>CAVLGL010000035.1:2164467-2764467 GCA_963668995.1 Parnassius mnemosyne | reverse complement strand
AACAGACACAAGCTACTAGTACTATTTACTTGACTCCACTAAGTCAGTAATTAATTCTTGGTGCGATGTACATAAACGCTTTACACATAAATCCCAGAAAATATACAAAATTTGGCCTCTTCAAAATTCAAAAACTGTATTTAACAAAGTGTGTATAAAAAGAGTTGTTATAATATTTAAGGATTGATATTAACTTAATTTTTTTTTAATTTATGGATGACAATAACCCGTCGAAATGAGGTGATCGCTACCAAGTTATTTCTTTTATTTATTTTAGCTATTTCTTGGTTTTGTGTTTTTAATTATTGTGTAACATTTATTACTGTAAACTATTTTTTAAACAAAGTCCCGTTAGGTTTCTTGCTGGTTTGTCCCAGGCGAGAAGTTTATTTCTGAACCCAAAAAAGTAAGCAGTATATATATAATAGCTTCGAACTACAACCCGGAATGTTGGCCGCTCCTCGGGCAGAACACCTTGTCCGGCGAGAGATATTTCCTTTTTCTTTCACCGCCTACAGTGGTGACCAACCAACGTAATGTGAAACTACAATTTTCAAGCCTTCCTCATTATAATCAAAATCTTCTACCATTCACTCCTAAGAATCGTCTTCTGTAGTCTTCAGTTCCTGCAAGCCAGTGCAACTTGTCTTCATCTCGACTCACCGCAGATTTATAAGGCAGACTTCTGGCACTTGCTACGACACATCATTCTCACCGGCATCACTTGCAAGTGCGTAGTACGGTATGCATGACACACCAGCATGTCGTTAGTACCGGCGTCATTTGCCCTTACGCAGACAGCATGTAGGTATTCCCTACCGACATTAAGGACGCACCGGTGATCGGACTGCACTATCGACCTCCGGTCTAACTAAGGAGGTGATTTGGCGGCAGTAATCAGCATATATACAATAGCTTCGAACTACCACTCGGAGCGCTGGCCGCTCCCCGGGCAGAACAAATTGCCCGGCGGGAGACCACCCCTTTTCCTTCCACCGCCCACAGTTTTACAACACAATATCCTTATTTGTGCGTGTGAAGTTTTCGTATTTTGTCATTTAAATTGTTTGGTTATGATAGCTTGGGGGATAAAACAATAGCAATGAAACATAAATTTTCAGTCATTGTGGGTTATGTATTGTTCCAAAATTCTAAGGAAACCAGTTTTATACTTGAAAATAGACCTTTGATACACAAACTTATTCAGAATTTTCCTTGTTAGAGGCAAATATAATAATTTATAATTAATACATACACGATTGAATTATCTGATTTTGCCGTGTAAACCTCACAACGTTATATCGAATATTCTGTCTTGTAAAGTCTAAATACATAACCATGATTGCCACGTTGGCTCAGTGGACGTAAGCGCCACTGCTGTTATCGGGTCCGATTCCCAGGTCAGGTCAAAATATTTATTCGGTTCTTCATGTCCAAAAATTCTCAGTAGCAACCCAGAATCAGAAAGTCGGCGGTGTTCTCCCCCGTGCCTCCCTCTGTTGCAGGTTTGTCTCTCTCGCCCTTGCTTGATCTATCTCCGGTCATGTCACATAATCGTCAAATACAACTATGAGAGTGATAAAATACAGAGTGCACCTGTACTTGTACATATGCTCGAGTTCTATAATCCTGTCCTGCTCAGATGGCTACTCTCCGTAGAGACTGGCCGCCGTAATCTAAATTCGGTCTAGAAGATATAACTATACATCAGCATGATTGTAAGCGCGACTGCTAATCTTTCCGATTCCGATTCCGTTCGATTTCCGGGTCGGGTCAAAATCAGCTATTGCGTTTTCCTGTCAATAAATTCTTAGTAGCACCTTGAAGTCTGTAAGTTATGTGTAATATGTGTTGTGCATAAAATGTCATGGTCATACAGATGCGATTTCACACATCAGGACAAATGTGTAACGCTCAGTTACAAATTAAAGAATCTGAAATTGTCGTCATTAGCCATAGTCTACCTGGGTTTAATCCCCGCCAACAACAAGTAAAATAAAATTGAAATTTTAAGTGTAGATTCAGCACGTGCTCTTTGGTAAAGGAAAACATCGCAAAGACATTGAAAGTTAGGGAAATAAAAAAATTCATTCCGCCAACACGTTTTGGAATAGTAAAGCGAACACTTCCTTGCCCTAGAACCCTCTCAGAATGAGGGTATCCACGGCTTTTTCTATCACCAGGGCGGTGCCACTTTGAAATGAGGTAAAATATTTTACAGATTACAAAACGGAGAAAATGAAAGTGTTTATGATTCTTTCTGTAATATAACTTAATTATAAGCTTTTACCGCCGGGCAAAACCATCGATTCGGATCTCTATTGTCAACAACTAATGAGACTTAAGCCAGAAAGAAATAGAGAAAAAACGGCCGGAATCGATCAATAGAAAAGGAGTGGTATTTCATCATGATAACGCCAGACCACACATATAATTGGCCACTTAGCAAAAATTGAAAGAGCCTGGTTGGGAAGTGTTAATGCATTACTCATATAGTCCTGATCTTGAACCCTCAGATGTTCACCTGTTTCGGTCCCTTTAGACTTCTTTGGGTGGTGTTAGGTTAACATCAAGCGAGGACTGTCAAAAGTACTTGTAACATTTTTTATCAAAATTCCCAAGATTTTTACAGCAACGGGATTAAGTCACTACCTACAAGATGGCAACAATTTATGGAACAAATTTACACGTATAAAAAATAATTAAATTTATTTAAACTTTGAAAAAAAAAATGTCTTTAATTTGTATATAAAATAAAAAGAAATTTTTCCACGATTTTATATATAGGTAGAACTAATACTAATGTGGAAACATGTTATACATGAATAGTGGTAAATAGTAGATGCAATTAGAAATATTACCCCAACAAAAAGAACTGGAATTTCTATAACAGATCAGAGATGTAATAATTCAAATTAAAATAATTTAATCACACAACCGTATCGTAAAATGCAACGTACCTAACTACGTCAGTGCACGAAAATTGTCGTGACAGAAGAAAATGATAGCACAGGGTTAATGAGCACAAGGTTCAAGCAAATAAAATTTTAGGTCAGATTTAGTATGCAAGCGTTTGCAATACAGCAAATGCTTCCTTGCAACTTATTTAAGAAACAAGTATTTACTTGTCTTATTTATTTAAATAAGATACATTTATGACGTTAATAAGTCTTTAAAGGAGACAGTCGTTTTTGCGCCCACTATAAATTTTCGCGGACAGCAATGGTATTATATACAAAAATAAATATTAGTAAATCCAATTGGGCATACCTTAAGCGCATTAAAAATTACGTATAACATGATTATACGGAATTTTAAAGTAGTTTAAATACATTTCGACAGCACTATCGGCTTCAAAACTCTCGAAAACCATGAAAATGACACCCATGATGAAAAATTGATACCTATTGCAGCCGCCGTCTTGAATTTACATTTTAACAGCACTATCGGCTTTAACACCCTCGAAAACCATGAAAGTGACACCCAAGATGAAAAAATTGGTACCTACTTCAGTCGCCATCTTGGATTTACATTTCGACAGCACAATCAGCTCCAACACCCTCTAAGACCATGAAAATGACACCCATAATTAAAAAAAATTATACCAATTGCAGCCGCTACCTTGGATTTACATTTCGACAGCACTATCGGCTTCAGCACCCTCGAATACCATGAAAATGACACCCATGATGAAAAACTTTGATACCTATTGCAGCCGCCATCTTGGATTTACATTTCGACCCATACTATCGGCTTCATTTCTCTCGAAACCCATGAAATATACACCCATGATGAAAAAATTGATACCTATTGCAGTTGCCGTCTTGGATTTACATTTCGACGGCACTATCGGCTTCAACACCCGCGAAAACCATGAAAATGATACCCAAGATGAAAAAATTTGTATTTATTGCAGCCGCCATCTTGAATTTACATTTTGACAGCACTATCGGCTTTAACACCCTCGAAAACCATGAAAGTGACACCCAAGATGAAAAAATTGGTACTTACTTCAGCCGCCATCTTGGATTTACATTTCGACAGCACAATCGGCTTCAACACTCTCGAAGACCATGAAAATGACATCCATTATGGAAAAATTGATATCTATTGCAGCCGAAATCTTGGATTTACATTTCGACAGCACTATCGGCTTCAACACCCTCGAAAACCATGAAAATGACACCCATAATAAAAAAAATTATACCAATTGCAGCCGCTACCTTGGATTTACATTTCGACAGCACTATTGGCTTCAGCACCCTCGAAAACCATGAAAATGACACCCATGATGAAAAAATTGATACCTATTGCAGCCGCCGACTTGGATTTACGTTTCGACAGCACTATCGGCTTCAACACCCTCGAAAACCATAAAAATGACACCCATGATGAAAAAATTGATACCTACTTCAACAGCCATCTTGGATTTACATTTTGACCCGCACTGTCAGCTTCATTTCTCTCGAAACCCATGAAAATTACACCCATGATGAAGAAATTGATACCTATTGCAGTCGCCATCTTGGATTTACATTTCCACGGCACTATCGGCTTCAACACCCGCGAAAACCATGAAAATGATACCCAAGATGAAAAAATTTGTATTTATTGCAGCCGCCATCTCGGATTTATATTTCGACAGCACTATCGGCTTCAGCACCCTCGAAAACCATGAAAATGACACCCATGATGAAAAAATTGGTAATTTCTTCAGCCGCCATCCTGGATTTACATTTCGACAGCACTATCGGCTTCAACACCCTCAAAAACCATGAAAATGACACCCATAATAAAAAAAAATATACCAATTGCAGCCGCTACCTTGGATTTACATTTCGACAGCACTATCGGCTTCAGCACCCTCGAAAACCATGAAAATGACACCCATGATGAAAAACTTTGATATCTATTGCAGCCGCCATCTTGGATTTACATTTCGACAGCACTATCGGCTTCAACACCCTCGAAAACCATAAAAATGACACCCATGATGAAAAAATTGGTACCTACTTCAACCGCCATCTTGGATTTACATTTCGACAGCACTATCGGCTTCAGCAGGAGAATAATAAATAGTGAAACGGGCAAGGTCAAACCACGCAACTCGGATTTTCAATTGAATATTAACAATAAATTAACGCGATCTGATCAAGAAGTTGCTATGGCTTTTGAGAAACATTTTACTGATGTTCCTTTTTTGACAACAAAATCATTAAATTCTTCTCCTACTGTCGCCGAATCATTGCTCAAACAAAATGTAAAGGCTTGTTCAAATACTTTTAAATTCCATAGAGTACTGCCAAAAGATATCGTTTAATATTTTAAAACTATTGATGTTAAGAAAACTGCAGACTTATGGGGGATTTCCGTTAAAGTTATTTTATCTATAATGTGTGGGGGTCATTGTAGAAGCGTGCTCGTCGCGACCCCTGCCAGCCCTTTTCAGGGCTGAAATTCTACTAGCTGCGCACCCATGCCAACGAGGGTTAGGGCGTCCCCCCAAGGCGACGCACACCGCCACGAGCTGGAGGAGTTTTGGGAGAATGTAAGAGAAGTTCTAGATTTGGCTAGAGGAAACGAAAGAATTGTTGTATGTGGTGATTTGAATGGATGGGTTGGTACCGCTCGACCAGGGTACGAGTCGGTACTTGGAAAGTTTGGCGATAAAAGGGTTAATGATGCTGGCAAGCTTATACTGGCGGTGTGCAAGGAAAAGGGTCTTCTTGTGACAAAAACTATGTTTAATCACAAGAAAATCCATATGTATACTAGAGAACGAAAGAATGAGAGAAGTATGATTGATTTGTTCCTGGTGGATGACCGACTGCGAAAACAGGTGATGGATACGCGAGTGTTCAGGGGTGCTGACCTGGGAACGGATCACTATCTAGTGATTACTAGATTTAGGGGTCTGTTCGCGGGTTGGCGCTACCGGACGGCAGTAACAGAACCACAGTCGGTCTGTCGCATCCGAAGCTGGAAGCTTCAGGAAGCGGATACTAGGGACAAATATCATGCGAGGGTAGCCGAAAAGCTTGACACCATCGATGGCAGAAAAGAATGTGTAGAAAGAACTTGGCAGAACCTTAGAGATGGAATGGTAAGTGCAGCGGAAGAAGTGTGTGGAACAATAAAAAGAGGCAGTAGTAAAAGAAGAGATGCATGGTGGAATGATGAAGTGAAAGAAGCTGTAAAGAAGAAGAAGAAAGCATGGTTAGACTACTTGGCCTCTAGTAATGATAAGGATATGAGAGAGAAGATGAAAGAAAGATATAGGCTGCAGAAAGTTCACACGAAAGCACTGATTGAGGAAGTGCGTGAAAGGTGTAGAATGGAAGCGGACGAAAGGTTGTCGCACAACTTTAAGGAGAACTCCAAACTCTTCTGGAAAGAGGTTGGAAGGACCCGAAGTGGTGCGACGGCCTTAAGAATGAACAAAGTGCTTTCGAGAACTAATGACGTCCTCTCAGAAAAATCGGACGTCATGCAGCGATGGAGCGAATTTTATAGAGAAATGTATGCGTGTGATGACCTTAGTGAGGGATCCGGGGATGACGCCGTGACTGGTACGCCAGACCCGGACCTCGATGACATTGAGGTCATCAGTATGAAAGAGATTGAACGTGCGATTCGAAGTTTGAAATGTGGTAAGGCTGCGGGACTAGACAGAGTTACTGCTGAAATGGTCAAGTATGGTGGGCCTCGCGTCTGGGACAGCTTTCATCTGCTGTGCAATTTGTGCTGGCAGACGGGGGGTGTCCCGGATGATTGGCGATCCGCAGTCATTGTGCCTTTATATAAAGGTAAAGGTTCACATTTTGACTGCGGGTGCTATCGGGCGATCAGCTTGACCAGTTTAGCAAGTAAAGTTTACTCGAAGGTTTTGACACGTAGGATGCAAGAGAAATCGGAAAGATTTCTATGGGAGGCACAATGCGGATTTAGACCTGGAAGAGGATGCACGGATCAAATGTTTTCTCTCCGCATGATCACGGAGAAGCTTCTGGCTGCTAACCAGAAGATTTTCTGTGCTTTTGTGGATCTTGAGAAAGCATTTGATAAGGTTGTAAGGAAGAAAATGTGGTAACTGTTGCCGGGGTATGGTGTGGATGGTCGATTGCTAAGGGCTGTGCAGTCTCTTTACTGTGACTGTAAAGCCTGTGTGCGGGTAGGACATGACCTGTCACCCATGTTTAACGTCCAAACGGGCGTAAAGCAGGGTTGTGTCATGTCTTCCTGGCTGTTCATACTGTATCTCGACAGCTGTTTACAGAAGCTGAAAGATAGCTGTTTGGGTGTGAAATTGGGTGACATTAAAGTAAATTGTCTGTTGTATGCTGATGATGCAGTACTTATAGCACCATCAGAGGCAGAACTGCAGGCATTAGTCACGTGTATGAAAGAGGAATGTGAAACTAAAGGTCTCCGTTTGAATGCTAATAAAACTAAGGTTCTGGTATTTGAAAGGGACGAAGAGAGAACGAAGTGTGAAATATGGGTAAATCAGGAATGTCTAGAACAGGTAAATGAAATTGTATACTTGGGGAGTGCTTTTAGCCGGGATGGAAGATGTGATTTAGATGTGGACAGGCGTGTCGCTGCCGGGAACAAAGTCAATGGTGCCCTGACTGCGTTAGTCAAAAGGCAAGGCGTAGCGAAGAGTGCACGCCTTGCAATACATAACGCAGTGTTGGTACCGACTTTGTTATATGGCAGCGAAACCTGGGTATGCCAGAAGAAGCATAAAAGTAAGTTGAATGCAGTGGAGATGCGATCTCTTCGTAAAATGTGCGGCGTTACCATGGCCGACCGAAAGCGAAACGAAGAGATTCGCAATATGGCAGGTTTGAAAGATGACCTTATCACAAAAATTGATAAGGGCGTGCTTCGGTGGTTTGGGCACGTTGAGCGAATGAGTGAAGACCGAATGGTGAAGAAAATATATAGCGCGAAAGTTAATATTAAAAGGTGTCGAGGTAGACCGAGACTAACTTTCGAAGACCATGTGAGCAAATTGCTCGAAGAGGGTAGGGTCAAAAGTACTCGGATACCTAGACGTGCATGCATGAAGAAGATAATGAATCTGAAAGAAGCGAAAGAGGTTTGTAAGGATCGTGACACTTGGCGATCTGTTCTCTCTGGCTACCCCGTAAGGGATTGTGCGTGAAGATAATGTAAAAAAAATGTAATGTATCTATAATAGATATATTAGCACCTTATCTAGCCACTACATTTAATATAAGCGTCGAATCTGGTGTTTCCTGATTTAATGAAACATAGTAAAGTCATACCTATATTTAAATCTGGTAGTACATTAGACCCCGCCAATTTTAGACCAATTTCTGTACTACCAACATTAATTAAAATTTTTGAAAAAAATATTTTAGATCAGATGTTAAGTTTCTTTAATATTAATAAATTGCTACATAAAAATCAATTCGGTTTTACAAGGGGTCGCTCGACAACTGACGCTGGAGTTGAGCTTATTAAACATATTTTTTGTGCATGGGAGAATTCAGAGGATGCTTTGGGTATATTTTGTGACCTTTCCAAGGCCTTCGACTGTGTTCACCATGAGACATTAATCAGGAAGCTACAGTACTATGGTGTCAAGAACACAGCGCTTAAACTTATTATTTCATATTTAAGTAATAGAAAACAGAAGGTTATTATCAATGGTAAAAGTTCTTCCGGGTCACCTGTACTAATGGGTGTTCCTCAGGGCTCGATTTTCAGCCCATTCCTGTTTCTGGTGTAAATTAATGACTTACCTCACCTTGTAGGGGATAGTCATGATATATTATTATTTGCTGATGATACTTCCTTGATTTTTAAACTTAAACGTCAATCATTTAAATGTGACGAAGTGAATAATGCTATATCAAAATTAGTGCATTGGTTTAACGTTAATAATCTGCATTTGAACGGAAATAAAACTAATTTTGTTAAATTTACAACAACGAATGTTAAAAATCTGAATACCAATGTGTTTTTAAATGGGGAGGAATTGAGCCCTGTTGTATCCACTGTTTTTCTTGGCATCACTCTTGACGCAAAGCTCCAGTGTGGCCCCCATATATCCAAATTAGCAAGCAGACTAAGTTCTGCAGCCTATGCTGTAAAAAAGATTAGAGGTCTCACTAGTGTCGAGATAGCTAGATTAGTTTATTTTAGTTATTTCCATAGCATAATGTCTTAAGGAATTTGCTATGGGGAAATGTGGCTGATTCAGAAACTATTTTTGTTTTACAGAAGAGGGCCATTAGAGCTATTTACAATCTAAAACCGAGAGAGTCTCTTAGAGATAAATTTAAAAAAAATAATATATTAACTTTGGCCTCTCAGTATATTTACGAAAATTTAATGTATTTTCACAAAAACAAAGATAGTTTTAGTAAAAAAAGTGATATACATTCTGTAAACACTAGGAACAAACACAAGCTAGTGATGCCAGTTTCTCGACTCCACAGAGTCAGTAATTCATTCTTTGGGCAATGTATACGCTATTACAACAAGGTCCCGGAAAGTGTACAGGTTCTCTCTATTACCAAGTTTAAATGTTTTATTAGGCTGAAACTGTATAAAAAGGGTTATTATAGTATAAATGAATACATGGTTGATAATAACCCCTGGGAATGAGGTGGTCGCTTTCAAGCAGTTTCTAAAATAAATTTTGTAAATAGTTTCTTGCTGGTTTTTCCCAGGACAGAGGGTTTTTTTTTCAAACCAGTGGTAAAGTAAAAAATGACTTTCAATAAGAATTACACATGTAATGTATATTGAATAAAAAATATTCTATTCTATTCAGCACCCTCAAAAACCATGAAAATGACACCCATAATGAAAAAATTGTTACCTACTTCAGCCGCCATCTTGGATTTACATTTCGACAGCACTATCGGCTGCAGCACCCTCGAAAACCATGAAAATGACACCCATGATGAAAAAATTGATATCTATTGCAGCCGCCATCTTGGATTTACATTTCGACAGCACTATCGGCTTCAACACCCTCGAAATCCATGAAAATGACACCCATGATGAAAAAATTTATACCTATTGCGGCCGCCATCTTGGATTTACATTTCGACAACCCTATCGATTTCAACACCCTCGACAACCTTGAAAATGTCACCCATGACAAAAAATTTATACTACTTACTTTTAGTACGTACGACTATTATTTATTCTGTGCTTTTAAAATATTGTAATAAGAAAGTCTCTTTTTATTATTATAATCAAGTATTTAAGAAATTTGGTTATTCGAATATTGTGTATTTGTACAGCGATCTTTTTGAGCCGCTGCATACAACCGAAACAATGTCCACTCATGACGGCGACCGAAGCCGAACTAAACTACTCTGTGGCTGTAGCTCCCCATTTACAGAAATAATTTACATACTAGGCTACCAAATCAACGAAAATTTCGCCATTTTGGAACCGAAAAAAATTAATTATAGCAAAACAAAACTAAATTACACTGCCATTTACATTCAGTGGGTTCCCACATGATAGATGAAGAGATTAAAAAATAGATTGAGTTAAACAATTGATATTTTCAAAAGTTATCGTGTTTACAAGCTTTGGGGACATGATAAATCCACACCATAAGCTACTAAAACCCCTTTTTTATTTAAAAATAGCAATTAATCGATTTAAAAAAATATTAATAAGTTCAACAATCATTTAACTTTTTAGCAATGTGCTTTTTATATCATTTATATGTATAATATGATTGCTAGATACGATTTTATTCGAAAAAACGTTGGAATCTTAATTTTTAGGTGAAAGTAGAACATACCTTGCGCTTTCGCTTAAGGTATGCAAAAATATACCAATTTATTATTGTAAATAGCATAAAGATTTTATGAAAATCTACACGGAATCAAGAAATCTGAAAAAAAGAGTTGTTTCGATATTTATGTTTATGTCATTGATTCAGATAAAGTAATATTAAACACAATTGTAGTAGAGATGTGCCAACTCGGAAGAAATTCGACTCGAGTTAACTTGTATTGAAATTCACGTAATCGAATAGTACTCGAGTTACGCAACTCGTATTTGCGGAACGAAGCTGTGCTTTTTGCATATCTTACAAATCGCTTCCATTTTTTAAAATAATGCCACACTGACGAATTTATTTTGTTGTTTCCTTGTTATCATTCATACTTTAAACAAACAAGTACATTTAAATCACCTTTTATGTTATGCACTACTTATACGAAGTAACAAAAAATAAACAACAATGATATCACAATAACGAAATTATAAATCAAACTAAGTGCATATTTGACTACAATACGACAGATACAAGTTTTAATTTGGATGTAACCAGTAACGTGACGTTACTGGCGTAATCGCGGTGCCTTAAACTACTCGTACTAATGAATTAGTGAACGTCTATCTAGCAAGTTTCGAATCTACACGGTGCGGTGCGCCGAGTTCAATCGGTAACTCGAATGCAAGTGGACTCGAGTAAAATTTATTTTCACTCGAGTACCGAGTTACACAAATTCACTCGACTGAATCGATTGAAAATAGAGTACGAGTTGCATCACTAGTGTAAGAATTAATTCTGTGGTTATTGGTTAATTATGGTTATATTCTTTTTTGGTAGCAAAAACATAAAGTTTATAGTTAAGTAAAAACATATTTTTTTTCAGTTTGTTTACATTACAAGATAATAAAATATCGTCTCATCGATGCACAAGTGTATAGAAACATGGATATACATTATATTCGTATCATAATATGGATAATATCATGCAGGTTATGTATTAATATTTCATATTATGTATTTCTTTTCTACATATGTATGTAATATATGAGTTTAATTTTCTACCTAGAATTTTAGAAAATCTATAATTTGTGTTGAATAACCTCAAACAAGTGACAATGTATTAAAGTTTTATGTTATTAGTAATATCTAAATTAAATATTAGATAGTGTGCATAAGTATTGTGACTTAGTTAAGCCATTTTATTTGTGTAATGGGTTATATCCTTAAAATTGCTATTGAATTTACAAAAACACATAGGACTGTAATAAAGCTGATAAACTTCAAACTGCCAGACAAATCACCTTCAGAAGCTTTATTCTCTAAATCAAATTAGTTTTTGTTAATACATTCACTGTTCCATAAGACTGATTATACCTAGTCAGGTCATAAATTCTGTCACATGTTTAATATAAAATAATTGAAACAAGTTTATTCATTATGTAACCATTTATATAGCAAAATGAATTTAACAAAACATAGATTCTTATGACACTAAAGTTTATTTAAAATGACCTCCGTGATTTTGAATACAGGCCTGCAATCTGCGCGGCCAGTCGTCTATCGCAGCATGAACGAGGTCCATGTCAATATGGGCGGCTGCCTTAATCAAGGATGTCTTGAGTGACTCGAAATTGGGATGAGGCTTTGAGCATACCTTTTCCTCCAAGTTTTGCCATATCTTGTAATCTAACGGATTCAAATCTGGACTGGAGGAGGACCAGTCTTCGTGCCGGATGAAGTCGATTTCACGCGCCGCCAGCCAGTCTTGTGTGCTCTAATCTTGTTGGAATACCCAGTGCCTGTTATTGAACATGGTATGAGAAACAGGTTACGCAAGGTTCGGACTATATTTTGATACACAGGTTAGGACTGTATTTTATTTTAAGATGGCCAGTTGCGTTAAAAGAGAAAAAAATACGCATTGGCTCCTTAATATTACGAGTAGCTAATAAATTATTAATAAGTAAATAACGTAAGGATATTGTGAGCCTCTCTACTGAGCAAACTGTAGAAATGGCATGTGTTGAGTTCGTGCACTTCATTGTTGTCAGTGTTTACAGACCCCACATTCTATGTATGATTGATTTGAAAAAATAATGAAGGAAGTTTTGCTTAAGCTTAATAAAGAGAAAAAATCTGTCGTCGTATGTGGAGACTTTAATATCAATCTCCTTGAAACTTTTTCCCTGAGTATTAAGTTTAGATTATTGCTCAAATCATACAATTTTGTTAATTTGTTCTTTGAGCCAACACGTATTGCAGAGCCTAGAACCATTTTGTATAGATAATATTTTACTGATGTTGAGCCCTTACATAAATTAATTGTTCAAAATTTAAGTTCTGATCACTGTGGGCAGTTAGTCTCTCTACTTTACATGCTCAAAAAACAGAAAGTTAAGAAAATTGTGCTTGTTCCAATTATTGAACATCGCTTACAGAGATTTAGATTTTATACGTCGTAGAGCCTTGCTGCAGCTGTATTAATAGTATGGTTGTAGCACGAATGGGTCGGCTCGACCCGGGAAGGACCACGCTCTCACGGAATACCAGCGTAAAATAGCAGCTTAATGCTGCTGTGATTCGTATGGTGAGTGTAGAGAACCGGAGACCCTTTTTACTGGAAAAGAGGCATTTCATCTTAGTCCTCACAACACTGACAACGCATCTGCATTTTAATTCGCAAACGAAGATAGATGTATATATCAATGGGCCACAGAAACCACTTACCATCAGATGGACTGAGTCCTCGCTTGTCACCCTACTTCTATAAAAAAATATTAGAAGTAATATAGTGAAAAAGCTGCCTTTTCTTCCATATAAAGACAATACTAACTATTTATATAGATCATTGTTTAAAGTAATAAGTCTTGATTTCAATAAAACATTTACTTCTAAAACAATATTTAAACAGTCGTCAATCATTTAATGATTGGGCGACAGTACGAATCCGTAGGAGTAAATAACTACAATATAACGCCAAAATTGACAAAGTATTCAAGCCAACAGCAGCATTTTCTATCAAAAGGCAGGCGCTCTGCAACATAATTTTCTTGCCTTGTACTAAATTATTTAAAATATTTACTGGTTTCCTTTAGTGCATAGATTTCCGTCTGCCTAGGTTCCATCTTTTCTTGTACTTGTCTGAAGATAGAAATCCAGCAGAATTTCAGGCGAGAGGTATTTTATCTTACTTGTCAGAGGTGACAACTCATCTGTTCTTTGTAGTTGGAGTTGTGTACATGTGTCCATTGACTGCAGCAGCCACTTAACATGAGGTGGTTTGTAAGTTCATTTGTCACTTTAGTTTTAATTTAAAAAAAAGTTCTTGATTTTAAAAAAGTTTCTTGATTAAAAAAAATTACACTTACAATTATTACATTTATGAAACACCAATAAAAGTATGTATAAAGTAAACCAAACAATTCAATTAGTGGGTAATAAAACTTTAATCGACCTTGCCTTCAGTATGTCGAACTTGTTTGTAAGAATTCCTCGGCAATCGTTTCATTTAAAACTCCTTGAATTATACGCGATTTCTTAGTGGAATATTGCAGAAGCCAACGAAATGAGAGAATATTAAAACAATTGTAGGGATTTAAATCCAATTTATCATAAAATGTTGATCGAGCAAAGTTATTGAGTTAATGACTTTTACAGATGTTCTCCTTACTAATACTTAACTTCTCCTAACCATATTTTGATTACATTGAAAGTCTACAGCTAGACGTGAAACTCACCTGTTGTAGAGAGGGTTTACCTAAATTATTGCGTTTGGCACGCGTGTTGACGTTCACAGTACCTGACGTATCGCGACTCTGATTTTGCTGAGCGTCGCCGTCCTTAGTAGTTTACGTCTGGCGTAAACGTGATGGTTTTACTGCCAGCTATAAACTAGGTGGTAAGATTACTTTTCTGACTAAATAACTGTCTGGATAGGCTACCTATCTCTGCCGCGAAATATCAGTGCTTGCATTGCTACGTCCCGCTCCGAAGGGTATAGAGAGCCAATATAATTAGAGGCTGTGAGGAAATTTACCTTATGCCTCACTGCAGCAGGTGTTCATGGACTGCAAAGGACATTTACAATCAGGTGAACTGTAAGTTCGTTCTTCCATTCAGTTTAATAAATAAAATTTTATCTGAAGCTGTAATATTTTGTAATATTTCCTAGTATAGATAGATGATAGATAGCACCCACAGGATGAAACAAAATTGCTTATCTGCAATAAAAAACGGCTATTATTTTAAAATCAATCTATTTAATATATTGTATATCATATCTCGTGATCTTGACGTATCGCTAAGTGCTGTTAAATGACGGCATCGTAAATCAAGTCTCAATCTATCCATCAAAGCATGTGTCTCTGCTGTAACAGCTTAAACTATTATGTAACGTATAAACAACACCATTTTAAATTATTATATTTTTGGAATGCATATTAAAATTGCCGGCCTTCAATATTTTCTTATTATAGGTATAACAATATATTGATTGGAATTACATGCCTTCCTTCCCTTTTGACTATCCTTCGCCTTATGACTATCGGACAACTAGGTGGTTGGCGGGTCTTCACCCCTTTGTTGTCAGTATTCCACGCATTTAAAAAACTGGTTTGTTTCGTCTTTCGTAATGCAAGGGAAACAGTGTACAGCAAAAAAGTGAAATAATCTGGCTGCATCTGTCTTGCCGTTCAATTACAATCTGGGTGTCTTCAAAACTTTTGTTACGTTAACATAGTGCAACATACCATCTACGGCTTCATCACCACTTACCACTAGTGGTAATTGTAATCATACACTGTCTTGTAATAAAAAGAAGAAAAAATCCGTGTAAATTGATGAAAAAATACTTTATTATATAAAATTATTTCTAACTATAACCGATAATGTGTAAAGATTATAGACATCTTAACTTAGTCTCCAAATTTAAAACCTAGATACGAGCTAATTAGCACGTTTTAGTGTATATTGTGTAATTATACATTCTGACGCACAAATAGTATTAACTAGGTATTTCTTTCCTTAAAGTTTTTTATATGATCTCGTCTCTGTCTTCTTTAATTCTCACACAGGCATATTGTAATTTGGTTGTAGTTGTCGCAAATATTCAAGGTTTTTTTTGTACCGATAAATATTATAATTAATATGTGAAAAGTAACCGTGTGTTGGCGGAGTGAAAATATCTGTAAGAATATCCACTACCCCATATCATCTCGTGGGTGTCGTAAGAGTCGTCATCACAGCATCTTCCTGATAACAAATCAAAATAATATAAAAGCCTGTCAAGCGTGGTATCTATGGCGATATTTATGAATCAATCTATGGGAGCAGTCATTTATGTAATGGAATTGATAAAATATTTTAAATTCAGGGGAAGAAGCAGCGCTTTCTTTTATTTCTTTAAATTTCATTAACTTCTAGATGATAACATGTCAGATTATCTGTTTCTTCAAATGGCACATCATATTATATTAATAAATGGCCCAACCATTTAGAGTAAGAAATCTAAGTTATTGTACGTAATATTATAAATAGAATAGATGATGTGTCTATTTTTATAACAATATAAGGAACGTAAACACAAAAAACGTGTGACTATATTATATGGTCAATACCTGAATGATTCATAATTCTTGTTTTAATAAGTAGAGGAAAATAATTACAATGATGCCAGTTCCATTTTCAAATGCAAAATGGAACTATTTATTCATAATTTAAATATAAAAAAGAAAACTAAAAAAGGAAAAAATAATCAAGTTTTATATTAAAATACGAGTTTAACCAATTTCATGACCATTTTGAGCATTTTAGTAAAGAGAATAAAAACGTACAACGTGATATAATTAGATAAAGCCTCTTTTTTAAAATAACACTCCCGAAGAAAAATACTTATCTCGCAAACGCCCATGTAATTTGGTCAAATATTTATTCCAGAGGAGTGGGAAGACCTTAATTTGTTATTAAATTTCGATACCTTATAGTACTTAAGTACGTCACCTCATTGTTGATTGAAGAAATTACGATAACTGAAATCTACGTCAATTTAACTAAATCTATATATAAATTTGAAATGTCTGTTTGTAATGTCACAATTACTGCCTTATATTGAGCTAAGGGGATTATTTGCTTGTCATTAAGACATGAATAACCATTTTTTTTTAATTTTCGTCTGTCTGTATGTCTGTCTGTTTGTCCTGGCTTATCATGAGTATGGCTGAACCAATAGCAATTAACTTCACGGACAGATAGAGAACAAAACCAGGAGTGATCGAGGCTATATTTGTCCAATAAGCGCCACATTAGTAGACCCTACTCAGACAAAGACAAAGTCAACTAACTAAGAGTTTTCTTAATTGAATTAAAATTGACAAAACTAAAACATAAAGTTACAGGCTGCATACTACTACTAGGCAGAGGCCACCTCCAATTCCTGAGGGTTATGCAGCAAGTAGTCCGCAATGTTGCTACAGTGCATATTAGCGGACTTCACATATCCTTACAGTATTTTTTAAAATATCCTCACGATGTTGTTCTTTGCCGCACTGAACATGGCTGCACAAGACAGCACTTAAAATTGCAATTCACGTACTCGACCGGGTTTGAACCATGCTCTCACAGAATACTAACATATAATAGCAGCTCAATTGTGCTTCTGACCCCGTCACTCAGACAGCTTTTGATCATATGTGAGGTTTATGCAGAAGCCCACGGTCTTAAATATAATGTTGCAAAGAGTGAGCTCATGGTGTTTACGGTGGGCACGAAGAAACCTAATTTTGTACCACCTGTAACTTTAGGGGGTGTTGCACTTAAACGAGTAACCAAATTTAAGTACCTCGGCCATGTGGTTACCGAAGATTTAAAGGATGATAAGGATATTGAAAGAGACAGGATGGCGCTGGCTGTCCGCTGCAACATGCTGGCCCGCCGGTTCTCACGTTGTACAGCTGAGGTAAAACTTATTTTATTTAAGGCCTATTGCCAATCCCTCTACACGTGCTCCTTATGGGTCAGACATACGCAGCGGGCATACAATACCCTACGTATACAATATAATAACGCTTTTAGGTTGTTTTTGCGGCTCCCACGTTACTGTAGTGCATCAGGTATGTTTGTTGATGCTCACATAGACAATTTTTCAACACTTATTTGCAAAAAAACTGCGTCACTGATACAGTGTTCGTGGGACCGCCAACAGTATTCTTAATGTAATTAGCGAGAAACCCGATTCAACTTTTTTTAGGCATTAGTTGCATGTTCATGTCCATGTATCCATTGCCTCGGACAGGCAACCCAGATATATGAACTAATGTTTATTTAATTTATTATCTACTTTTACTAACATAGATTTTATGACATTTTCTGTGTATTTTTAACAAATAATGGTCTGCAATAAATGATTGCTTATGATTAATATATCATTAATATAAGTTATGTTTATGATTTTGTTAATATTTTATTAAGTCGGGTCTGTTGTGAGTTACGTTTACACATTATGATTTATATTATATTGTTAATATTAAATAATTATTATATTTTCAATATAATTATGAATACTTATGCATTTGATATATCATCATCATCATCATCATCATCATTACAGCCCTTCACAAGTCCACTGCTGAACATAGGCCTCCCCCAAGGAATGCCACAAAACACGGTCCTGAGCCACCTGCATCCATCGACTTCCTGCATATCTTACCAGGCCGTACCTCCATCTAGTGGGGGGATGCCCTACGGCGAAGTGTAGGGTGTCCCCCCACTAGCCGGTACGAGGCTGCCACTCGAGAACCTTTTTTCCCCATCGGTTGTCGGTTCTTCGAACTATATGGCTGGCCCATTACCACTTCAGCTTACTAATCTGTTGGGCTATCTCGCTCATTTTGGTTCTACTGCGGATATCCTCATATCTAAGTTTATCACGAAGAGAAACTCCGAGAATAGCCCTCTCCATAGCTCGCTGAGCGACCTTAAGCTTCTTTATCCGGCCAGCAGTGAAGGACCACGTCTCAATTCCGTATGTCATCACTGGCAACACGCACTGGTTGTACAGTCTCGTTTTCAAATTTTGAGGTATACCTGACGAGAAGATGTGCCGTAATTTCCCGAACGCTGCCCAACCGAGTTGAATCCGTCGATTGACCTCTCGGTCGAAGTTGGACTTACCTAGTCGGACTATTTGTCCCAGGTAAACATATTCGTCAACAACTTCGAGCTTAGTGCTCCCAACAAATACCGGCGTAGGTGTGACATGGGCATTAAGCATGATCTTTGTTTTGTCCATCATCTTAAGACCTATCCGTTGGGAAGCACTATTGAGGTCATTGAGCATAGTGCTTAGGTGCTCCAGCGATTCTGCCATAAGGACTATATCGTTGGCAAATCGAAAGTGAGTGACGTACTCGCAATTGATGTTGATACCGTATCCTTTCCAGTCCAGAAGCTTGAAAACGTCTTCCAATGCAGTGGTGAAGAGTTTCGGGGATATGACGTCATCCTGTCTTACACCTCGCTGCAATTGGATAGGTTTCGTACCCTGGTTCTGTACTCGGATACCCATCGTAGCCCTACTGTACAAGCACTTCAACACTTCGATATACCGACAGTCAACTTGGCACCGCTGAAGGGACTGCAGCACCGCCCAAATTTCAACGGAAACAAAGGCTTTCTCATAGTCCACATACGCCAGACATTATGGCAAATTCTACTCTTCGGACTTCTGTACCATTTGCCGAAGGGTATGTATGTGGTCTATGGTGCTAAAGCCTTTTCGGAAACCGGTTTGTTCGGGAGGCTGGAAGTCGTCAACTCTGCGTGCGAGACGATTCGTAATGACTCTCGAAAACAGCACGTAGACGCGGCTCAGAAGGGAAATCGGTTTGTAGTTCTTCAACAGAGCGTTGTCGCCTTTCTTGAAGAACAAGACCACCACACTTCTGCTCCACGTCTCTGGTGTAATGCAACCATGGACGACGGAAATAAAGAGCTTCTGAAGGACTTCAAGTACCGGTTTTCCACCCGCTTTCAGAAGCTCCGCTGTAATTCCATCCTCGCCTGGGGCCTTGCCGTTTTTAAGGTGTTGGAGAGCCATTCTAATCCCACTCAGACTGACGTACGGGATATCATTGGAATAATGTCGGATAAGACACGCTCTTGGATCGTTACACACACTTGCGTGTGGCTCCAATGATGTTGTGTACAGCTGCCCATAGAACCTCTCAATCTCACTCAAAATCTCAGGTGTCCCGGAAATGACGCTGCCACGCTCAGTCTTCAGCTTCGACAGTTGGCTCTTTCTGGCAGACAGATCTCTAGCAAAGACTTTAGAGCCCTGGTTCCGCTCGATCGCATCTTCTATACGAACAGTATTAAAGTTTCGTAAGTCCCGCCGCATGCATTTGGAGATATGTCTGTTCAGTTGCCTGTATGTTGTCAAATCTACTGAAGACTGCAGCTTCATATCCCGTCTAACAGCCATGAGATTAAGAGTTTGATCGGAGAGTTTTTGTGTTCTTCTGCGGCGGGTCTTGCAAAACTTAGCTCCGACCGCATAGACAGTTTCCACGAGCTTGTCATTCATATCGTCCAATGCATTGCAATCTTCTAGGCACTGAAAACGGTTTTGATTCAGCATCAGATATAAATTATTAAAACACTCCTCCTGAACCACTTTCTGCCTTTCTCTGAGTAGTCTAAATGTATTATAATTAGTTACACAGCCATATATTTTCCATTTCCGATAATATCTTAATTTTTCATTAATTGTTTTTATTAGTACTCTTTTTATTAGTATGAATGACTTTGATTGGAACAACCTTATTTATAATATCATTAATTATATTATAAAAAGTTTTAATATTATCATTAACTAGCTGTGCCCCGCGGTTTTACCCGCGTCATCATGTGTCCGAGCTGCGCGACATGACCTAGTTCAAGCATTTTATAACAGCTAGGGTTTAAGCGTCGTTCGCGCGCCCAGCCAAGTATTGAATTATTTTAATTTTACATTATCTCTTTAACTATGCGTCCAAATAACATGGTATAAAAAACAAAGTTTATTTTCATAAAATTGTCTTGAAGATGAAGTAACTTTCGTTCGTAAGGATAAATAGGCCATGCCTAATATTAACGCTCATAAATCACTTTTAAATTTTCAATATTTTTTGTCACAACATTATGGCTTATGTATAAGAAATAGACATATGGTATAGGGGACTTTTTTTTAGATGGAGTTAATGTCTATATTTTTCCAGAACATTGTATTTACGTATCCCTAACGATAACACCAGCGTATGCGGATAAATCATTTCGGGAGTGCTTTTTCTTCTGACTTGCTTAAAAAATATCTATATTTAAGGCTAGCTGAGTAATACAGCTTAATGCTAGATAGCCTATACTATTCCACATGAATCTTGCTATAGGCAAAAATAATTTTTCAAATCAGACTGGTAGTTCCAGAGATTAGCGCGTTTAAACAAACAAAAAAACTCTTTCGCTTTATTATATTAGTAGTATAGATATCAATCGAAGTGAAACATTTATCCCAATCTATGTTAGAAAGAGCATGATTTATATCATGATAATTGGCTGACTAAAACATTTTAAGGGACTTGATGTTTTGGATGAGTGACTTCTGCTAACAATTCCAGACATCACAACAAAAAGCTGGGTGATGTTTATCCTCAGGTACAAGAGGCTTAGAAGCTGATACACTAAAATTCACGTTAGCAATAACTAAATCAAGCACTCGGTTATTACCATTGTAACTTAAATTAAATTGTTTAAAGTCATTAATGGAAATAAAGTTAGATAAATCATTTACGTATTCGACATTGAAATTTCTAGAAAGGGTGGAAAATGAAACATTTTTAACAGGCAACCACGCAGCACAAGGGATATTAAAGTCACCAAAAATAACATAATATTCGCCCTGATATTGGATAGCCTTGTGAGTTATATATTTTATTATTATTATTTTTATTATTATTATATATTTACAAGTTATAAATGTTTCTTGAGGTTCCATTGAGCGATATAGCGACAGATATAATTTCAGCTGCCGAATTTACAACAGGAACAGTTATACAATTACGTACATTAAATTTTCGATGTACAGCTATTAAAACCCCACCCCCCATGTTTTCGCCCCTGATTCCAAAGTTTCGATCGCATCTGTATACATTATATCGAGAGTCAAACAATTCGGTAATACAAATTACGTCATATTCATTTAAAACAATATTCTTATAGAACATGCTAGTTTTAGTACACAACACCTGACGTTTTGGTAATAAACTCGCAATTTATTACCTATCTTAAAATACTAATACAACAATGCCATATACTATCATTATATAACTTTAAATTGTTAGGGTTACAAAAGGAATCAATAAAAGCGATACCACTACTGTAAAGAACAACAAAGTCCGCCAATGCGCAAAAATGAAAACAAAGTATCAAATAACGTTGACTTCATCCCAAACAAGGATAAGAATATGCAAATCTCTGTATTTTTTTTATGATTCTGTGAATAAAAATAAATAATAGTTCTAGTTGTTACAAGATTTCAGAAAAACTGTGAATCGATATCTGTTACTCTCAGACTGAGTACAGGGCGCTCGGTATACTTCGAGAAACATTTTTCTCCGGCTTCTGCTTTAACATCCGGAGTCGATGTTGGGTCATAAAATACAGTTGCTATTTCCTTTAGTAATAGCTGTTACGGCCTACGGCTGCTCCCTTAGAGGATCAAATCATCAGAGGCCCATGAGCTGAAGACTTCCCGAGCAAACGTAGGTTGGGCCTCAATGTGGCCACGTGGAATCTCTCTAAGTACACTAAAATATATGGGGGAGCGTTCTATACAACGGCCAGTCGACCGGAAGGAATTAGACGAAGCTTACTTACCTATTTCCAAGGCGACTGGTCCCTCCGGAGTCGGTCAGGTCGCATGTGGTTGTGTAGTGCAAGGAAAAGAAGGTGATGTGGTGTGTATCTGGGTGTGACTGATGGTGATTGAACCTAGACCTTAGCCGTCGGCAGCAGCCCGGGCGTCGACACCGCTCCAACTTGAGGGGGTCTTCCGAGGTTGCCCACAGTCACTTTCTTCTTTCGTCACGTTAACAGTCAATTAACTCTATCGTACGATTTACTAACTTACAGAAGCCACTAACTATCGCGGGTTATAAGGTTAACACACAAAACGCACACGGAGTTTACAGTTTATTAAAGGTCACTACCGTTTCGTTTCGCAACAGTTAGATCTAGAATACAGAGGCCGCACTAGCTAATATTGCCTAATGCACTTATGCAGATTCTGAGTCAAACACAATGAGTCCCTGGGAAGCTCTCCAGCAGGAATGCGCGTCACAATGATAGACCGTATATTTACTGGCCGCGCCGAATTATTCCGAGTTCCCTAACAGACTACAGCGTGCCAATCGTTAGCACCGCTTATGGACGACTGCCTGCCCTTGGGCGTTTTACGCCCGACCGAATGTCAAACCGGTATGACACTGAGCCGCGCGCCCTCTCGCGTTCATTCCCGAAATTAGCGTTTAGCGCGAACAAACCCCCGTCCCGGACATAAGGATTTAGGTCCGCGAGCAAACCGGGCAGCGGGACAAGTTCGCGACGGCAAGTTGCAAGACCAAATCTACAACCAAACTAGGCCACCTTAGGCAACCCATCAGATCTTGCAACCCTAACCAACGCCCCAAAAAATAGCCCTAATGTGGCAAGCCGGAGGGTCAGCCTCCACTGGATGCCCCTCCTGGGCATCGCAGCACTTTAATAAGTCCTGTACTGGACAGAAGTCCGACGACCTCTTTCAAACATCTATCTGTGCCCCTATGATTAGTTCCGCAATCCAACCGGATCAGCTCTGCAAACAGCGACGCTACACGAAGCTGCCCAGACAAATTTGTGCCAGCAGTTGCTTCAGTGCAGAGCGCACCCACAAATTCCACATGAACGTCGTCTGTGGAGAGCCAAACGAAACGCACAGATAGTCCCTAGCATGAATCCTCAACAAGTAGGCCTAGCCAGGCCACCCACCATATTATCATTTACTAAAATAGTGCGGCAGCTGATTTCAATCTGATAATCTCCAAAACTAGCTAGCCTGTTAGGCACGTAGTCCTATGCTCATATTTCAACTAATTTTTCAAAAGCATCAATGTTCAACTACAGAATTAATTCAACCAAATTAATCACCGATGCGCATAGGTCAACTTGCAAATTAAACAAACAATAACGTAAGGGACAGCCCTACTTCTTCGCAAAGCAAAATGATTAAACACTATCTATGTATATGTTACATAATTTTTCAAATAGCGCGCCATCAATTTCCTTTCAGCAAACAGACGCAACAATCAAATACAGTGATTAAATATATTTACAAAACACATGCAGTAGAATTTAAAGGAGTAAATTAAATTCAATTCTTTTAACTTAAACCGCTACAAATAGGAAAATTTCGCGGAAAGCCCAAAGCAATTTTTAATTTTAATTCAAGTATTTTTTGACTAAGTGCTCGACCAAACCAAATCTAATACCCCTTGACAGCGTGATTCAACGCTCCAGAGGGGCCCTAATCTTACCACCACCAAGGGGAGGCCACATGGCGTGAACCCGAGATCGCTAACAGTCGCCACTCGGGTTGTACGCCTTCACTGAGGCCGTCGGCAACAGAACATTTTGACAAGTGGACTGTTGACGGATTAAGGCTCAGTGGAGGTGGCCGTGGTGGGAGCTAAGGCGGCAGCTAGCCAGGGCCGCCTCCATCAAATGGGGAACAGTGGTACACCAGTCGCGGCCACTCAGCTAACGGGAGTGAGAAGGGTCCAGCGGACCGATGAGTGGCCGTGAAGTTCCTCTCCACATGCTTAGGGGGGGTGATGACACCCCCGCCCCTGGGGGAATTACCCCCCGACTGGTCGGGGGAGGGACCCCTTTCAAACTTATGGCCGGCCGGCGGGCGCCGAGAGTCGCCCGGCAGAGGGCATGGCTGAGCGCCCCCGCCCGTGGGGGTCGAGGGCCTGGCAGAGCCCCGAGAGGAGACGCCGTTCGCGCTCAGGCACAAAACGGCATGATGATTGCCCTGGCAATGCAGACAAGGCCGCCGATGCAGACAGTCTCGCTGGAGGTGTCCTCCCAAATATGAACAGCACCAGCGGCGCTCCTTGGCGATAGTTCGCCTCGCTGGAACCGACTTACCTAATAATTTCGGGCACGACGTTACCCGATGATCAGATGCTCGACAATAGGAGCAGGGGGGGGTTGACGACGACTTGCCTGGAGGATTCAGCCTCTCACTGGGCACGGCTCCTAAGTCGTCAACGGTGCCCGCCGCGCTCTCTATCTGCCGGCACTGCTCCTCCAAAAACCGCAGCAGGTCATAGAAGGGCGGAATATAGGAGGCCTCGTCCCCGCCGTACCTCTCCTCAAAATGGATTCGAAGGTCGAGAGGTAGACGGGACAGCACGATGCGGAGCAACAATAAAGCCCATTCGCCCACTGGTAAACCCAGCCGCCTCAACGTATTACAGGCCACCAAGACTGGATCCAACAGGTCCGGACGCAGTCTGGCCCGGTCACTAAGCAGCGGGAGGCTTAGAAGCTGCTTAACATGTTCGTCCGCAATTCGCCGGACGTTGGCGTATCTTCTGGCTAGGAGGTCCCGAGCAGTCTGGTAGGCGTCGTCGGACAATCTCAAGTGGCCGGCGACGCCCAGGGCCTCCCCCTCCAGTGAGGCCAGGAGGTACACCATCTTTTGGCTCGGGGTCAAGTCACTCCGGGCGTCCACTAGGCTGTTGAAAAGACCAACGAAGGTCAGCCATTCGGAAAGGACCCCGGAGAAATTTGGCAGGTCCAGAGTTGGGAGTGTCCCAACAGCTCCGGCTGAAGCTGCTTCAGAGAGGACTCGGACAGGTCACTCATCCGAGCTTCACGCGCCTCCTCGGCATACCTGCATTCAGCCTCGATCAACTCGTCCGTGAGCCACAAGAACTGCTCATAGACCGCGAAGCAGTAGTCCAGGACTCCCTTCTCCACATCCGAATCCTCGAGCTCAGCGTAAGCCTCCTCCACTGCGGCCCTTCGAGCATCCACCTGCTCGAACTGCTTCATCAAGTTATGGACCCTATCCGGTCGACCTATCAAAGCATGGGCGCTTGTGGCCCAGCGTAGCTCAGTCCGCAAACAACGGATCAGTAGCTTGGGCGATGTCATCACTATTAAATGCAAATTACGACGCGGCTTGAGCACAAATTATAAAGATAACAAATAAAAAATACACCAAAAAATTAACAGTTAATAAATGCAGTTCCTATCTAATCGCGTTGAATAGAGATCGCACTAATACGAATTACTACGTATCAACCAAATACAAGTTAGCACAAAAGAAAAGACACAAATCAAATTAACAAATAACAAATACTAGTGCGATCAAATCAAGTTAAATTCAAATTGCGCAAATACAATTACTACTCTTTAGTTCAAATACAAATTACAGTATAAACGAAGATACACATCACAGTCGATCAACAAAAAATGCCTAGCTCGGATATCGACACTTCGATAAGTAATCCACTACAACTATCCGACAACGATAATTAACCAATTACGTAAAAATATACCATCTACCTACATGACGTTGTTCGCGCAAAACGTTGATGTCGGAGTCGACACCAGATGTCACTCGGCTCGGCGCAATTCCGGTTTGAACTTCGGCTGGGGCGTGGCACGAGCGCGCGAGTCGCGAGCGAAAAGTCAGTCGTCCATAATCGGTGCTGACGTGAGCACGCGGTCCATTCTGTTAGGGAACTCGGAATAATTCGGCGCGGCCAGTAAATATACGGTCTATCATTGTGACGCGCATTCCTACTGGAGAGCTTCCCGGGACTTATTGTGTCTGACTCAGAACCTGCATAAGTGCATTCGACAATATAAGCTAGTGCGGCCTCGGTATTTAGAACTAACTGTTGCCACGCGAAACGGTAGTGACCTTTGACCCAGAAACTCCGGGCGTGTTTTGTGCGGTAACCTTGTACCCCGCGATAGTTAGTGGCTTCTGTAAGCTAGTTAATCGTACGATAGAGTTAAGTGACTGTCATCGTGGTGAACCAAGAAAGTGACTGTGGATAACCTCGAAAGGCCCCCTCAAATTGGAGCGGTGTCAACGCTCGGGCTGCTGCCGACGGCTAGGGTCCGAGTTTAATCACCATCAGTCACACCCAGATACACACCACATCACCATTCTTTCCCTTGCACTACACAACTACATGCGACCTGACCGACTCCGGAGGGACCAGTCGTCTTGGATCGAGGTAAGAGAACTCCACCAAATTCCTTCCGGTCGACTGGCCGTAGTATAACGCTCCCCCATATATTTTAGTGTAATTAGAGAGATTCCACGTGGCCTTAGGAGGCCCGACCTACGTCTGCTCGGGAGGTCTTCAGCTCATGGGCCCCTGAAGGTCTGATCCTTTAAGAGAGCAGCCGTAGGCCGTAACAAACTGGTAGCAGAGCGTGGTTCCGGGTTCGATTCCCGGTCGATCCCGACTATAGTGTTTGATAAACATTAAACAATTTTGGTGGCAGGGAGCGTTGGTGTGATTGGTTTAATTTGCATCTACAATCACGCCCGTCCGTAATACGTAAAAATATTTTTTTGTACGTAATAATAGAATTATTTTCCTTTGTTGCTTTGTTGCTTGCCTTTTTTTTGGTTAGAGGGTAATTTGAAAAGCCGCGCCCTAGGTTGTGCAAGCGGGAGTTTTTCTAGATATACGTCATGTAGGTAGATGGTTATTTTTACGTAATCGGTTAATTATCGTTGTCGGATAGTTGTAGTGGATTACTTATCGAAGGTTCGATTTCCGAGCTAGGCATTTTTGTTGATCGACCGTGATGTGTATCTTCGTTTATACTGTAATTTGTATTTGAACTAATGAGTAGTAATTGTATTTGCGTACTTTGAATTTAACTTGATTTCATCGCACTAGTATTTGTTATTTGTTAATTTGATTGTGTCTTTTCTTTTGAGCTAACTTGTATTTGGTTGATACGTAGTAATTCGTATTTGTGTAATTTCTATTCAACGCGATTTGATAGGAACTGCATTTATTAACTGTTAATTTTTGTTGTATTTTTTGTTTGTTATCTTTGTAATCTGTGCTCAAGCCGCGTCGTAATTTGTATTTAATAGTGATGACATCGCCTAAGCTACTGATCCGTTGTCTGCGGACTGAGTTGCGCTGGGCCACAAGCGCCCATGCTTTGATAGGTCGACCGGATAGGGTCCATAACTTGATGAAGCGGTTCGAGCAGGTGGATGCTCGAAGGGCCGCAGTGGAGGAGGCTTACGCTGAGCTCGAGGATTCAGATGTGGAGAAGGGAGTCCTGGACTCTTGCTTTGCGGAATATGAGCAGTTCTTGTGGCTCACGGACGAGTTGATCGAGGCTGAAGGCAGGTATGCCGAGGAGGCGCGTGAAGCTCGGATGAGTAACCAGCCCGAGTCCTCTCTGAAGCAGCTTCAGCCGGAGCTGTTGGGACGACTCCCAACTCTGGACCTGCCAAAGTTCTCCGGGGTCCTTTCCGAATGGCTGACCTTCTTTGGTCTTTTCGACAGCCTAGTGGACGCCCGGAGTGACTTGACCCCGAGACAAAAGATGGCGTACCTCCTGGCCTCACTGGAGGGGGAGGCCCTGGGCGTCGTCGGCCACTTGAAATTGTCGGACGACGCCTACCAGACTGCTCGGGACCTCCTAGCCAGAAGATACGCCAACATCCGGCGAATTGCAGACGAGCATGTTAAGCAGCTTCTAAGCCTCCCGCTGCTTAGTGACCGGGCCAGACTGCGTCCGGACCTGTTGGATCCAGTCTTGGTGGCCTGTAATACATTGAGGCGGCTGGGTTTACCAGTGGGCGAATGGGCCTTTTTGTTGCTCCGCATCGTGCTGTCCCGTCTACCTCTCGACCTGCGAATCCATTTTGAGGAGAGGTACGGCGGGGACGAGGCCTCCTATATTCCGCCCTTCTATGACCTGCTGCTGTTTTTGGAAGAGCAGTGCCGGCAGATAGAGAGCGCAGCGGGCACCGTTGACGACTTACGAGCCGTGCCCAGTGAGAGGCTGAATCCTCCAGGCAAGTCGTCGTCAACCCCCCCCTGCTCCTATTGTCGAGCATCTGATCACCGGGTAACGTTGTGCCCGAAATTATTAGGTAAGCCGGTTTCAGCGAGGCGAACTATCGCCAAGGAGCGCCGCTGGTGCTGGTCATTTCTGGGAGGGCACCTCCAGCGAGACTGTCCGCATCGACGGCCCTGTCTGCATTGCCAGGGCAATCACCATGCCGTTTTGTGCCTGGGTGCGAACGGCATCTCCTCTCGGGGCTCTGCCAGGCCCTCGACCCCCACGGGCGGGGGCGCTCAGCCACGCCCTCTGCAGGGTGACTCTCGGCGCCCGCCGGCCAGCCACCAGGCCCCTCAGTTTGAAAGGAGTCCCTCCCCCGACCAGTCGGGGGGTAATTCCCCCAGGGGCGGGGGTGTCATCACCCCCCCTCAGCGTGTGGAGAGGAACTTCACGGCCACTCATCGGTCCGCTGGACCCTTCTCACTTCCGTTAGCTGAGTGGCCGCGACTGGTGTACCACTGTTCCCCATTTGATGGAGGCGGCCCTGTCTAGCTGCCGCCTTAGTTCCCACCACGGCCGCCTCCACTGAGCCTTAAGCCGTCAACAGTCCACTTGTCAAAATGTTCTGTTGCTGACGGCCTCAGTGAAGGCATACAACCCGAGTGGCAACTGTTAAAGGTTGTGCTCTATTTATCTCGGGTTCACGCCATGTGGCCTCCCCTTGGTGGTGGGAAGATTAGGGCCCCCCTGGAGCGTTGAATCACTTTGTCAAGGGGTATTAGATTTGGTTTGGTCGAGCACTTAGTTAAAAAATACTTTGAATTAAAATTAAAAAATGCTTTGGCTTTCCGCGAAATTTTCCTATTTGTAGCGGTTTAAATTAAAAGAATTGAATTTAATCTACTCCTTTAAATGCTACTGCATGTGTTTTGTACATATATTTAATCACTGTATTTGGTTGTTGCGTCTGCTTGCTGAAAGGAAAATTTGAATTCATCTGAAATTGAATGGCGCACTATTTGAAAAATTATGTTTATGTTTATGATAGTGTTTAATCATTTTGCTTTGCGAAGAAGTAGGGCTGTCCCTTACGTTATTGTTTGTTTAATTTGCAAGTTGACCTATGCGCATCGGTGATTAATTTGGTTGAATTAATTCTGTAGTTGAACATTGATGCTTTTGAAAAATTAGTTGAAATATGAGCATAGGACTACTTGCCTAACAGGCTAGCTAGTTTTGGAGATTATCAGATTGAAATCAGCTGCCGCACTATTTTAGTAAATGATAATATGGTGGGTGGCCTGGCTAGGCCTACTTGTTGAAAATTCATACTAGGGACTATCTGTGCGTTTCGTTCGGCTCTCCACAGACGACGTTCATGTGGAATTGGTGGGTGCTCTTTGCACTGAAGCTTAGGAGGCCGCTCGGGGCCGCTTCGTGTCGCGTCGCTGTTTGCAGACCTGATCCGGTCGGATTGCGGAACTAATCATAGGGGCACAGATAGGTGTTTGAAAGAGGTCGTCGGACTTCTGTTCAGTACAGGACTTGATAAAGTGCTGCGATGCCCAGGAGGGGCATCCAGTGGAGGCTGACCCTCCGGCTTGCCACGTTAGGGCTATCTTTTGAGGCGCTGGTTAGTGTTGCAAGACCTGATGGGTTGCCTAAGGTGGCCTAGTTTGGTTGTAGATTCGGTCTTGCAACTTGCAGTCTCGACCTTGTCCCGCTGACCGGTTTGCTCGCGGACCTAAATCCTTATGTCCGGGACGGGGGTTTGTTCGCGCAAAACGTTGATGTCGGAGTCGACACCAGATGTCACTCGGCTTGGCGCAATTCCGGTTTGAACTTCGGCTGGGGCGTGGCACGAGCGCGCGAGTCGCGAGCGAAAAGTCAGTCGTCCATAATCGGTGCTGACGTGAGCACGCGGTCCATTCTGTTAGGGAACTCGGAATAATTCGGCGCGGCCAGTAAATATACGGTCTATCATTGTGACGCGCATTCCTACTGGAGAGCTTCCCGGGACTTATTGTGTCTGACTCAGAACCTGCATAAGTGCATTCGACAATATAAGCTAGTGCGGCCTCGGTATTTAGAACTAACTGTTGCCACGCGAAACGGTAGTGACCTTTGACCCAGAAACTCCGGGCGTGTTTTGTGCGGTAACCTTGTACCCCGCGATAGTTAGTGGCTTCTGTAAGCTAGTTAATCGTACGATAGAGTTAAGTGACTGTCATCGTGGTGAACCAAGAAAGTGACTGTGGATAACCTCGAAAGGCCCCCTCAAATTGGAGCGGTGTCAACGCTCGGGCTGCTGCCGACGGCTAGGGTCCGGGTTTAATCACCATCAGTCACACCCAGATACACACCACATCACCATTCTTTCCCTTGCACTACACAACTACATGCGACCTGACCGACTCCGGAGGGACCAGTCGTCTTGGATCGAGGTAAGTGAACTCCACCAAATTCCTTCCGGTCGACTGGCCGTAGTATAACGCTCCCCCATATATTTTAGTGTAATTAGAGAGATTCCACGTGGCCTTAGGAGGCCCGACCTACGTCTGCTCGGGAGGTCTTCAGCTCATGGGCCCCTGAAGGTCTGATCCTTTAAGAGAGCAGCCGTAGGCCGTAACAGACGTATATCTCTAGAAAAACTCCCGCTTGCGCAACCTAGGGCGCGGTTTTTCAAATTACCCACTAACCAAAAAAAAAAGGCAAGCAACAAACAACAAAGGGAAATAATTCTATTATTACGTACAAAAAATATTTTTACATATTACGGACGGGCGTGATTGTAGATACAAATTAAACCAATCAAACCAACGCTCCCTGCCACCAGAATTGTTTAATGTTTATCAAACACTATGGTCGGGATCGACCGGGAATCGAACCCGGAACCGCACTCTGCTACCAGTTTGTTACGGCCTACGGCTGCTCCCTTAGAGGATCAAATCATCAGAGGCCCATGAGCTGAAGACTTCTCGAGCAAACGTAGGTCGGGCCTCAATGTGGCCACGTGGAATCTCTCTAAGTACACTAAAATATATGGGGGAGCGTTCTATACAACGGCCAGTCGACCGGAAGGAATTAGACGAAGCTTACTTACCTATTTCCAAGGCGACTGGTCCCTCCGGAGTCGGTCAGGTCGCATGTGGTTGTGTAGTGCAAGGAAAAGAAGGTGATGTGGTGTGTATCTGGGTGTGACTGATGGTGATTGAACCTAGACCTTAGCCGTCGGCAGCAGCCCGGGCGTCGACACCGCTCCAACTTGAGGGGGCCTTCCGAAGTTGCCCACAGTCACTTTCTTCTTTCGTCACGTTGACAGTCAATTAACTCTATCGTACGATTTACTAACTTACAGAAGCCACTAACTATCGCGGGTTATAAGGTTAACACACAAAACGCACACGGAGTTTACAGTTTATTAAAGGTCACTACCGTTTCGTTTCGCAACAGTTAGATCTAGAATACAGAGGCCGCACTAGCTAATATTGCCTAATGCACTTATGCAGATTCTGAGTCAAACACAATGAGTCCCTGGGAAGCTCTCCAGCAGGAATGCGCGTCACAATGATAGACCGTATATTTACTGGCCGCGCCGAATTATTCCGAGTTCCCTAACAGACTACAGCGTGCCAATCGTTAGCACCGCTTATGGACGACTGCCTGCCCTTGGGCGTTTTACGCCCGACCGAATGTCAAACCGGTATGACACTGAGCCGCGCGCCCTCTCGCGTTCGTTCCCGAAATTAGCGTTTAGCGCGAACAATAGCTTTTGATTAAAAAGCTTAATAATTGATGTTTTGCCCTTCTTGTAAATAGCTGTGGTTGTATCACACCTACTGAAACTATGCAGAAAAAGAATAGAACAACAAAATGAATGTTTTTGAAGTTCTTGGGAGAAAAATATTTTGGTTTCCACTTTCCCTCTTCTCAGTTTGACAAATAATATTATGAGATTGATGTTTATATCAACAGACAATTTCACCGTCCTCTTTCTTTATTCCGATGTTTTTGTACTGTTTCTTACGTCATCTTATCTATCAAACACGACTGTAGAACGTGGCCCATTATGACATTTTACATAATTTAGGTACTGATCATTACTGTCCGAGTAAGAGGAGCACAATTACCACTTGGTAGGGTGCAAAAGAAAGCCACCATCAATAACCGTCTCACTGATTTTCAAATTTACATTAGTGTCGGATTTCGATAAAATATCATATAAAAACGCTTTTTTTGGTTTCCTTATTTAGACGCCATTGAATAAAACCATTGGTAGGGAGACAATTTGTACTCCAAATACAAAAGGCAAACAAGGAATAAAACATGTGTCGATCTTTGTGGCGCGTCTTATCATCTTTGTCAAAGTATAACGATTTTGTTTCATATTTTTATCACCTTTAATACTCTGTACCTCCTAATGTGTTGATCGTATAGTAAAAATGTTTGGACATAGTTTATAGGCAATTTAATGTAGACAATTAATGCAGAAGTCACTAAAGAGATATTATAAATAGTTTTCGAGGCACAAGCAAAAAACTAGAAAAAGAGACATTCACCCCTTCCCCACCGCCGGCTTGTGTGTCTCTCCCACGGGGACTTTTAGTATATTCATCTGGACATCTTAAGGAACAACTGTACCAACTTTCAAAAGTACAGGAATTATTTGATCTAATTGACGATTTTGAAGCTAATTTTCTAGTACTTTTCTTGGTTAGGTAATGTTATCTTCAGTCGTCGCCATAGAAGGCCGTCCCTCACGGAGATAATCAGTGAGATTAGTGCGACCACGTTTAAACTTATTAAACCGGTTGTTAACAGTGGCACGAAATTTATTCATCGTGAAAGGCCAATCAAAGTCTATCATAACTTTCTTGTTGACTTAAATGACATCGAAAGTCATCATAAAATCATTGTACGAAATTTGTCTCGCGTTAAATGTATGCTAAAGTGACACAGACAATTTTCAATTTGCCGCCAAATCGTAAACAAAAGAAAAATTAATAAAATACACACAAAAATATTGGCCGTGTAGTGGCGGTTAAGAATATAGCCTACCCCATATCTCCCCTTGGGTGTCGTAAAAGGCGACAAAGGGAAACAGACAGGAGATGGGCAGCAGCATCTTCCTGATAACAGGAAAAATACAATGAAAAAACCGCGGTTGCCAACCCGCTCGCCAAGCGTGGCAACTATGGCAAATACCCTCCAAATGGATACAGTTACTAAGAGACGGCCCCCAGTCCCCGGCGGCCCCGCTATTCCTGGCTACGGTGGCGACCATGGTAACGGCGAGGCAGGGGGTGCTAAGAATCTCCGGTGGAGGTTCGGTTGCCACTTACGACGACTCGACCTGGCAACATACAACGCACGCACCCTGAGGACTGACGAGAAGATTGTGGAGCTGGAAGAAGAGATAGTCAAGTTACGCTGGCATATTATAGGATTATCCGAAGTCCGAAGAGAGGGGGAGGAAACGGTAATCCTCGAATCCGGCAACTTGCTCTATTGCCCGGAGGGCGACCATCTGTCCCAAGGAGGTGTCAGATTTATCGTCCAAAAGTCTCTCGTTAACAACGTTGTAAAGATTGAGTGACGAGTGTTGCGTACCATATAATCAGAATCAACAAACGGTATTCGCTGAAGGTCATACAGGTTTACGCACCAACCTCGGCACAGCCCGATGAGGAGGTGGAAGAAATGTATGAGGATATCTCTAGTGCCATGCATTCCTCCAAAATCCAATATACGGTGTTAATGGGAGACTTCAATTTTTTTTATATAGAATCGGGTGACAAACGAGCACACAGTCCACCTGATAGTAAGTGTTTGCTGTGGCCCATAGACCATTTATCCTCGTTTGCGAATTAAAATGCAGATGCGTTGTCACCCGTTAGGACTAAGATGGATTGCCTCTTTTTCAGTAAAAATGGTCTCCAGTTCTCTACACTCCCCAAACGAAACACAGCAGTGTTAAACTACTATTTTACGCTGGTGTTCTGTGAGAGCGTGGTTCTTCCCCGGTCGAGTCAACTCATTCGTGCTACAACTATACTACTAATATAGCTGCAACATGGCTCTACCACTTGCTAAATCAATGCAAAACTAGGCACAAGAGAGAACGTTCTAAAAACTTTCAGTGTGTTTTGACAATATAACCCAATACACATACGAGATCACCAAATCCTTTAAAATAACCGGCCAAGTGCGAGTCAGACTCGCGCATGAAGGGTTACGTACCATCATAAAACACGTTTCTAGTAGGGGAGCTTACTTAAATTTTTAATTAATTCTTATTTTTATTTATTGTTATAGTGGCAACAGCCATACACATTCTGTGAAATTTTCAAATGTCTACCTATTACGAAATGAAATATAGCCCGATGACAGTCAGATGGATATCAAGTAGGTTACCCTTTGATTACGGAACCCTAAACATGTCTCCAATATTTATAATACAATGTTTCTATGCACCATATCTTGTTGTTTTATCAAACTTCGCTATGTGTGGTCGCACTGGTGTCAGCTTTTTTTTCTTTTCAACAAAAAGGTTACATCTACGCTACGATTTTCTTCTGTATCGTGGAGGCATTTTACAAACATAAATTGCACAAGGACAAATATCCAGACCTGTAGCAATTATTTGTAGGTTTATACTTGCTCCTTGCGAAACCAAACCCGTAGCCCTAAGCGCTCTAAGCCACTGCATCATATTACTGTAACAAATTTTAGAAAATGTAGAGCCATGTTGCAATTATATTAATTGAATAGTTGTAGCACGAATAAGTCGGCTCGACCCGGGAAAGACCACGCTCTCACAGAATACCAGCGCAAAATGTCAGTTTAATGCTTCTGTGTTTCGTATGGTGGGTGAAGAGAACCGGAAGCCCTTTTTACTGGAAAAGAGGCATTCCATCTTAGTTCTCACGGCTTACAACACATCTGCATTTTGATTCACAAACGAGGATAGATGTAGATGTCTATGGGCCACAGCAACCACTTACTATCAAGTGGACTGTGTGCTCGCTTGTCACCCTTATCCTATAAAAAAATAATCATGGAGTCATCAAATCAGTTTAGAACTTGTACATACACAATTAAATTTTTCATAATGTGAATAGATTTTTTGGTACGTAAATTATTGCCCACGTCTATGTAATGGACGTTAAAGCTTCATGATGTACTGCATTTTCGTCACCAATGTGTCAGATCGTATATATTACCCACTAAGACTAAATAATAGCAATACGTCCGCACATGTTTTACTCTTTGATCGTAGCCAATTAATTCAAACACTCAGTCAATTAACCAAACAGCACTCCGTGAATGTAGCCCTTAATTACTATCCTTAGACTACTAGACATCATCGCAAGGAGTAATAGTACTCTGTGCTAGATATTCATTAAGATTTCTACGCCTTTAATTTAGAACTTATCGTGATTTCATGACCGTATTAACTTAATTTTATTTAGTTGATTCCAATATCTTCACATTCCGATATTTAAAATATTTAATGTAATTCAAATTTAAATAACACTAAGTGGGGATTTTGAGACCTATTTAATCAAATGTATGAAATATAATAGCCCAAGAAAAAGGAATGACTAGAGGGAGAGAAAAATAAAAATAAATTAGATTAGGGTAATACTGCAATATAATATAGTTTTATTTTCTTGACATTGCAAATTGTACACATTATCTATTTATATAAAAATCAACTGTGGCATGTATAAAAGATCATCACTTGAGAATAACAGTGGGGTGCAAACTGGCCGAGTTTTCACAATGGGTGGAACAGAGAGTTAGGAATTACGTTACGCAATTTCTGAGCACACTCACAATAGTGTCATGCTGCAGCTATATAATTGTAGCATGACTGGGTCGGCTCGACCGGACAAAGACCATATCATCATCATCATCATAAGTGCAACTATTCATAAGTCCACTGCTGAACATAGGCCTCCCTCAAGGAACGCCACAAAGTACAATCCTGAGCCACCTGCATCCACCTACTTCCTGCATGTCTTACTAGGCCGTCACTTCATCTAGTTAGATGCAGCCCTACACTTCGTTCTACTGCGGATATCCTCATTTCTAAGCTTATTACGCAGATAAACCCCGAGCATAGCCCTCCACATAGCTCGCTGAGCGACTTAGTGCTTCCTCATACGGCCGTCAGTGAAGGACCAATTTTCTGATCCATAAGTCATCACTGGCAACACGCACTGGTTGTACAATTTTAATTCCAAGTTTTGAGGTATACTTAACGAGAAGATGTGTCGTAATCTCTCAAAGTCAGTAGTTTATCTATATGTTTTGTTATGCCACCATATTAATCTTAAACTTGTATTTAATTTATTATTAAAGGATAATTAATGCCTCAACATTGTTTCAGAGAATAACACCGACCTTATTACGGATAATTTCCCTTTCAAAATGTTGAACTCTACTTGATTATTATTATAAAATTTTGAAGATTTTGATCCTCATAGCAGTTAATAATTTGAAAAATAATTATTCTTACGATAATCGTATAAATAAGAAAAAAAATATCGTCCGATTATGGTATGAATAGACACTCCCAACGGTTGTTGCCAAACATACGATAATCGTTTGTCAAATAATAAGAAATAATCTTACATTTGTAATTTGTAAGTCTTCTCAGAATATACTGATTCGTCACATTGCGAAGTATTTGGCAGATTTTGACGTCAGCTTAACTTAGCGGACAGTAGATGACGTCAGTATATCAAGTTCTTAAGGCGCCTAAGCGAACAAAATAACTTAAGGTTCATCTGCATCGGAGTACTTGTCTGCTCATTTCCACTAATACTTTACATGCTCAGACAATTAATATATAGGCACAAAGTTATATCAAACCCTTAAATAATTATTAAAACGATAAAACAGGAGCAACACTCCGCTGTCGGTCAAGTTCCTGCCAAAACTCCCATACATAATTTTATTTTCAAAATAAATTTTACTGCCCAGTGTCTCATAAAAAAAAATTCCGCAAAACTTTCTGCGTGACCGTTACGCGTTATGGTTTGTATTTTGACTTTATGCGTATCTTATTATTTAATGCGTGTGACTGTGACATTTTGCACAATGTTTACGGAACATAAAGCACGTAATACGTCTTTTAGGATAGGCCATAATCTTTTGTTCGAAATACCGAAACATACTTAGAACGTTTTACATTTCTATTATACCTGCTATTATGCTTGCCCTATTGCTTCCCATGAGTGACATACATGTTCATAAGGGAAATGCCAGGATACCCATGAAAGTCGTCATACTATAAGTACCAAAACATTTGCCACTTACTCAACTATGTTCCATAGGGCTATGTCGGTTACTCTGGTTCTACTATGAATTATTTCGAAAACTATCACGCAGATAAACTCTGGTGAGAACTATGTCACCATAATTCAATGAAAGTTTATGTCTCAGTTCCCTATATGATCACAGGCAATATGCACTGGTTTTTCACTTAATGATTAGAACTTGTATAAATTTAAATATTAATGGTAAGGTTTTTGAGTGTTGTTGGCGTTTTTGAGTGTTGTTGGCCTTTATTATAATATGACAAACGAGGCCATGGACACAACATGTACAATATTTCAAATAACTGACTGTCTCCTTGTTCCAGCGGTAGTGGGCGCGGTTGTTGATCACGTGGTTTTGGGATCGAAGTCGGACAAAAATCACTTACTGCATTTTTCTGTCAATGAATTCTCCTAAGCACGTGAAGTTTGCAGTGTTTCACTCCCACGCCTCGGGAAACACAAAAAGACGTTGATCCCGCACCTGATCTCCCTCCGGTCATGATTGTCATCTCTTCAGACTATGAGAGTGAAGAAATGGAAAGTATACCTGTGGCAGGTGATAGAATTATAGTGCACGAGTGTATGCGCAATTGTAATTGCGCATACACTCGTGCACTATAACTCTGTCTTGCGCAGATGTCTTGTGTCCGTTGAGACTGAGTTCCGTGACTATAATTCGGCCCGGAGGACATTGTCTCAAACAAAGAAAACTAAAAGTGCGTTGTCTGTAGATAAATTAACTCGAATTAAAAGTTACATAGAATAGAATAGAATAGAATAGAATAGAATAGAATAGAATAGAATAGAATATATTTTTATTCAATATACATTACATGTGTAATTCTTATTGAAAGTCATTTTTTACTTTACCACTGGTTCGAAAAAAACCTCTGTCCTGGGAAGAACCAGCAAGAAACCCAGCGGGACTTTTTTTTTTAAATAAATTTTACAATATAAATGATTAGGAACTATTTACAAAATTTATTTTAGAAACTGCTTGGAAGCGATCACCTCATTCCCAGGGGTTATTATCAACCATGTATTCATTTATACTATAATAACCCTTTTTATACAGTTTCAGCTTAATAAAACATTTAAACTTGGTAATAGAGAGAACCTGTACACTTTCCGGGACCTTGTTGTAATAGCGTATACATTGCCCCAAGAATGAATTACTGACTCTGTGGAGACGAGAAACTGGTATCACTACCTTGTGTTTGTTCCTAGTGTTTACAGAATGTATATCACTTCTTTTACTAAAACTATCTTTGTTTTTGTGAACATACATTAAATTTTCGTAAATATACTGAGAGGCCAAAGTTAATATATTAATTTCTTTAAATTTATCTCTAAGAGACTCTCTCGGTTTTAGATTGTAAATAGCTCTAATGGCCCTCTTCTGTAAAACAAAAATAGTTTCTGAATCAGCCGCATTTCCCCATAGCAAAATCCCATAAGACATTATGCTATGAAAATAACTAAAATAAACTAATCTAGCTGTCTCGACACTAGTGAGACCTCTAATCTTTTTTACAGCATAGGCTGCAGAACTTAGTCTGCATGCTAATTTGGATATATGGGGGCCCCACTGGAGCTTTGCGTCAAGAGTGATGCCAAGAAAAACAGTGGATACAACAGGGCTCAATTCCTCCCCATTTAAAAACACATTGGTATTCAGATTTTGAACATTCGTTGTTGTAAATTTAACACAATTAGTTTTATTTCCGTTCAAATGCAGATTATTAACGTTAAACCAATGCACTAATTTTGATATAGCATTATTCACTTCGTCACATTTAAATGATTGACGTTTAAGTTTAAAAATCAAGGAAGTATCATCAGCAAATAATACTATATCATGACTATCCCCTACAAGGTGAGGTAAGTCATTAATATACACCAGAAACAGGAATGGGCCGAGAATCGAGCCCTGAGGTACACCCATTAGTACAGGTGACCCGGAAGAACTTTTACCATTGATAATAACCTTCTGTTTTCTATTACTTAAATATGAAATAATAAGTTTAAGCGCTGTGTTCTTGACACCATAGTACTGTAGCTTCCTGATTAATGTCTCATGGTGAACACAGTCGAAGGCCTTGGAAAGGTCACAAAATATACCCAAAGCATCCTCTGAATTCTCCCATGCACAAAAAATATGTTTAATAAGCTCAACTCCAGCGTCAGTTGTCGAGCGACCCCTTGTAAAACCGAATTGATTATTATGTAGCAATTTATTAATATTAAAGAAACTTAACATCTGATCTAAAATAATTTTTTCAAAAATTTTACTTAATGTTGGTAGTACAGAAATTGGTCTAAAATTGGCGGGGTCTAATGTACTACCAGATTTAAATATAGGTATGACTTTACTATGTTTCATTAAATCAGGAAACACACCAGATTCGACGCTTATATTAAATATAGTGGCTAGATAAGGTGCTAATGTATCTATTATAGATAAAATAACTTTAACGGAAATCCCCCATAAGTCTGCCGTTTTCTTAACATCAATAGTTTTAAAATATTTAACGATATCTTTTGGCAGTACCCTATAGAATTTAAAAGTATTTGAACAAGCCTTTACATTTTGTTTGAGCAATGATTCGGCGACAGTAGGAGAAGAATATAATGATTTTGTTGTCAAAAAAGGAACATCAGTAAAATGTTTCTCAAAAGCCATAGCAACTTCTTTATCAGATCGGGTTAAATTATTGTTAATATTCAATAGAAAATCCGAGTTGCGCGGTTTGACCTTGCCCGTTTCACTATTTATTATTCTCCAGGTCATTTTAATTTTGTCGGATGCAGTTTTAATTTTGTTGCTTAAATGTAAAGCCTTAGCAGTGGAGCACACTTTTTTAAATATTTTAGAATATGTTTTTACATAATCTCTAAATATAACACTACTATTATATGATCTTTCATCATAAAGCTCGTATAACCTTCGCCTACTTTTATAAATTCCTACTGTCGCCCATTCATTAAATGATTTGCGACTGTTAAAAGAGAAAGTTTTAGAAGTAAATATTCTACTAAATTCACAACGTATAATTTCAAATAATGTAGCATACAAATAATTAGCACTATTTTTAAACGAAAGTGATGGAAGTCTTTTTATTATATTACTTCTAAACCTCTCCAAGCGATGTTCATTTATTGGAACAAACACAACTTTCTTATTTTTCTGTTTTTTGTGTATGTAAGGTAGTGATACTAACTGTCCACAGTGATCTGAACTCAAATTTTGAATAATTGATTTATGCAAGGGCTTAACATCTGTAAAAATGTTATCTATACAGGTCGCACTAGGCCCAGCAATACGTGTTGGTTCTAAGAATAAATTTACAAGATTATACGATTTAAACAATGAGCTAAACTTAATACTAATGGAAGAAGTTTCAAGGAGATTGATATTAAAGTCTCCACACATTACAACAGACTTGTTCTGTTTACTAAGTTTGAGTAAAACTTCTTCCACAATCCTTTCAAAATGGTCATAAGTAGCACATGGGGGTCTGTAAACACTTACAACAATGAGGTGCTCGAGCTCGACACAAGCCATTTCTACAGTTCGTTCAACAGAGAGGCTCACAATATCCTTACGTTCTTTATATAATAATGATTTATCTGCTAATATTAAGGAGCCACCACGTAAACTTTTTTCTCTATTGAAGGAACTGACCACCTGGTGATTTCTGAAATTAAACATGAAATTATAATCTTTTAGCCAATGTTCAGTAATACAAAGGATGTGTATATTGTTACTATTTAAAAACAATTCAACTTCCAATTCTTTGCCCAACATGCCTTGTATATTTTGATGCACCAGGTGTAAACAATTTTTATTACTTATTTGTGGGCTGTATTCAAAATTAATTAAACTCTTATTATTGCTAGAGATTGCCTCTATTGTCACATTCACTAATTTAAATTAGTTGGAACTGATTCCAAATTAAATGTCAAATGATTTTGCTCAATAAAAGCAGTCTTGGTAGCCAAAAACTTGGCTGAGTTAAAAAGTAAATAATAAGATAGCACATTTGCTATCAGTCTTAAATTATATTTGGATAGGTAATACCTATCTTTTGTCCAAAACTTTTTTATTAAATTATTTATGTCAATTACATGAAATTTATGATTATTATCATTAGAATTATATGTCAAATTTAAATTATTATTAGATATTAAATTATGCATTTGTATATTTAAATTATGTCTTAAATTATTTTCTTGTGGCAATCCCTGTATATAAGGCAGTGTGAACAAGACAATTTTGTGTACATTTAAGTTATTAAGTTGTTCAATATATCTTAATAACTGTTTGTTGTTGACACTGCCTCTTCTACCAACAAAAATTATTATTGTACTATTTGGGCAAAATTTAGTAACAATAATTTTATTTAGGATGTCACTAAAAGATGCTCCAGGCATGCAGCAATTTGTAACTTTTTGTCCCTTTAAAGAGTTATTTAAAGTTATGCCTAGATTTTTTCCCATGTCATCGCTATAAACAATTATATTATTTTTAGTAATATTTGAGTTATTTATTATTTTAATATCCTCTGCTATGGCACTGTCATAGAGTTTTTGTGGTGGTATAATATTATCAGCACACACACATAAGCGGATTAGCAATGTAAACCCGTAGTTGGCGTACATACCACTTAGTGTTTGTTTGTTTAGTGAATTATTTATAATTTGTGGCCCACCCTGGGAATCCAGGGAATATATCTATTAATGTGGTATAATTTAGATTTTAAATAATCATCAAATACCATTTATTCTACAAATTTTAAAATAAAAGATTAGAATATTCGGAAGAATAGCCCTTATAGACATGGAAACAAATATTTTAAAAAAGTTTACTCATGTTATAATGGCATGTAAATAACCACCTCGTCTCATTAAAAGGCTGTTATTTGGATGTAACTGACAGAAAATTTAATTTAATTTATATATATATATATATATATATATGTGTGTGTGTGTGTGTGTGTGTGTGTGTGTGTGTGTGTGTGTGTGTGTGTGTGTGTGTGTGTGTGTGTGTGTGTGTGTGTGTGTGTGTGTGTGTGTGTGTGTGTGTGTGTGTGTGTGTGTGTGTGTGTGTGTGTGTGTGTGTGTGTGTGTGTGTGTGTGTGTGTGTGTGTGTGTGTGTGTGTGTGTGTGTGTGTGTGTGTGTGTGTGTGTGTGTGTGTGTGTGTGTGTGTGTGTGTGTGTGTGTGTGTGTGTGTGTGTGTGTGTGTGTGTGTGTGTGTGTGTGTGTGTGTGTGTGTGTGTGTGTGTGTGTGTGTGTGTGTGTGTGTGTGTGTGTGTGTGTGTGTGTGTGTGTGTGTGTGTGTATGTGTGTGTGTATGTGTGTGTGTGTGTGTGTGTGTGTGTGTGTGTGTGTGTGTGTGTGTGTGTGTGTATGTGTATGTGTGTGTGTGTGTGTGTGTGTGTGTGTGTGTGTGTGTGTGTGTGTGTGTGTGTGTGTGTGTGTGTGTGTGTGTGTGTGTAGAAAATTGTAAAACTAAAAATGTATTGGCAATAAAAGGTTCTTAAAACTGCTGCCCTTGTACTGATGCCTTAAATCTAAACGTAAGAAAGCTTAAACTATTTCCTAAATATTTTCTCCGAAATCTGATTTAGATTTGCCGAAACTAAAATATTCAAAACTTCATAACCGCAATTAATAAACACAATCTCATTTCTGTTCACGGCAATGGGGCTTGAAATAAAATCTAGTCAATTAAATTTGTTGGGGCTTCCATCTTACTCAAACGAAGCTTTATGCTATTTAGTTCTTAAGATGTATTCATTAGGGTTTGCTTCCAAATTATTACAACGAATAAATATTTTTCTTGATAGCATTCTGTATAAGAAACTGACGATAAATGTAATCAACATAATTAGGACCGTGGGTAAATTTTTGTTTTAGAGAGTACGAGAGATTTGTGAAAATAAACACAAGCAAGTTTTAACAATATTGGGTGACCCGCCAACCGCCCGGTTGTCCGATGGTGGAAAGGAGAGGGAGGAATTAAAGCGTGTAATTCCTGCGCACGTTCACCGAAATGTATCCTATAGAATATCTATGGACTGGCTACTCTGCGCCTGTGCTCGAAGCTAACAAGATTGGTTTCATCAAATCAAGGTAATCTTAACGTGGTAGAGCCATGCTGCAGCTATATTATTAGTATAGTTGTAGCACGAATGGGTCGGCTCGACCGGGAAAGGACCACGCTCTCACAGAATACCAACGTAAAATAGCAGCTTAACACTGCTGTGTTTCGTATGGTGAGTGTAGAGAACCGGAGACCCTTTTTACTGGAAACGAGGAATTCCATCTTAGTCCTCACGGCTGACAACGCATCTTTATTTTGATTCGCAAACGACGATAGATGTAGATGTCTATGGGTCACAGCAACCACTTACCATCAGGTGAACTGTGTGCTCGTTTGTCACCCTATCCTATAAAAAAAGGTCACCAGTGACCATCTTAAAACGTTTTGCCAATGACTATAACGCTGCTAAGTGGCGTTTTGCATTTTTTATAGGATAAGGGTGACAGAGCAAGACAAAGCAAGTCTCCGGTTCTCTACAATCTACATAATGAACATAGTTATGTTCAATATGTAGATTGTAGAGAACCGCAGTTGCATTGAGCTGCTTTTCTACGCTGGTATTTTGAGAGAGCACGGTCCTTGCCGGGTTGAGCGGACCTATTCGTGCTATACCATAATATAGAAGCAGCATGGCTCTACTACGTTAAAACGTGATAAGAAATCCAAAAGAGATCGAGTGGTCTAGAGGTCAACGCGAAAGCTGCTCATGGAGTCCTAGTTTTGAATACTGGATAGGGCCTCGATCAGTTATCTCTATCAAAAATTCTCAGTAGGAGCCCGGAGTCAAGAAACTGGCGGTATTGTACCCTCAAGCCTCGGAAGTCACGTAAAACCGTTGATACTGATCTCTCTCCGGTCGTGGTGGATTACTGTCTCATTGGACTATAAGAGAGGAAATACGAGTAGCTAAGGCACCTGTGTTTATGTATATATTTGGTCAAATTAATTCTGTCCTGCGCAGATGACTAGTACTGGTTAAGACTGCCCGCTAACTTTCTGACGCAACCGCTTGTATAAATAGCAGCTGTTTCGGCTCGTCGATCACTTGGCGGTCAGCCACCAAAGAGTCTACTTCACCTGAGAAAGCCATGTGTGGAAGCGAAACACGTGTCGTGTTATCGAGAGTGGTGTGTCTTTCCTAGTGTAGTGGTTCTGGGATTAGTGATGATTACGATAGTGCACACAATTGGGAGAAGGCGGGAGGTGCTCTTCAAACTAGGCAACATTATTTTATTTCAATACGCCGAAATAAGCAAATTAAGTTCCAACAACTTTAATAAAATAGATTTCCGCAAAGTAACGCCTGATTCTGTTAAATAACTTAATATCTGTCTGTCCATCTGTCCGAGCTAATCTTCGGAATGGCTGAAACGATGTCACGAAAATTACGAACAAATTGAGAGCAATGCCAGGATACAATGCTCTCTATCTGTTCGTAATTTTAATAATCTCATAAATAAGATCGTAATTAATTATCTATTCGTAATTTAAAATTTTGATACCTACAGGCATTTTTAAAAAACTTCTTTCCATTTCAAAAATGAAAAATTAGTCTTATATCTAAGTTACGCCACATTAATAGATCCTGTTACGGCGAAGCCGGGGCGGGTAAAAATGCTAGCAAATAACAGACTGTGAGGAATTTTAGTCTACGACGCCATTGCGAGCTAGCGGACTTCACTATACACAAAGCATGGTCCTGAGCTACCTAGGCCGTCACTCCATCTAGTGGGTGACCGTCCTACATTTCGCCTACTACACTTCGTTCTACTGCGGATATCCTCGTTTCTAAGTTTATCACACAGAGAAACCCCGAGCATAGCGCTCCTCATCCACACATGCTTGAAAAATTTTAAATTGTGTAGAAACCTGCACCTCACGACACCTTCCTTAATAATCTCCCGAAGTCCTAATTTCGGTCACGGCGGGCAGTCTCCAGTTATGTAGCTTCAAAAATCTTCCTACGCCGCGGTGAAGAGTTTCAGGGATATAATTTTCTTGAAGAATAAGACCACCGCACTGCTGCCCCACGCCTCCGGAGCAGTGCCACCATGGAGGATGGAATTGGAAGAGTTTCTGCAGGACTTCAAGTACTGGTTTTCCATCCGCTTTCAGAAGCTCCGCTGTAATTCCATCCTTGCTTCGCTGTTTTTAAGGGGCTGGAGTCTTCGAATCCCGCTCACGCACGGTTATATAATATAATTTTTTTATTATATTTATTATTATTATTTTGTTTAATTGGATTCGCCGACACTATACGGCGGTTTTTACCCGACTGCCTTAGAAGGAGGGTAATTGTTTTCGAATGTATGTATGTATGTCTAATTCTTTGGCACGCTCAGTATCCTAAACGGCTTGGCGGATTTTATCATAAGAGATATCGTTCAATTTGTCTTAGTTGTGGATGTGACATAGGTTAAATTTTGTCTTTTCCGTTACTTTTATATGTAGTCGGATTTTTTCAAACTACTGCTTTTACCATTAAACTCGTGTATATATAGGGCGTGATATATTTTTCACAAGCACACTGTACGTTATCGTTTAGCCTTTTTTCATTTTATTGTAATCGTAAATTCGTTATTTAATTTTATTTGCTTACAAAATGTCTTCATATCCAAGAAAATCATTCCTTGCAATTGAAAAAAAAATCGGTTTAAGCAATATGGCACCGAGTTGCCCCATGGCAACATGCATTTATATATCATCAGTAGGAAAATTTGAACAGAATCGCATAAAAAATTGGGGTGGAATAGTTTTCGGTACTCACGCGCTGATTCCTCCTGAACTATAATATATTAACTTTGGCCACACAATACATTTCCGAAAATGTAATGTATGTTTTCAAAAATAAACTTGGTTAAAAAAAAGAAGTTATATTCAAACTTTAAATACTAGGAACAGGCACAAGCCTTTAGTACTATTTACTTGACTCCACTAAGTCAGTAATTAATTCTTGGTGCGATGTACTTAAACGCTTTACACCAAAATCCCAGAAAATATACAAATTTTGGCCTCCTCAAAGTTCAAAAACTCTATTTAACAAAGTGTGTATAAAAAGAGTTGTTATAATATTTAACGATTGATATTAACTTAAATTTTTTTATATTTATGGATTACAATAACCCATGGAAATGAAGTGATCACTGCCAAGTTATTTCTTTTATTTATTTTAGCTATTTCTTGGTTTTGTGTTTTTAATTATTGTGTAACATTTATTATTGTAAACTGTTTTTTTAAACAAAGTCCCGTTAGGTTTCTTACTGGTTCGTCCCAGGAGAAAGGTTTTTTTCTGAACCCAAAAAAGTAAGCAATATATATACAATAGCTTCGAACTACAACCCGGAATGTTGGCCGCTCCTCGGGCAGAACACCTTGTCCAGCGAGAGATCTTTCCTTTTTATTTCACCACCTACAGTGTTGACCAATTGACGTAATGTGAAACTACAACTTGCAAGCCTTCGTCATTATCCTCAAAATCTTCTACCATTCACTCCTAAGAATCGTCTTCTGTAGTCTTCAGTTCCTGCAAGCCAGTGCAACTTGTCTTCATCACGACTCACCGCAGATTTATAAGGCAGACTTCTGGCACTTGCTACGGCACATCGTTCTCACCCGCATCACTTGAAAGTGCGTAGTACGGTATGCACGATACACCAGCAAGTCGTTCGCACCGGCGTCATTTGCCCTTACGCACACAGCATGTATGTATTCCCCACCGACATTAAGGACGCACCGGTGATCGGACTGCACTGTCGACCTCCGGTCTAACCAAGGAGGTGATGTGGCGGCAGTAAGCAGTATATATACAATAGCTTCGAACTACCACTCGGAGCATTGGCCGCTCCCCGGGTAGAACAAATTTTCCGGCGGGAGACCGACCCTTTTCCTTTCACCGCCCACAGTTTTACCACCCAATATCCTTATTTGTGCATGTAAAGTTTTCGTGTTTTGTCATTTAAATTGTTTGGTTATGATAGCTCGGGGGATAAAACAATAGCAAGGAGACATAAATTTTCAGTCATTGTGGGTTATGTATTGTTCCAACATTCTAAGGAAAACAGTTTTATACTTGAAAATAGACCTTTGATACACAAACTTATTTAGAATTTTCATTGTTTGAGGCAAATATAATAATTTATAATTAATACATACACAATTAAATTACCTGATTTTGCCGTGTATACCTCACGACGTTATATCGAATATTATGTCTTGTAAAGTCTAAATACATAACCATGATTGCCACGTTGGCTCAGTGGACGTAAGCGCGACTGCCTTTCTCGGGCGCGAATCCCAGGTCAGGTCACAATATTTATTCGGTTCTTTATGTCCAAAAATTCTCAGTAGTAACCCGGAATCAGAAAGTCGGCGGTGTTTCCCCCCGTGCCTCCCTCTGTTGCAGGTTTGTCTCTCTCGGCCTTGCTTGATCTAACTCCGGTCGTGTCACATAATCGTCAAATACAACTATGAGAGTGAGAAAATACAGAGTGCAACTGTACTTGTACATATGCTCGAGTTCTATAATCCTGTCCTGCTCAGATGGCTACTCTACGTAGAATCTGGCCGCCGTAATAAAAATTCGGTCTAGAAGATATAACTATACATCAGCATGATTGTAAGCGCGACTGCTAATCTCGGGTTCGATTTCCAGGTCGGGTCAAAATCAGTTCTTGCGTTTTTCTGTCAATAACTTCTTAGTAACACCATGAAGTTAGTAAGTTATGTGTAATGTGTGTTGTGCATAAAATGTCATGGTCATACAAATGCGATTTCACACATCAGGACGAATGTGTAACGCTCAGTTACAAATTAAAGAATCTCCAATTGTCGTCATTAGCCAAGTCTACCTGGGTTTGATCCCCGCCAACAACAAGTAAAATAAAATTGAAATTTTAAGTGTAGATTCAGCATGTGCTCTTTGGTAAAGGAAAACATCGCAAAGACATTGAAAGTTAGGGAAATAAAAAAAATTCGAAGACAAGTTAAGTCCGCCAACACATTTTGTAATAGCAAAGCGAACACTTCCTTGCCCTAGAACCCTCTCAGAATGAGGGTATCCACGGCTTTTTCTACCACCAGGGCGGTGCCACTTTGGAATGAGGTAAAATATTTTACAGATTTCATAGCGGAGAAAATGTAAGTGTTTATGATTCTTTCTGTAATATAACTTAATTATAAGCTTTTATCGCCGGGCAAAACCATTGATTCGGATCTCTATTGCCAACAACTAATGAGACTCAAGCCAGAAAGAAATAGAGAAAAAACGGCCGGAATCGATCAATAGAAAAGGAATGGTATCATGATAACGCCAGATCACACATATCATTGGTCACTTAGCAAAAATTGAGAGAGCCTGGTTGGGAAGTGTAAATGCATTACCCATATAGTCCTGACCTTGAACCCTCAGATGTTCACCTGTTTCGGTCTCTTCAGAATTCTTTGGGTGGTGTTAGGTTAACATCAAGCGAGGACTGTCAAAAGTACTTGTCACATTTTTTATCAAAATTCCCAAGATTCTACAGCAACGGGATTAAGTCACTACCTACAAGATGGCAACAAGTTAGCGAACAAATTTACATGTATAAAAAATAATTAAATGTATTTAAACTTTGAAAAAATTTGTCTTTAATTTGTATATAAAATACAAAGAAATTTTTTCAAGATTTTATATATAGGTAGAACTAATACTAAAGTGGAAACATGTTATACATGAATAGTTGTAAAGAGTAGATGCAATATTAGTACGAAGTATAGAAATATTACCCCAACAAAAAGAACTGGAATTTCTATAACAGATCAGAGATGTAATAATTCAAATTAAAATAATTTAATCACACAACCGTATCGTAAAATGCAACGTACCTAACTACGTCAGTGCACGAAAAATGTCGTGACAGAAGAAAATGATAGCACAGGGTTAATGAGCACAAGGTTTAGGCAAATAAAATTTTAGGTCAGATTTAGTATGCAAGCGTTTGCAATACAGCAAATGCTTCCTTGCAACTTATTTAAGAAACAAGTATTTACTTGTCTTATTTATTTAATTAAGATACATTTATGACGTAAATAAGTCTTTAAAGGAGACAGTCGTTTTTGGGCCCACTAGAAATTTTCGCGGACGGCAATGGTATTATATACCAAAAAAAGATACCAATTTATTATTGTATATAGCATAAAGATTTTATGAAAATCTACACGAAATCAAGAAATCTGAAAAAAAAAGAGTTGTTTCGATATTTATGTTTATGTCATTGGTTCAGATAAAGTAATATTAAACACAATTGTAGTAGAGATGTGCCAACTCGGAAGAAATTCGACTCGAGTTAACTTGTGTTAAAATTCACGTAATCGAATAGTACTCGAGTTACGCAACTCCTATTGGCGGAACGAAGATGTGTCAGTTTGTAACAAATTATTTTTATATTTGTTCTTCCATCCAAGATAATTATTATTATTTCTTAACTTAATAGGTAATTATATATTATTGGTTTGCGTATGACTTTATGACGTAGCGTAAAGTTACTGTTATTAATAATTTGACGACCACGAATTATACTTAATCAGCTTATTGGCATTACATAATATAACAATAAATTGCTCGAATTAGTAAGTCGAGTTCATCACTAAATTGTAAACAGACACTGCATTGACGGTAATATAAAAATATGACTCGATTAGAATTTTGTGGCTCAAGTCACTCGGGTTTTATCATGTCACTCTAGTTGTACTCGAGTTTTTGAGTTATTTGAATTAACTATTTACAGTCCCTGCATCTATTGAAGTTTATTTATAGCTTATAGCGATTTTTTGACCTTAGTTAAATCATTTTTAAATAGGTACCTTTATTAAATAGGCAATACGAAATAAAATACAAATTTTTATTATTTATTTATTTGTAGTATTTCCTTGTTTTTTATTTACTACAGATATGTGGAGTATTTCAAAATCTATAAACTGCTTTTTGCGTATCTTACAAATCGCTTCGAATTTTTTATAATAATGCCACACTGACGATTTTATTTTGTTGTTTCATTGTTATCATTCATACTTTAAACAAACAAGTACATTTAAATCACCTTTTATGTTATGTACTACTTATACGAAGTAACAAAAAATAAACAACAATGATATCACAATCACGAAATTATAAATCAAACTAAGTTCATAATATTTGACTACAATATGACTGTTACGGCCTACGGCTGCTCCTCCAAAAGATCAAATCCTCTGGGGCCCATTCACCAGAGTTTCAACGAACAGACGTAGGTCGGGCCTCAATATGGCCGCGTGGAATTTCTCTAATTACAATAAACAATAAGGGGGAGCGTTCTATTCTACTGCCATTCAACAGGGAGAATATTAAACGGAGCTTACTTACCTATATCCAAGGCGACTGGTCCCTCAGGATTCGGTCAGGTCGCATGTGGTTGTGTAGTGCAAGGGAAATAAGGTGCTGTGATGGGTATCTGGGTGTGACTGGTGGTGATTGACCTTATTAGACCTTTGCCGTCAGCAGCAGCTCGGACGTCAGCACCGCTCCAAATTGAGGTAATGTTCCGCGGCGTCATCCACAGTCACTTTCTTCGTTCGTCACGATGACAGATGATCCATTAACTCTATCGTACGATTTACTAACTTACAGAAGCCACTTACTCTCGTTTGTTATAAAGCTTAACACACAAAACGAACACGGAGTTTCCGGATCAAAGGTCACTACCGTTTCGCGTGGCAACAGTTATTTCTAGAATATCAAAGGCCGTACTAGCTAATATTGTCGAATGCACTTATACAGATTCTGAGTCGGACCCAATAAGTCCCGGGAAAGGCTATCCAACTAGGAATGCGCGTTACAAATCCTAGACAGTATATTTACTAGACGCCTAAACTATTCCGCGTTTCCCGCACAAAAATTGACAGCGTGCTGACGTTAGCACAGCTGGCAGACGACTCGTGCGCTCGCGCGCCCTCAACACCTCGCTCGACCGAACGTCAAAACCGTAACCGTATGGCGCCTAGCCAAGCGCCCTCTGACGTCAATCTCGAAATCAGCGTTCGGGCGTAACCAATGACAGATGCAAGTTTGAATTTGGATGTAACCAATAACGTGACGTTACTGGCGTAATCGCATCACTAGTGTAAGAATAAATTCTGTGGTTATTGGTTCATTGTGGTTATATTCTTTTTCGGTAGCAAAAACATAAAGTTTGTAGTTAAGTAAAAACATTTTTTTTCAGTTTGTATAATAAAATATCGTCTCATCGATGCACAAGTTTATGGATACATGGATATACATTATATTCGTATCATAATATGGATAATATCATGCAGGATATGTATTAATATTTCAAATTATGTATTTCTCTTCTACATATGTATGTAATATATGAGTTTAATTTTCCACCTAGAATTTTAGAAAATCTATAATTTGTGTTGAATAACCTCAAACAAGTGACAATTTATTAAAGTTTTATGTTATTAGTAATATCTAAATTAAATAGTAGATAGTGTGCATAAGTATTGTGACTTAGTTAAGCCATTTTACTTGTGTAATGTGTAATATCCTTAAAATTGCTATTGAATTTACAAAAACACTTAGGACTGTAATAAAGCTGATAAACTTCAAACTGCCAGACAAATCACCTTCAGAAGCTTTATTCTCTAAATCATATGAGTTTTTGTTAATACATACACTGTTCCAAAAACTGATTATATAGGTATAATATGTAAATTGACAAATTACAATATTATAATATTATATAAAAACCCCATGTATTATATAACTTTGGACTATAACCTGCGACGGAATCAGATTCTTCTATTATGCTTATACTGCTGTGTTGTTAACTCTGCAGAAAGGAATATTTTGTCATGAAAAAACTCTATATTTTTCTCCTACATGAAACCAGTGAAAATAAAAAGTTATACAACTTTTACTTAGTCAAATATTGTTGATGTATATTCGTAATTTTTATTTTTGTATTTGATCAAGGGGAGCTAATTAATCGTGTATATTTTATAATAATTTCTTATTTATTTAACATATAGGCATAGATAACAAAATTCTGACAGAAATATGGAAATATAGTTAAATGACATTGAAGAATTTTTAATGTCGTATCTCTTATTATTGAAAATGTCTTTTTAATTCCTAACAGTATCATAAAAAGACATGTTTTTGGCATTATATTATTTGAAATCCAATTCATATATAAACATAGTCTCCACAAGCTACATAGAATGAAATAAATATAGAAAAAATAATATATTAATAAGAATTAATATTTAGTATAGGCCCTCTTTACAATAATTAACTTATTCAGGTCAATCGCAGAGAACATATATGTATGCTTTGCAGGCTAAAAGCTTGCAGAGCTGCCCGTAGGCAGAGACAAAAAAGAGTATGGATATTGAAGACAACAGTCTTCTATCATATCATTGAAAATGTTCTTCGAATTCCTGCCAATATCATAAATGGACATGTTATCATCAAGTTATTTAGAAAAAATATTTTGAAATGATTTACAATAACAAATACAATTAATTTTTACACGTGCTTTATTATCGTTCCATAAACAATTTAAAACATCTCACTTCCTCACTATTTATCAGTGCGTAATAACAGATAAAAATGTTTGAGGTATCTAACCTAACCTAATCAGTTAATATATTTTCAAACAAGGTTTTGACACCGTGCTTGTCTATTTGTTCTACTGTTAATAGACTACTTTGGAAATTATGATTTACTATAATAAATGTAGATGCATTATAACTTGTGTTTTTATCCTTATACAACCAGTTCAAAACGTCTTTCTTACTATATAGCGTGTGTAGGTAATATTATATATATATATATATATATATATATATATATTATGTCTCTGTCATTCGTATCTGCCTCACGACCTTATGCGAACAATAGTTGTGCCTATAATTAAGAACAAAACAGGTGACGTAGGAGATAAGTGTAATTATCGACCTATATCTTTGGCAACAATTATGGCTAAAATACTTGACAGCCTGTTGGATACACAGCTGGAAATTTATATTGAGTTGCACGATGCACAGTTTGGGTTTCGGTCTGAATTGTCTACTGAGAATGCTATCTTAGCCCTAAAGCACACTGTTGAATATTACACAAAGCGACGTACACCTGTATATGCATGCTTTTTAGATCTCTCCAGAGCTTTTGATCTCGTAAATTATGATTTATTATGGGATAAACTACGCCAGAAAAAGATTCCAGCTGAGCTTTTGAAGATTTTTCAGTACTGGTATAATAATCAGTATAATAATGTGAGATGGGCCGATAAGTTCTCTGAAAGGTACAGATTGCAATGTGGGGTCAGACAGGGAGGAATTACGTCACCAAAACTTTTCAACCTGTACATAAATGACCTAATCGTTGAACTCAGCAGCAAAATAGTCGGATGTCGTATCGACGATGTAAGTTTTAATAATATAAGCTACGCAGATGATATGGTGTTGCTGAGTCCCACGGTTAAGGCCACCAGAGAACTCCTTAAGATATGTGAGAAGTATGCGTTAAACCATGGCTTGCGATACAATTGTAATAAAAGCGAATTCATGGTGTTTAAGGCCGTCGGTTGTAAAAGCCCAGAAAATGTGCCTGCAATTAAATTGAATGGCATTGAATTAAAACGTGTTGCTAAATTTAAGTACCTAGGGCATTTTGTTACCGATGACCTAAATGACAATGTTGACATTGAAAGGGAACGTAGGGCGCTGGCAGTCCGATGTGTTATGTTGGCTCGTAGGTTTGCGCGGTGTAGTGAACAAGTAAAGATAACGCTATTTAAAGCGTACTGTCAAGTTTTCTACACGTGCAGCCTGTGGTCGAATTATTCACAGCGGACTGTCGACACCTTACGTGTCCAGTACAATAATGGCTTCAGGATCTTGTTGGTGCTACCCCGATTTTGCAGTGCAACAGGCATGTTTGCAAAGGCGCGTACAGATGACTATTACGCCCTTATAAGAAAGAAAACAGCCTCGTTGCTTGGCAGGGTGCGGGCTAGCTCCAACTCCATCATGAAAATAATTGCTGAAAGATACGACTCATTCCTCCTTAAGCAATATTACCGCCTATGTTTAGTTAATAAGGCACTTGTATTTAAGAATTAAATTTAGGTACTAACATAGGTTTTAAGTTTCATATTTACTGACAAATTTTATGGATGCTTTGTTATCTGAAATAAATTATTATTATGGGGTATTTGTATAGTTTTCTCATCTGGTTGGGCTGTATAAATATATAATTGTAAATGAAAATGATATACTTACATAAATATCAATAAAATAAAATAAATACATAAAAATTACATAAATATATAAAAACCCAACCAGATGGAAGCCCTCGGCAGGGGAGACCAAACGGCCGAGGGTTAGGGGGAAAGGGAAAGAAACCGGCGGACGATGCGGGCGGTATCGAGGAGCACCGCCTTCTGCATTTGAGCTTGGAGCGATCCGTCACGGAGTCCCAGTCGCCTCAGATGACCCGAGAGGCTGACTGGGATTAACCCGTTCGCAGAGACGACCACAGGAATAATTTCGGCCGGCAGACCACCCCACATGTCGGTCACCTCGTGAGCCAGGTCCAGATATTTTGTCAACTTATCTGTTTCGGCTTTCACGAGGTTCTCGTCATAAGGAATGGTAATGTCGACCAAAAATATCCTTGACTGTGCCCGGTCCATCAGCACAATATCAGGCTTATTCGCAAGAATAGTCCTGTCCGTGATGATGGCCCGGTCCCAGTAGAGCCTGGCGCGGTCATTTTCGAGCACGGCTTCCGGCAAGTAATTATAATATGGCAGTTTCCGATCCACGAGACCGTATTTCAGAGCGAGCTCCTGGTGTAGAATCCTGGCTACTAGGTTGTGTCTGTGCAAATACTCAGAGTTAGAAAGCGCCGAACAACCGGAGATGACATGCCTAAGTGACTCACCGGGATGGCGACAAGCTCGACAGATGTCGACGGCGCCATCCTTTAGGATGTATCTCCGATAATTGTTGGTCTTAATAACCTGATCCTGTATCGCACAGACAAAACCCTCGGTTTCCCCAAAGAGGTCACCGAAACGTAGCCAGTGGAGGGAGGCGACTGTGTCTACGCAAGGCTCATGTAGAGCCTTGTAGAACCTCCCGTGGAGCTCCTTCTCCTTCCATACGGTCTCCCGGTCGGAAATGCTCTGTACTGCCGGGTCTTGCCATTGCTCGTTGGCTAAGGATAGAGGGGTAAGTCCTTTATCACAAGAAATAACGTCCCTATAGAATGGATCATCCGCTCTCGTCAGAAAGTAATTACGGAGGCTGCACACTTCGCGATTATGCATGGTAAGCGCGCTTAAAAAGCCGCGCCCACCATGCTTCCGCGGCAAGTACAGCCTCATTACTGACGATCTCGGATGATGCATCCTGTGGGACGTCATTATAGTGCGGACTTTTCTGTCCAGAGCGTTCAGTTCGGTCTGAGTCCACCTGAGCATGCCAAAGGTATACATGAGAACAGGCATGATCCAACCGTTATATGCATGTGTCTTATTAACGCCCGACAAAAGACTATTATTATTATTATTATTATAAATGTACATATTATCCCTGACTCATCTTGGCTTTAATCATATTACTTAAACGGTATTTGGCATGTATACTCACAAACAATACATGTAAAAATAGGATCCATACCATATTCATGCACAGACATGCACTATATTATTTTACCGGAACTACTAAAAAGATTTTCCATCAATTTTAAAGTACCTATAATTGCTGAATGTAACTACAACTTTGTTTTACGAGTATACTATTATTTATTGAACAGTGCACTATTTTAACTTATTATACCGGTGAAAACTAATAGAAAATAGCTTTTAGTTAGTTTTTAGGTTATAGTAAGATACATACTTTATTTGCTAATTACTCAGTATTCCCATTAGATACGGTAAAACTAATATTACTATTGTAATCTATAGATTATAGTAAATAAATCGACTTGCATTTCATTAAGGTTCTCTAAAATTTGTGGTGGGCCCATTCTCCATACAAAAAAAAAACTGTCTCCTTTGCTTCCATAGTGGGAGCTAATTTAGAAACCTGATGATAATAAAATTGGGGGATACAGTTTGGTGTTGCATATTGGTCAGTGTGGTGATCGTTATGTACACGTATTCACGTAAAACACGACACTTTTATATTCTTCATGATCTCATTTGTGTGAGGTTGTGTTCGTGTCGTCATGCCACTCTTATGAGAAACAAATTAGACTCTGGCAATAAAAAAATATTTCAAAACCGGATTCCACAGATTGGTAAGTAGTATTTCCCTATAAAACCCACGGTGTTCAACTATCACAGCGTGTCAATAGTACCACGAAATATACATACATCTGCGGCCTCCACCAGCGTCGGCTCCTACTTGGGAAGGAACCACAACTCCTTCTCTCTCTTACCAAGGTGCAGGTATTCCTTCATTCATGTCTCCCCTTCAACTGTTATCCACACAAATGATAACCCATAAACATTGGAAGGCGGGTATCCTTTTGGCGCACCCATGAAAACCCGTTAAGTTAACCGACAAAACACTAATAGAGTTAAATTCTCAATTACAAGATTTCTCAAAAAGTTATCCTATGAAAAAAAATTAATTAACTCGTGCTCAAACTTTTTTAAAATATCTCTATCAATACTAAAAATAATTAATCGAAACTGGGCGACGGACAGCACCATCCTTTGTGTGAGATCTGTTATTATGATCACTAGTTAACGTAACAAGAGTAGTGAGCCCTCCTATTATGGGAGATCCCCATGTACAAGATGACTGTTTAAGGACTAATGCAATCAAAAACCTTTTTAACCGACTGACCCAGAAGGAGAGTAATATTTTTCTAGAGTATGTATGTATGTTTATTTCTTTGGCGTGTTCTGTAGCCTAAACGCCTTGATGGATTTTAACATATGTGGTGTCGTTAGATTTGACTTAGTTGTAGTAGTGACGTAGAGTATAAGTTGTTTCTCTTTTCGGGAAACTTTTTACGTAGTCCGGTATTTTTAATTACTGTTTTAACCTTACAACTTGTTATAAAATAAAACTGTATTGACAAACAAACTTACAGTTCAATTGATGGTAAGTGGTATCTATTAGTCCATTGAGTACTTCAAGAATGGAGGACATGCAGTCAACTTAGAGCGTAGAAGGCTACAAATCCGTTGTCACCTCTGATGATAGTATGAAATGTAGTTGGATTTGCTCTTTATATCTCTTTAGATCAGAACACAGATGCAAGTATTGCTCATTAGAAGCAAAAATAGGCAGGAAGAGTGTCCTACCACCTATAGTGACAATTATGCGGGAAGATTTCATCATTAAATCTAGTAAGTAGGCACGAAGTGTCTCTTTTGCATATTCCAAACAAGTGAATGTTGTTCTAGAATATTCCAAATGAAAAATTGCTCAAAAAACACAAAGAGTCGAAGAGCGCTACAAAGCGCAATAAAGAAAAAGAAGTGGTAGTAATGAACATTACTCTGCAACTACTAAAACGTTCGATTTAGAGGTCAGACTAATTAATACTTGTACTTCTTTTAATTAACACTAAACAAACACATAAACAGTTTTATGAGGAAAATAATTCGTTCCTTTAATTAACACCATGAAAAATCCCTAATGGAAACTTCTTTGTTGTCGGTAATGTATTTTTCTTAAAAATTTATTTCTACTTGTTTATACGGTTAATAAAGGCCGTTAGCGTTGATGCATCTATTCTTACTTTCTAAACAATCTTCTAGTTTAGAAATTTGCTTTCAAAAATATTTTTGTACAAGGGTATTTGACAGACCGACTCCTAAGCGCATTGGAAAAATATTTGATCGCGATCCCGCACGGAACAAGTGTTTGTATGGCCTACAAATAACTGTCACGGGTACGGATGCAATTGTGCAATTTATGTATGTAAACCGTCCCCATGATTCTCGTATTTATACTTATAATCTATATCTATACCTGTAATTTAAAAAATAATTAAGGTTCCTTCAGTGTGTAATAGGAACACACACAAGCTAGTAGACCAGTTCATTCTTGTACAACAAAATCCCAGAAAACATACAAAATCTGATTGTCGCCAAGTATAAAAACGTCATTAAACAATGATTGTATAAAAATGGTTATTATAATATTAAGGAAATTATGGATAATAATAACTCCTAAGAATGAGGTGATCGCTATCAAGCAAGTTCTAATTGATTTTGTGTTGTTAATAGTTGTGTAATATATCGAATTATTGTAAACTGTGCCTTTTTAAAAAAAAGTCCGCGTGGTTTTCTTGCTAGTTCTTCCCAGAACAGAGGTATTTTATGATGCAGAGGTAAATTAAATATAAGAGTGAGTTTCAATAAGTATTATTTATAATCTATATTGATTAAAAAACGTTTAATCCTATTGCGAGGGCAACGTATTGATCATAAAAAAGATTTTGTAGTTTCTTCTGCGATGACCTCAATCTTCATCCTTTTAGAACCAAACAAGCTTCTTAAATTACCATGTCAAGTGATTTTCTTATACAAATATTGACGTAGGATCTAGTTCTGTCTGTTGTTTGCCAGATTTAAAGTGAAAGCTATCGCCTGTTTATGTTCATGGGATTAGACTCATGGGGAGTATTAGTGTGAATGTTTTGTTGAATTATTAAAAAAACTAACGACCCGCACTTCGGCTTCGTCTGGGTAGGATTTATTAATGTAGCGCTTATTAGATTTAAAACTATTTAACATAATTTTTTTTATTTTGCAAATAAATTGTATTAATTTTACCATCATCTTATAATGTAAAAATTTACAAAACTTATCGGCTGAGCCGATCAGATTTATGAATTTGTCAGATGGCATAACATGTAAGAAGCTTTTTAAGTCATAATGAAATATCCTACGTTGTTAAATTTTATTGAACGACAAAGCAATAAACTTTTAACATCTATCACAAAATATAACGTATTTTTGTGTTACAATGAAATATATTTCATAAAATACACACAGTTTTGTTTAAATCAATAGAAATATTTATAGTTGTAGATTTCAAAGATTCAATCATGATTTTCAGTTAAAACTAAAATTAAAATTTATAAAGAATTTACTTTTCATAATAATTTTACTTTCCTGATGTTAAATTAATTATATCTCTCTCTATCTCTATCTCATCTTAAACAACTACGAGATATTTTAATAATATTATGTGCAATATAATAAGTATTTTGCGAAACAAAGAAACCCTGATTCAATTTAAAATTAAACGAGAAGATAAACGAAACTTTTTTTATAGGATAAGGGTGGCAAGCGAGAACAAAGTCCACCTGATGCTAAGTGGTTGCTGTGCCTGTGAATCAAAATGCAGATGCGTTGAGAACTAAGATGGAATGCCTCGTTTCCAGTAAAAAGGGTCTTCGTTTATGTACAATCACCATACGCAACACAGCAGCGTTAAGCTGCTAACTTACGCTGTTTTTTATAGGGATAGATCTCGTTGTGACAAACGAGCACACAGTTCACCTGATGGTAAGTGGTTGCTGTGACCCATAGACATCTACATTTATCCTCAATAAAGAATCAAAATGCAGATGCGTCGTCACCCGTGAGGACTAAGATGGAGTGCCTCTTTTCCAGTAAAATGGGTCTACGGTTCTCTACACTCACCATACGAAACACAGCAGTGTCAAGCTGCCATTTTACGCTGGTATTCTGTGAGAGCGTGGTCCTCCTCCAGTCGAGCCGTCCCATTCGTGCTACAACGTTATCAGTAATATAGCTCTGACATGGCTTTACCACGAAAACTTTAATTAGATTATTAAAATAAGTAACCTTTTCTGAAACCTTTTGATTTCTTTGCCATAAAGAGCAACCGCTAGCACAGTCGCACAATTACATTTGTACAAACTGGATTCTGATACTTAATTTAACTTATCACGTGCTGTTTTTGAAAAAAAAAGTCAGCAAACCTACGTAGTAAAGAAATAAAATGTACAGTGCCATAAAACTGTTATGTGGTTCAAGACGAATAGCCCTTAAAAAAAGGAGGAAGAAATAGAAGAAACAACGAACTAATAATGGTAACTGTAAACTAAAATTGACCAGTTAGGGCTGATCTTTTAATCATCAAATAAAAGTTATTCCTAGGATGAAATTGGTAAATCCAACTATTGAGCATGTCTTAATCGCATTAAAAATACGTGTAACATAATTATACGGATTTTTTAAAGTAGTTTAAATACACACAAGTTTTCACTAATAGCCTTATTATACTTCCAATTTTCCGATAATCTTATGTCAAACTTAAATTTGAAAAAGTTTGGAAAATCCAAAGTGCACGACTCATTATGCTCATATGATTATCATATTATCATTCATGTTACTCCATAAAGTTCAAGACGTATTTAAGTATAAATATTACATCCTACTTACTTTTAGTACGTACTACTATTATTTATTCTGTGGTTTTAAAATATTGTAATAAAAATCTCTGATTATTATAATAATCATGTAATCATAAAATAGTAAGAAATTTGTTTTTCAAATATTTTGTATGTATTTGTACAGCGATCGTTTTGAGCCGCTGCAAACAACCGATACAGTATCCACTCACAACGGCGGGTGACGCCGTACTAACCAAGTGAGCCAGTCTATTTACTAAAATGAATTCACACAAGGCTGCTCACACACCGAAAACTTAGCCGAAAAAACTAATTGTTACTAAACAAAACAAAATTAAGCTACCATTTACATTCTGGCTTCCCACATGATAGATGAAGAGTTTTAAAAATAGATTGAGTTGAACAATTGATATTTTCAAAAGTTATCGTGTTTACGAAGCCATGGGGACTTGATAAATCCACACCATAAGCCACTTAAACCCCTTTCTTTATGTAAAAATACTAATTAATCGATTAAAAAAATATTAATAAGTTCAACAATCATTTATCTTTCTGACAACGTGCTTTTTTATCATTTATATGTATAATATGATTGCTAGATACGATTTCATGCGACAAAAAGTTTTAATCTTAATTTTTAGGCCCTAGCAGAACATGTCTGTGCGCTTTGCGCTTAAGACATGCAATAAAATGTAAAACGGACAAAAACTCAAAAGAATAAAAAATCCACATAACAGTTTTTGAGGATAGTACTAAGTGTAAAGTACATGGTCGATATATCCATGAATTGAATACCTAAATAATTAAAACCCTTTATTGTTTGTTGTAAATCCACACCATACGCCACTAAAACCCCTTTTTATGCAAAAATAGTAATTAATCGATTTAAAAAAAAAAATAAGTTCAACAATCATTTACCTTTCTGACAATGTGCTTTTTATATCATTTAAATGTATAATATGATTGCTAGATACGATTTCATGCGACAAAACGTTGGAATCTTGATTTTTAGGCGCTAGTAGAACATACTTACGCGAATTACGCTTACAGCATGCAATACAACATAAAAATGTATGAAATTACTGTTCTACAAATAAAATAGTTCAATTAATCCAATTTTATATTTTTTCTACATAAAATAGGGTTGACAAACGAGCACACAGTCCACGTCACGGTAAGTGGATGATGTGGCCCATAGATATCTGCATGTATTCTTAATTAAGAATCAAAATACAGATGCGTTGTCCCCCCTGCAGATTAAGAGGGAAAGGTTTACAGTCTGTAACTATACTGGTTCTCTATACGCTTCAGAAGGGACACAGCTGTGCAAACACTATTTAGCGGCGGACATTGGCAAGAGTTTAGTTTCTCTCCAGACGGACTCTTAGGCAGAAAAGGCATTCTTTCACTAGAAAAAGTGACGATTGCTTTAGTAAGGGTATCATTTTCTTGAGACTGTTTTTGTAAGTCAGTCGGTACTTCAGACCAAAGTTGTCAATTAGCCCTTAACTTACAAAAATGAAAACTGCTTTAGCTTATTTCACCACGACTAGAGCTTTAAAGAACAAGGTTTTTAATTTTTAAATATTTAATCTCGGTATTAAGAACGACGTTACTTAATTTCAAACGATCGGTTAATGTTGGAAATTGAATTTTGAAGTTGTTTTTATACTAGTTTTCACAAAAGTTAGTCTCAATTACGAATATGGTATCATATTACTAAAAATTATCTAGAGTTCTTAAAATATGTCACATCGTCTGCAAAGTTATGCTAGTTTCATAACTTACGGATACGACATCGCTTCGACTTTCATAAAGAACATTTTGATTTATAGATTTACTACTTCTGTCCCAATTTATTCAATAAATTATAATTCTACATTGCACCCGCAACTTTTAATACGCTGGATACTTGGGTTATCTATGATTCAGGTACTTTAACTTTGTTATTAATGAAGTCAGTAAGTTGACTTGTATTATTTATGTTGATAATACAGATAAAAGACTTCCACAGAAAGACGTAACAAGGTTAAATTTTAAGTTATTTAAAACTGCCTTGTTTCAGAAGAAGTGTCCTATTATGTGCATAAAAGTATATAATAAACATCTAAATAAATTCGAGAACTTTCTTTAAAACATTTTGAACACAGAATCACAGAAAAATTAATTAAAGGCTCATCCAAAATTGTTTTTATACTCTAAATGATTTTTATTGTAATAAACCAAAGTCATAAGTATTTTAGAAGGCATTTCGTGTAAAATTGACTAAATACATTTAAATAACCTTGTGCTGGTAAGCAAAGTGTAGGATAGCCTCCAACTAGATGTAGTAAGAAATGCAAGAAGGCGATAGATGCAGGTGCTATACTTCGATTCGTGGCATACCTTGGAGAAGTCTATGTTCACAGTTGCTTGAAGTTGTAATGTTGATAATGATAATGGTTTTATATAACGATTAAGTTATTATAATAAAAATCGGTATTACGAGTATTACGGTCTTTCCTAATCATAATTTTATTGGCTTTTTAAAAGGTGCAAACAAAACAAAAGACCGTTTCCTTTTAAACACAAATTTTTATTCATTACAACCTTTCAAATGTGCTAAAAATAGGCCTTCTACACTAAGATGTTTTTTAAAAGTAAATACGTCTTTGCTTCCGTATAGATTTACTCACATATTTGCTATGACTTGGAGAGCGCAGTTTTTTTTAAATTGTTTTAAGCTTTCAGAATGATTCTGCTGCTACCCATTTCCTGTTTTAAATTTCCTTCATACTCAGCTGAACCATACAAATCGTTAATACTCAGACTTATAAAAGGTGATTTTCTTTGACTTATTTCTACCTAAATATTTTCAGTTATTACATAGTTGAAGTGTTTTATTTCTTCGCACTTAAAATAATCTGGAATTTCTCTACGCCTTGCGATAATTAAATATATTTTTCAAATATTTAGAATAGACGAAAAACGAACTCAAAAGAAGTAGATCTAATTCTTTTGAGTTCGTCTTTCGTCTAGTCTAGGTCAAGTGTCAAAGATTATCTTTGTCTCAAAAGATGTTAAAACTGCTTTTTGACACTTGATTTGAGGGAATGGTTATTAAAGTTATTTTCTGTCATTTGATCAAACATTAAGGCTACTTTTCATAAAACTTCATATAATCTTTAATGTAAGTATTTTATACAATATGTATTGTATTTATATGTGTTATACTTATATTATGTATTTAAATGAAATAGGAATTAATAGTTTCTGTTTTTCAAGTTTTTCTGTTATTAATTTGTACCTATTTTAACAGTGGTAGAGCCACGCGGCAGCTTTTTCTGTCGCACGGATGGGCCGGCTCGAACCGGGGTGGTACCACGACTTCACAGAAAACCAGCGTGAAGTAGAGATTTACCTCTGCGTTTCGCTTGGTGAGTGCAGGTGGCCGGAGGCCCTTTTTACTGGAAATGAGGCATTCCATTCCTCACGGGTGACAACGCATCTACATTTTGATTTGTAATAGAGGATAGATGTAGATGTCTATGGGCCGCAGCAACTACTTACCATCAGTTGGACTGTGTGCTCGTTTGTCACCCTTATCCTATAAAAAAACCTACCAAAGTTTTTATTTATTTCATCTTTTTTAGGGTTTATTGGTAGAGAGTGCCACAGGGCATTAAGTCCGCCCTGTGTAACCCCTAGTTGAAGATGTGTTGCAATAAAGGATAAATAAAAAAATATCTAATTCTTATTTATGTAATCATCTCCTAGATGGCTGCATAGATTTTAATGAAATGTTGTGTTTGTGATAAATTTTATTCGAGAATTGTTTAGATTGACAATTGAACTCGGCAGATGACGCTGTAGCCGAGATCTAGAAATCACCTGTGAGGTCTAGAGTGTGTCTAGAGAAATTACTATCTCTAGACGCTACTAAGTAATTTTTATCAGATTTATGTTATGATTCTGCAATAGGAAGTTGAGTAAGAATGCGCAGAAGTGTTTTGTCTAATAAGGAACAGAATCTTCACATCCTTGATTTGTAATGTGCCGAAATATAAAATAACAAATTCAAACAATAATATAACAATGAGAATTTAGCGATTTGATAAAATGCATATTCGTCTGTACAATATATTGCAATATATGCCGGCCATATAGCTCGAACAACCGACAACCGATGGGGAAAAAAGGTTCTCGAGTGGCAGCCTCGTACCGGCAGGCGAAGTGTTGGGTGTCCCCCCACTAGATTGAGTGACGACCTGGTAAGATATGCAGGAAGTCGATGGATGCAGGTGGCTCAGGACCATGCTTTGTGGCATTCCTTGGGGGAGGCCTATGTTCAGCAGTGGACTTGTGAAGGGCTGTAATGATAATGATGATATTCGTGTAAATAAATTGTAACTTGTGTAATTTGTTATATACCTAAGCTGCTAATATTCTTTTAAATAAAGCTTCGTCTTCTATCTATCTAAAAAATAATGTATCCAACAACTTACTAGATATTCTTCAAAATTATCATCTCACTCAGCATATTACGGAACCCACTAGAGACCTATCATGTATTGATCACATATTCAGTAATGTTAAAGATGCAACTGGACTTACCCTCCCTCTCTGTTTATCGGACCATTATACTGCGCAAATTCTAGGTTTTAGTATTAAATCAAAGGTTACTCCCCCAAAAACCTAATACACCTATAGGAGGGACTACTCATCTGAAAATATAGAGAAGTTTAAAAGATATATGGTGAGCCTTTCCTATTCCGATGTTTACAGCGAAACAGAACCTAACGCTGCGTTTAATAAATTTCATGATTGGCTATGCCTTCTTTACAAACTCTGCTTCCCTTATAAAAAAGTTAAACTGTCTACAAAATCCCATTTAAAATGGATATCTAAGGGAATTAGGAATAGCTGCGCGAAAAATAGAGTCCTAAGAAAAAATTACTATCGGAGAAAAACTCCTCAAAACAAACACAACTATAAAACCTACTCAAAACTACTTAAAAATGCATACTATGTTCTAAAAAAACAACTAATAATAAATATGTGTTAAACAGCAAAAATACCTGCAAAGCTACTTGGAAGGTCATACAGGATGAAATAGATACCAAGCCGCAATATAATAATCACATTGATTTTATTGAATACGACAACGAAGTTATTACTTTTCCTACACAAATCGCAAATACTTTTAATAATATCTTCATTGAATTGACAAACAAAGGTATCCAAGATAATATATCAAATAATAAATCCAATTCGACGGCTCCGTGGCTTAGTGGTTTAGTAATCAGTTGTTGCGCTGGGGGCCGCGGGTTCGAATCCCGCACGGAACAAGTATTTGTATGGCCTACAAATAATTGTTCCGGGTCTGGATGTTTGTCCTTGTGCAATTTATGTTTGTAAACTGCCTCCACGACACAGGAAAAAATCCTAGTGTGGGGGTAACGTTTCTAAAAAATAAAAAATAAAAAATAAAAAATCAAATCCTAAATAATTCTATTTATCTAAGCCCTACTGACGAATATCATATAAATAAAGTAATTATGACCTTGAATAATAGTAAATCAGAAGGGTATGACGGCATTTGTACCAAAGTAATTGAGGCCTGCAATAAAGAAATAGGCAGGGTCTTGGCATTTTTAATAAACTTATCAATGGTCTCTGGTATCTTCCCCGATAAGCTTAAATTCTCTTTGATTAAGTCATTCTTCAAAAAGGACAAAAAATCAATTTTGGACAATTACCGTCCTATTGCGCGCGTACCGATTTTGTCAAAAGTATATGAAAAAATTATGCATACTTAACTCACATATTTCTTTGACAAGTATCATGTCCTGAATCACAGTCAGTATGGGTTCCAGAGGGGTAAATCTACTGCACATGCTGTTTTCGATATGGTAAATGAGAATCTAACATGTCTAAATGCTAATAATTATACAACTGCTCTTTTCTTTGACATGTCGAAGGCCTTCGATTTTGTATCACATAGTTTATTATTAGAAAAATTGGAAAAATGCGGTATTAGAGGCACTGCTTTAAATTGGATTAAAACCTATTTGCAAATTAGACGACAATCTGTTGAAATAAGTAGACCAGACTGCAATCATGTGGTCCTAAATTACATATCAGATTTTAAAGAAAACAAATATGGAGTTCCACAGGGCAGCATTTTGGGACCACTGTTGTTCTTGGTCTATATAAATAATCTTCCGGATGTAACTAAACACAAATGCATTTTATTCGCTGATGACATATCTGTAATAGTTAAAACAGATCGTAAACAATCTCTAAAAGACCATATTAATGACATTAATAGCACAGTAAAAACAATAATAGAATGGCTTAAAAATAATAATCTAATTATAAATCTTGACAAAACTTATTTTATAAATTTCAATGACATATTATATCAGACAATAAACATTAACTTTGAAGGACAAAACCTAAAAAGTACAAATATGACAAAATTCCTAGGTATATGGGTAGATCAAAAACTTAATTGGAAAAGTCAAGTTGAAAATGATTGTAAAAAAATAAATAGATTTTCGTACGCACTTTACAAACTACGCAAAGTAGCCACAAAAAATACGGCACTTACTGCTGGACTCATTATATGGGGTAATAGCACAGATGTAAAAAAGGCATTCATTGCCCAAAAAAAATGTATTAGAGCAATATGTGGCACTGCACCCGATGAGCCGGCCGTTATTTATATCTCTGAAAATACTACCCCTCCCATGCCTGTACATCTTTGAAATTGCAAAGTTTGTAAAACAAAACATGTATTATTTCAGACAAGCGAAAGAGATTTACACACGAAATACCAGAAATGGCAATAGACTTGTTGCTGAAATTATACCCAAGAGTGCTCGATTTAAAAATAACTGCTACTGGATGTGTATTCTCATATTTAATAAAATACCCCAAAATATAAGACTTACCCCTTAATAGATTTAAAGGCGCTTATTACAGGTGGCTAAATGAACATTGTTTTTATAATGTGAATGACTATCTAAATTTGACATGATGTGACACAACAGTAGTTATATATTTTTAATTAAATTTTAATCTTAATTATATTTAAATTTTGTATGTATTGGTATTGCTAATTTGTAAACATTGACATAACGATAAATATTTTAATTGAATTTTATATTGTAATACGATAAATTTAACTATAAAAAATGTATTTGCATGCTATTATAGATGGCTGAAAAAGCTGATCTACACTATATAATAACCACCTAAATGTACCCCTTTTTCAAAGCAAATAAATCTTCATTTCATTTCATTTCATTATAATGCGTACAGCGAACAAGTAGAACAATCTGCCGGCTTCAGTTTTTCTGTCCGTTTAGAATCTGGACGTCTTCAACTCAGAGTGAATAGGCTTTTGTACGTTAAGTCAGTGCCATTTACCATCAAGGAATTCATGGCAATTTACCAGCAGGTGGGATTGTAGTTAAACTAGTATCCTACGTAAAAAAAGGCCAATTTTGGTTTTATTTTTCTTTTGCCGTTTAGTGGCGGAGTCGAAGTATCTATCACCTCTTCTACTCGTTGGTGACATACAAGATGCCTATGAGAAATCCCAGATCTCATAATTTCCGACACATAGTGATATAACTATTTCATTTACGCTAGACGTAAAATACTTAGGTCTGGTAAATTCTTCCCACGACGGGAAAGCCCTACGCCCAGATGTGCCTTTTATAGGCTGATGAAGATAAAATAAAGTTTTCCATTTAAGACACATATAAATTCTTTATTTTCCTTTTTTTATACAATTAAAGGTGATAAACAAGCATACATACGTCCTTCGAGTGAAGGGACCTTCAAGGAAAAACCTACTTTTTTAAAAGGCCTATAACGCGCTGTCAATTCTCCTGGCTTTGCGATAGTTCATGGGCGGCGGTAGTCACCTACCATTAGGTGAGCCGCATGCTCATTTGTGCCCTCTTATTACACATGTGTCAATCGTGAATAATTTGTTCGTTTGTACCGGTACACTTTAATCTATTAATGACTAATTCTTCTATTTTTTAAATGTTCCGGTTCAACCAATCACAAACAATTGACGGAACCTTTTTAACTTGTAATTGGTGTGAATTGTGTGAGTCGAATACTGACTGAATCTCAAATGATTTTTTTTCTCTTTCTTTCTTTTTTAAAAAACGTTATCCCCACACTAGGATTTTCTCCTGTGTCGTGGAGGCAGTTTACAAACATAAATTGCACAAGGACAAGCATCCAGACCCGGAACAATTATTTGTAGACCATACAAATACTTTTTCCGTGCGGGATTCAAACCTACGGCCCCCAGCGCAACGGAGCCGTCAAATACGATTTGAATGAATACTTTTTAGTGTAGGGTACACAGTGCATGCATTCACCAATGTTGGCAAGTTTAGTGAATTTTTAGCTATTTAGGCAAGGTCTAAAGTAGTCAGAGCGACCAAAATTGTGATTTTCGACTAGAAAATCTCAGAAAAAAAAGCCGATTGTAAAGGATATTCTATGAATATTTTATTAAAAAATAATAAAATGTAGATTTTTCAATTGGCTTCTGGAATATTTTTTTATGCCATTGTAGTCTAGAGCCGTAGTAGCTAAGATGGTTAGCGCTCGCTGTTAATTTCTCAGTACGCGAACAAACCCAGTTCGATCCCCGCCGGTACCAATGAAACTGGTAATTTCAATTTTAAGTGCTGATTTACCAAGTGCTCGGCGGCGAAGGAAAACATCGTGAAGAAACCTGCATGTCTGAGAAATAAGAAAAAAATATTTCGAAGACATGTGAAGTTCACCAACACGCATTGGGACAGCATTGCGGACCTTTCCTTGTCCTAAAACCCTCTCAGAAATGAGAGGAGGCCTGTTCCCAGCAGCGAGACGTATATAGGTTGTAACGTTAGCTCATTAACTTTATTGTAGTCTACTTCTACGCTTAAAGTACTTATTACTTCTGATAAATAATATAACACTAAAGGCTTTCATGTAAGAAAATTGCTGGTAGGTTTTCACGGCACGGTTTTTTTAACGATGTCATTCGAAGGGCACTCAATAAATGTTCCCTCGGTTTTATAGCCTTGTGGAATATTTAGAGACGATGGCAGAAGAAACGACGATATGAAATTAGTCCTTTGTACTAATTTCATATCGTCGTTTGCTTATCTATTTGCTTAGACACATCTAAACGTGGAAAAGCCATGCTGCAGCTATATTAGTAGTATAGTTATAGTACGAATGGTTCGGCTCGGCCGGGGAAGGACCACGCTTTCACAGAATACCAGCGTAAAATAGCAGCTTAACACTTATGTGTTTCGTATGGAAAGTGTAGAGAGCCGGAGACCCTTTTTACTGGAAAAGAGGCATTCCATTTTAGTCATCACGGGTAACAAAGCATCTGTATTTTGATTCGCAAATGACGATAGATGCAGATGTCTATGGGCCACAGCAACCACTTACCATCAGGTGGACCGTGTGCTCGTTTGTTACCCTATCTTATAAAAAAATTACACTTTGGCAACCTCTCAGAGGCCATCAGAGGTAGCTGAACTGAGTAAGTGGCGCAAGTATGACTGCATATTATTTTGTACCATTTGCTGTAGAGACCATCGGTCCGTGGGGCCCACATGCGGTAAAGTTTCTAAAGGAACTCTATCCGCGACTGGTCGTTGCTGCTGGTGATAAGAGGGCTGGTTCTTTTCTCGCTGAAAGGCTAAGTATAGCCATTCAGCGGGGAAACGCAGCCAGCGTTCTTGGCAGGATACCGCGGGGAGTAGGACTGTATGATAATTAGGTAACTAGTTTTAGATTTTTTTATTATAGTTTAAATTAAAGTATTTTCTTGAAATCTCACTTATAAAAATGGGATACTTTCGAAGATTGACTACTCTGCGTCAAATTTCTGGCGACATGGACTCGGCTAAAGTAGGCAACACTAGTATTCACCACAGTGAATGAATTACTAGTCATAATCACAGTCTAACACAAAATAATCATGAAAGTTTATTTATTAGTTAATTATCTAATATTAAAGTTATTTTATTTTCTCAATTCCCGAAATTGTATTGGGCCAACTTGGTCAGGTCAGGCCAAAGGTCAATATTAGTATTTTGTTTTTCGTAACAATTCTTTTTTTTAATTTAATTTAAAAGAATTATACAACTCAAATTCTAAAAAAACTATTAAAATTAGTTTCGTTACTAAATTACGAGAAATGAGGTTATACGAGAAAATTAGAAAAATTTACTTCTAAGGCATGCCTTCCACTTCCCCCATAATACTACTTTTTTACCAAGTACTACTGTCGATGTAGTACTTGGGAGACCGTGTAGATGGCACTGTTACAGAATTACTTCATTATTAAAAACCAACATAGTAGTTTAAAATCAATAGATAAATACAAAATCAGTAGGTAAATACTCCCAGTTTAGAGGTTTTAAAATAAGTTGATAACTCTAAGGTAGAAATCTTTCATATAACAAATTTTACAAATGGAATAAATTCTGTAATATTACAGAATTTATTCCATTTGTTACGAATAAATACTTGAATGATTCGGTCACTAGAAATGAATAAACGACACATGTCTACCTCTTATATAAAACATAGATGTATATACATGGTAGACTATAGCTGCAGGTGTAAGAATAGGTTAGCTGGACCGGAGAAGGACCACGCTCTCAGAGGATATCAGTGAAATAAGAGAATAATGTGTATATCGTAAACTATATACCCTCTGTAACCGACTATACAAAACGAGAAGGTTCTATATTCGACGTGTATCTCGGAAACGTGGACACCGATTGAAATTATCATTTTTCATTAAATAGCTTTTACATCAGGGGTGGTCTCAGACAAATTTTAACACATATTTCCGTTTGTAGCCATGTAAAAATAGGAAGTTTAGAATTTGTTTTTTTTTACTTAGGACCTACCTACCATATGTAAGTGTGAGTGAAACAAATGGACATCTTCATTGTTTCCAAAGAAAGTGTACCAGGGAGAATAAAAAGAATAAAAAATTAAGCCTAAAAATTAAGATTTAAACGTTTTGTCGCATGAAATCGTATCTAGCAATCATATTATACATTTAAATGATAAAAAAGCACGTTGTCAGAAAGATAAATGATTGTTGAACTTATTATAATTTTTTTAATCGATTAATTAGTATTTTTACATAAAGAAAGGGGTTTTAGTGGCTTATGGTGTGGATTTATCAAGTCCCCATGGCTGCGTAAACACGATAACTTTTGAAAATATCAGTTATTCAACTCAAACAATTTTTAAAACTCGTCATCTACATTCTGTGTACTAAATATCGGGAATTTGTCAATAAAACAAAAAATACAAATTATTCATCTAAATTTATTTTATCGCGTTCAAAGTAGGCCCCATCGCTTGCAATACAACATCTCCAACGCTTCATCCAGTCTACCGTACATTTTTCATAGGCTATTTGCGGTATGGCCTTTAGCTCATTCAGCGAATTTTTTTATGGCTTCTATCGACTCAAAACGTTTTCCTCGAAGTGGTAATTTTAACTTGGGAAATAAAAAAAAGTCAGACGGAGCCATATCAGGTGAATACGGTGCTTGGTCGAGAACTTTTGTTGAATTTTTCGCTAAAAACTCTTTCACTATAATGGCTGTGTGATGGTGCATTATCATGGTGCATCCATGAGTTGTGTTGCCACAAATCTGGACGTTTTAGGGGGATACTCTCACGCAAACGCTTCATGACGCCTCAATAATATTCTTTATTCACTGTTTCTCCCTTTGGAAGGAATTCGGAGTGAACCACACCACGGTAGTCAAAAAAAACTGACAACATCACCTTGATTTTGGAGCGACTTTGCCGCGGTTTTTTGGGTTTCGGCTCGTTTTCGAGACGCCATTCTGAAGACTGTTGGCTTGTTTGCATGTCGTACTCATAAACCTATGTCTCATCGCCAGTTATTATACGTTTCATAAAGGTCGGATCCGTAGAAGCTCGGGAAACCATGTCTTCAGCGACATGCTTTCGCTGCGCTCTTTGAACAAAATTGAGCTCTTTTGGAACTAGTCGAGCGGCGACGCGTTTCATGCCTAAAATGTCAATGAGAATGTTGTGGACGGACTTAAAAGATATGTTCACCTCACTAACCAACTCTCTCAGACTCATACGTCGATTTTCGAGCACTAGCTTCTTGATTTTGTCGATGTTTTCTTTGGTCGTAGCGGTTGAAGGTCTACCAGAACGAGGCAAGTCTACTACTACTTCTCGGCCTTCTTTAAAAGCCTTATACCATTCATAAGCCCTTGTTTTCGATATACACGATTCGCCGTAGGTATTACGCAACATTTTTAGTGATTCACCACATGAAATATCATTCGAAACACAAAATTTAAGGCACACTCTTTGTTCAACAATATTTTCCATTGTAAAAATCGCCGAGAACTCAAAACTATGACTAACAAAAAGTGTAGTTTAAAACAAATTAAATGACAGATCCCGCTCAAACTTTGCGCGCTAAATCAGTACAGTGCTACCAACATGCAGTAAAAAAATTAGAACGACCTCTTTTACGCGGGTCTTTTTATTGACATATTCCCGATACTTTTTACACAGAGTTGTATCATGTGGGAAGCCATGGAATGTAAATGGCAGTTTAATTTTGTTTTGTTTATGTATAATGATTTTTTTCGGCTAAAAAATAGTGAAATTTTCGATGGTTTGAGAGCCTTGTATTAATTTATTTTACTAAGGCCGCAGCCGCACTCCGAGCCACAGCCACAGAGTACATTATTTACTCCGGGCTCAAATGCCGTCGTGAGTGGTCGTTTGTTACAGCGGCTCGTGCAGAAAAATATCGATCGCCGTTGAAATACAAAATATTCCAAAAACCAAATTTGATACATTCTTGACCAAGGTAACATATTATTATTATTATTTTTATAATCACAGATTTTTTTTACAATATTTTGTTTCTCTAAAAGCAAGCAGGATTTATATATAAATATACTTACAGGTCTTGGATTTTATAGATCTGAAGGTACCGGAACAACACGACGAGGAGAACTAGATGTGCCGAGTTTGCGCTTGTTTTGTTAGATATGATGATACCTTACTTCCGGACTTGATAGAGTGACTTGAAAGTGTACTTTGATGAATGCTACTGGAACTACTCGACGAGGTGAACTACATGTGCTGAATTTGGCCCCGCTTTGTTAGTTATGATGAGACCTTACCTTCGGACTTGATAGAGTGACTTGAAAGTGTACTTTGATGAATGCTACTGGAACTACTCGACGAGGTGAACTAGATGTGCTGAATTTGGCCCCGCTTTGTTAGTTATGATGAGACCTTACCTTCGGACTTAATAGAGTGACTTGAAAGTGTACTTTGATGACTGCTACTGGAACTCATCGACAAGTTGAACTAGATGTGCCGAGTTTGGGCTCGTTTTGTTCGTTATTATTAGACCTTACTTCCTCCGGTAGTAAGTCCGACTAGGTAAGACCAATTTGGAGTGAGAGGTCAATCGACTAAATCAACACGGCCGGGCAGCGTTAGGGAGATTACGGCACATCTTCTCGTCAGGTATACCTCAAAACTTAAAAAGAATGTAAAACAAAGGCTTGTTGTCTATAATGACTTATGGATATAAGACGTGGTTCTTCACTGCTGGCCGTATGAGGCAGCTCAAGGTCGCTCAGTGAGGTATGGCGAAGACTATGCTCGGAATTTCTCTGCGTGATAAACTTAGAAATGAGGATATCCGTAGCAGAAGCAGAGTAACTGACATAGCCCAACGGATAAGTAAGCTGAAGTGGCTATGGGCCAGCAATATAGCTTGAAGAACCGACAACCGATTGGAAAGAAAGGTTCTCGAGTGGTAGCCTCATACTGGCAGGCGAAGTGTAGGGCGTCCCTATACACGATGGAGTGAACAAGTGACGACCTGGTAAGATATGCAGGAAGTCGATGGAAGCAGGTGGCTCAGGATATTCTTTGGGGGAGGCATATGTTCAATAGTGGACTTGAAAAGTTTTCTTTTTTATAACGTGAGTATATATTTAGGACTATGTTTTACAACTATTTTAAATATATATAGTAAAGTAAAGTTGCAGCCTATTTACGTCCTCTGCTGGGCACAGGCCTCCTCTCATGTCTGAGATGGTTTTAGGGCAAGGAAATGTCCGCCGTGCTGCCCCAATGCGTGTTGGCGTACTCCACATGTACCTTCGAAATATTTTTCTTTCTTATTTCTCAGACATGCAGGTTTCTTCACGATGTTTTCCTGCACTGCCGAGCACGTGGTAAATCAGCACTTAAAATTGCAATTAACAATTTCATTGGTGCTGGCGGGGATCGAACCCGGGTTGCTCGAGTACTGTGAAGCTAACAGCGAGCGCTAACCATCTGAGATACCATGGCTCCCAAATATATTATTTAAATTTTAATTCCCAAAATATATTATTTTTAATTAATTTACACACTTGTAACATCTGTGGACTTAATCCCTGGAGTATTCTCTATCAGTCTAACTTGCGCTTATACTAGCGTGCTTCTAAGAACTTTATTAAATTATCGACGTAAGGCCTTCACTATCTACAAAAGATTTAATGAATCATCTTGCCTGCAATGTGATTCAGAGAAAGACAACATTGAAACAAAAGCGCTTTTGGTCTCGATCGTTTTGTATAAAGGTCGACTTGTCTCGAGATACTATATCGCTACTAAGAATGAAAGGATTATTTTGTCTTATATCTGTCCTTGCTCTTCCATGGATAATTAAATTCATTGATTCATATTCAGAAGTAAAGCCAAGCGAAAACAGCGAAGGTTGCTTAAGATGATCTAAGGGATAAATTCAAAATTAAGTTTAGGAATTAACTGGCGTGGAATAATGAAGAGTCGTAGAATCTCAGAAACAGAGTACTCGACTGAAATTTCATAGTAGGCGACATTGAAGTGATGTCATCGAAAATATATTAAATTGGTTTTGCTTTCTTTAAAATTACAATTATTTTAAATATATTTTTCTTAAATACAATTGAAGTGTCAGTAGCCTAATGTAAGGTCGCGGACCGCGAACTCGATAGGTCGTGGATTCGAAACCGTCATTCGACTACTGTCGTGAACCACTTCTAACACAAGAATTTTAAACTTACCAAAAGTGGTTAAAGGGAATATTTATGATGTTTAAAAGCATTACTAGCATTAAAAAGAAATTTACATTTTGATTCACAAGAGTTGTAAATACGCCTGCATTGCGTCAAAGTAATTTTGTATAATGGACTTTAATTCAATAACAACTTACAGTACATTTAAATAAAACTAATTTTACGGATTTTATCGCGTATATTAACTTATTTTACTTTCCCGACGTTTCAAGTACTTTACAGCACCCATGGTCACGGGGGGGACTGAGGTGTATGACGTCCCAATGTCATAGTTAACCACGGCTACCTCCAGATTAAAAATTATTAATTTTTGTTCCGATCTACGCAGTATGAACTTACAGTATCATGAAGTCTTGCAGTTGTATGCTTGGGTTGGGATTTAATTTTATTAATTATGGGATCCCAAGCAGATGGTAGCACCCAGCCATCTTCTCTATTGAAATTAGGATGTTTTTTGATTTCAATAGCCTCGCGAATCATCCTTGGAAGGAATCGGTGTTCTTTAGCGAGGATTTGTGGTCTATCAAATCTAATGTAGTGACGGGGGCGATCCTGTACGTGTTCACAGACTGCAGACTTCCCGGAGCGTCTATTCTTCACATCAGCTATGTGTTCTTTAACGCGGGTTTTTATGGATCTTTTAGTTTGTCCTATATAAGAGAGACCACATTCACAATCCAGCTTGTACACTCCTGCATCTTGCAGAGGAATATTACACTTGACTGATGGTAAAAACTGACTAATCTTCTTCGGCGGCTTGAAATATGTTTTAATGGAAGCACGCTTCAAGATGTAGCCAATCTTGTCAGTGACACCTCTGACATATGGCAGTACAGCAGGCACTCGCTCGACTGTGGCCGGCTTCACTCGTTCACTGTGACGTAGGCGCGGGACCCGAAGCTTATTGTCGTGCAAAACTTGCTTGACGTGTTGGAGCTCGGCGGCCAGGTGTTTACTGTCACAGATCCCTCGTGCTCTCTGAAACAAAGATTTACCCACGGTAGCTAACTGTGAAGGATGGTGGTGAGAATCACCGTTTAAATATCTATCTGTATGGGTCTTTTTTCTATACACAGTGTGGCTCAAGGTGTTATCAGGATTCCGAATTACTAACACATCTAGAAAAGCTAAAGAATTGTTTGCCTCTAACTCCATTGTGAACTGAATTTTAGAATTTAAGGAGTTAAGATGGTCTAAAAATGCAGTTACTTTATCTAAAGGTAGAATTGTGAAAGTGTCGTCTACGTACCGCTTGTAGAATCTTGGCTTTATGGGAGAAGTAAGCAGGGCTTTCTCCTCAAAGTCCTCCATGAATATATCGGCAACAATGGGAGATACAGGTGAGCCCATCGCCACACCATCTACTTGCTTGTAGAACTCCTCCTTCCACAATAGGTAGCCAGATGTAAGGCAGTGTCTGAGTAATACTGCATATTCTACAGGCATGTTATTTTCCTCTAGCCTTCTAGTAACAATCGAGATGCAGTCTTCAACAGGTAGGCATGTGAACAGAGACTGCACATCAAAACTCACCATAGTTTCATTGTCTACCAGATGTAGGTCTTTAATCTCGCTGACAAAATGGTAGGAATCCTTTGTGTGTGCTCTTGTATGTCCTTTGAGCGGTGAGAGTATATTCGCTAAGTGTTGAGCCAATCTGTAAGTTGGTGAATCGATTTGGCTCACTATAGGACGTAGTGGAGCATTGGGCTTGTGTATTTTTGGTAACCCATACAACTTCGGTGGTTTAGCACACGTAGGTATTATCGATTTTACGTCTAGATTTAATTTTTCGGAGTGTTTCTTTATGAGATCACTAGTTGTTTTAAGTGTGTTATTTGTTGGGTCATTTTTAACCTTTTTATACGTACTTGCATCCGACAAAAGTTCTTGTATTTTAGAATTATAATCTGACGTATCCATAACTACTGTGGCATTTCCCTTATCACAGTACAGTAGTTATGGATACGTCAGATTATAATTCTAAAATACAAGAACTTTTGTCGGATGCAAGTACGTATAAAAAGGTTAAAAATGACCCAACAAATAACACACTTAAAACAACTAGTGATCTCATAAAGAAACACTCCGAAAAATTAAATCTAGACGTAAAATCGATAATACCTACGTGTGCTAAACCACCGAAGTTGTATGGGTTACCAAAAATACACAAGCCCAATGCTCCACTACGTCCTATAGTGAGCCAAATCGATTCACCAACTTACAGATTGGCTCAACACTTAGCGAATATACTCTCACCGCTCAAAGGACATACAAGAGCACACACAAAGGATTCCTACCATTTTGTCAGCGAGATTAAAGACCTACATCTGGTAGACAATGAAACTATGGTGAGTTTTGATGTGCAGTCTCTGTTCACATGCCTACCTGTTGAAGACTGCATCTCGATTGTTACTAGAAGGCTAGAGGAAAATAACATGCCTGTAGAATATGCAGTATTACTCAGACACTGCCTTACATCTGGCTACCTATTGTGGAAGGAGGAGTTCTACAAGCAAGTAGATGGTGTGGCGATGGGCTCACCTGTATCTCCCATTGTTGCCGATATATTCATGGAGGACTTTGAGGAGAAAGCCCTGCTTACTTCTCCCATAAAGCCAAGATTCTACAAGCGGTACGTAGACGACACTTTCACAATTCTACCTTTAGATAAAGTAACTGCATTTTTAGACCATCTTAACTCCTTAAATTCTAAAATTCAGTTCACAATGGAGTTAGAGGCAAACAATTCTTTAGCTTTTCTAGATGTGTTAGTAATTCGGAATCCTGATAACACCTTGAGCCACACTGTGTATAGAAAAAAGACCCATACAGATAGATATTTAAACGGTGATTCTCACCACCATCCTTCACAGTTAGCTACCGTGGGTAAATCTTTGTTTCAGAGAGCACGAGGGATCTGTGACAGTAAACACCTGGCCGCCGAGCTCCAACACGTCAAGCAAGTTTTGCACGACAATAAGCTTCGGGTCCCGCGCCTACGTCACAGTGAACGAGTGAAGCCGGCCACAGTCGAGCGAGTGCCTGCTGTACTGCCATATGTCAGAGGTGTCACTGACAAGATTGGCTACATCTTGAAGCGTGCTTCCATTAAAACATATTTCAAGCCGCCGAAGAAGATTAGTCAGTTTTTACCATCAGTCAAGTGTAATATTCCTCTGCAAGATGCAGGAGTGTACAAGCTGGATTGTGAATGTGGTCTCTCTTATATAGGACAAACTAAAAGATCCATAAAAACCCGCGTTAAAGAACACATAGCTGATGTGAAGAATAGACGCTCCGGGAAGTCTGCAGTCTGTGAACACGTACAGGATCGCCCCCGTCACTACATTAGATTTGATAGACCACAAATCCTCGCTAAAGAACACCGATTCCTTCCAAGGATGATTCGCGAGGCTATTGAAATCAAAAAACATCCTAATTTCAATAGAGAAGATGGCTGGGTGCTACCATCTGCTTGGGATCCCATAATTAATAAAATTAAATCCCAACCCAAGCATACAACTGCAAGACTTCATGATACTGTAAGTTCATACTGCGTAGATCGGAACAAAAATTAATAATTTTTAATCTGGAGGTAGCCGTGGTTAACTATGACATTGGGACGTCATACACCTCAGTCCCCCCCGTGACCATGGGTGCTGTAAAGTACTTGAAACGTCGGGAAAGTAAAATAAGTTAATATACGCGATAAAATCCGTAAAATTAGTTTTATTTAAATGTGTAGTGTTCGCGTAAATATAAGAAATCATTATGTGAACTTACAGTACATAATCAAGTTGTTAATTTTAATGAATGTTGCACTTTTTCATTTTATATTTTGTATGCCCGCTGATGGGAAATAGAGAACCTACCTTATATTTTATTATGTACATATCAAGATCTGTAAATTTTCAACGTGGTAGAGCCACGCTGCCGCTATACGTTTGTAGCACGAATGCGTGGGCTTGACAGGAGTAGGACCATGTTTTCACAGAATACTAGCGTAAAATTGCAGTATAATTTTGCTGCGTTTCGTATGGTGAGTGTAGAGAACCGGAGATCCTTTTTACTGCAAACGAGGCATTCCATCTCAGTCCTCGGGGGGGACAAAGCATCTGCAAACAAGGAGCGTGCGCGGTACTGGGCATTATTATATCTTATTATTATATTATTATTATACTTAGTGTTTACATTGGATTAGGAGCCGTGGTAGCTCAGATGGTTAGCGCTCGCTGTAAGCTTCACAGCACTCGAGCAACCCGGGTTCGATCCCCGCCGGCACCAATGGAATTGTTAATTGCAATTTTAAGTGCTGATTTACCACGTGCTCGGCGGTGAAGAGAAACATCGTGAGGAAACCTGCATGTCTGAGAAATAAGAAAACAAATATTTCTAAGACATGTGAAGTTCACCAACACGAATTGGGGCAGCGCGGCGGACATTACCTTGTAAAACCTTCTCAGAAATTAGAGGAGGCCTGTGCCCAGCAGTGGGACGTAAATAGGCTGCAACTTTACCTTTACATTGGATTATGTTGAATGTTTATTGTATATTATTATTATACTTCTCTTTATTAATTACCTTTGAATTGGATATTGCTTACAATTTCAAAGATTTTAATTTTTTTTTTCGCGGAACTCTAATTCGTTTGTAAAATAAAAGTGTGAAATCCCGTCAAAATCGGTATATGGATTAAGTAATAATTTAAAATTAAAAATTTTGTACAGCTGATTTCAATATAACATATTAAGAATAACTCAAAAACTATTGGTCTGACCTTGATTAAATTCATATGGGACCACACGAGAAGTACCAGCGTTAAAATAAAAAAAAGAATCATCGAAGTCGGTTCACCCAGTAAAAAGTTATGATAGAGTATAACACACATAAAAAACATACAGTCGAATTGAGTACCGTCTCCTTTTTGGAAGTCGGTAGAAAAGATGTTATTTTGATATTGTACGTGGTAGATCCATGCTGCAGCTATATTAGTAGTATAGTTGTAGCACGAATGGGTCGGGATCGATCGGGGAATTACCACGCTCTCATAGAATACCAGCGTAAAATAGCAGCTTAACACTGCTGTGTTTCGTATGGTGAGTGTAGAGAATCGGAGACTCTATTTACTGGAAAAGAGGCATTCCATCTTAGTCCTCACGGGTGACAACTCATCTGCATTTTGATTCTTTATTGATGATAGATGTGAATTTCTATGGGTCACAGCAACCACTTACCATCAGGTGGACTGTGTGCTCGTTTGTCACCCTAATTCTATATAAAAAAATCCAATTTTATTTATTTGTACAGAAACAGATACAGAAACAGAAACAGAAACTTTTTTTATTCAATATAGATTATAAATAATACTTATTGAAAGTCACTCTTTTGTTTGATTACCACTGGTTCGGAAAAAACCTCTGTCCTGGGAAGAACCAGCAAGAAACCCAGCGGGACTTTTTTTTTAAATAACAGCTTACAATCATGATGTTACACAAATTAACAACACAACAAATTAGAAATAGCTTGGTAGCGATCACCTCATTTCCAGGGGTTATTATCATCCATAAATTCCTTAATATTATAATAAACCTTTTTATACAAACTTAGTTTAATAAAGTTTTTGAACTTTGAACAGGTCAAACTTTGTATATTTTCTGGAATTTTGTTGTAAAATCGTATACATCGCCCCAAGAATGAATTACTGACTCGATGGAGTCGAGTAACTGGTACTACTAGCTTGTGTCTGTTCCTAGTATTTACAGAATGAATATCACTTATTTTTGTAAAACTACTTTTATTTTTGTGTACGTACATTACATTTTCATAAATGTATTGAGAGGCCAAAGTTAATATATTAATTTCCTTAAATTTTTGTCGCAGCGACTCTTTAGGCTTTAAATCATAAATTGCTCTTATGGCCCTCTTCTGCAAAACAAATATAATTTCAGTGTCAGCTGCGTGTCCCCATAGCAAAATACCATACGACATTATGCTATGGAAGTAGCTGAAGTAAACTAGTCTAGCTGTTTCAACACTGGTTAAACTTCTAATCTTTTTTACAGCATATGCTGCAGAACTAAGTCTGCTTGCTAGTTTTGATATATGGGGGCTCCATTGAAGCTTCGCGTCTAGTGTGATTCCAAGAAATGTACAGATGTAATTTATCTTTATTATTGCCATATAATCGACTTGTACTTCTATTATTTAATACATTTTAAATATCTTAAGCAGAGTTTTAATAAATTATAAGGTTTTTAAAGACAATATTAAGCCTTTACTGTACTATAATACTTAATATTCGAAATGATTATATTTAATATTTGTCCTTATTAACGCATTTGATTTGTTCCAAATATTATATCTATGATATTATTAAGTCTTTTCATATTGAATTTAATTATTATTTATTATTAATAAATAATAATTAAATTCAATAATTAAATTCTGCCGTGTAGTGGCGGTCAAGAATATCCACTACCCCACATCCTCCCGTGGGTGTCGTAAAAGGCGACGAAGGGAAACAGGCAGAAGATGGGCAGCAGCATCTTCCTGATAATAGCCAAAATTATAATAAAAAAACTGCGGTTGCCAACCCGCTCGCCAAGCGTGGCAACTATGGCAAATACCCCCCAATGACTAAAGCAACAAACAGACGGCCCCCAGTCCCCGGCGGCCCCGCTATTCCTGGCTACGGTGGCGACCATGGTAACGGCGGGGCAGGGGGTGCTAAGAATCTCCGGTGGAGGTTCGGTTGCCACCTTAGACGACTGGCAACGTACAACGCACGCACCCTGAGGACTGACGAGAAGATCGTGGAGCTGGAAGAAGAGATAGACAAGTTGCGCTGGCATATTATAGGATTATCCGAAGTCCGAAGAGAGGGGGAGGACACGGTAATCCTCGAATCCGGCAACTTGCTCTATCACCGGGAGGGCGACCATCTGTCCCAAGGAGGTGTCGGATTTATCGTCAACAAGTCTCTCGTTAACAACGTTGTAAAGATCGGGAGTGTGTCGACGAGGGTTGCGTACCTTATACTCAGAATCACCAAACGGTATTCGCTGAAGGTCATACAGGTTTACGCACCAACCTTGGCACACCCCGATCAGGAGGTGGAGGAAATGTATGAGGATATCTCTAGAGCCATGCATTCCTCCAAAACCCAATATACGGTGTTAATGGGAGACTTCAATGCAAAACTAGGCACAAGAGAGAACGGTGAGCTGAAAGTAGGGAAATTTGGAATAGGGCGACGGAACCCAAGGGGCCAGCAGCTGGCCGACTTCATGGAGAAAGAGGGACTCTTTATGATGAACTCTTTCTTCCAGAAGCGGCCCCACAGGAAGTGGACCTGGTCGAGCCCCGACGGTTCGACAAAAAATGAGATTGACTTCATTATGACGACCAGACGACAACTGTTCAGTGATGTCTCAGTGATCGCGAGGGTGAAAACCGGCAGCGATCACCGAATGGTTAGAGGCACACTGAACCTAAATGTTAAGTTGGAGAGGTCTCGTCTAATGAAGTCAACGCTCCGTCCCCCTCGTGCTCTGTTCCAAAGTCCCGAAACCTTTCAGCTCGAGTTACAAAACCGTTTTCAGTGCCTAGAAGACTGCATTGAAGTGGACGATATAAATGACAAGCTCGTGGAAACTGTCTATGCGGTCGGAGCTAAGTTCTGCAAGACCCGCCGTAGAAGAACACAAAAACTCTCCGATCACACTCTTAATCTCATGGCTGTTAGACGGGATATGAAGCTACATTCTTCAACAGACTTGACAGCATACAGGCATCTGAACAGACAGATCTCCAAATGCATGCGGCGGGACTTGCGCAACTTCAATACAGCTCGTATTGAAGAAGCGATAGAGGGGAACCAAGGCTCCAAAGTCTTTGCCAGAGATCTGTCTGCCAGAAAGAGCCAACTGTCAAAGCTGAAGACGGAATGTGGCAGCATCGTTTCCGGGACACCTGAGATTTTTAGTGAGATTGAGAGGTTCTATGGGCAGCTGTACACGTCATCGTTGGAGCCACACGCAAGTGTGAGTAACGATCCAAGAGCGAGTCTCATCCGACACTATTCCGAAGATATCCCGGACGTCAGTCTGAGCGAGATTAGAATGGCTCTCCAGCACCTTAAAAACGGTAAGGCCCCAGGCGAGGATGGAATTACAGCGGAGCTTCTGAAAGCGGGTGGAAGACCGGTACTTGAAGTCCTTCAGAAGCTCTTTAATCCCGTCCTCCATGGTGGCATTACACCGGAGGCGTGGAGAAGTGCGGTAGTCTTGTTCTTCAAGAAAGGTGACAACGCTCTCTTGAAGAACTACAGACCGATTTCCCTTCTGAGCCGCGTCTACGTGCTGTTTTCGAGAGTCATTACGAATCGTCTCGCGCGCAGACTTGACGACTTCCAGCCTCCCGAACAAGCCGGTTTCCGAAAGGGCTTTAGCACCATAGACCACATACATACCCTTCGGCAAGTTGTACAGAAGTCCGAAGAGTAGAATTTGCCACTATGTCTGGCGTATGTGGACTATGAGAAAGCCTTTGATTCCGTCGAAATTTGGGCGGTGCTGCAGTCCCTTCAGCGATGCCAAGTTGACTATCGGTATATCGAAGTGTTGAAGTGCTTGTACAGTAGGGCTACGATGGCTATCCGAGTACAGAACCAGAGTACGAAACCTATCCAATTGCAGAGAGGTGTAAGAAAGGGTGACGTCATATCCCCGAAACTCTTCATCGCTGCATTGGAAGACGTTTTCAAGCTTCTGGACTGGAAAGGATACGGTATCAACATCAATGGCGAGTACATCACTCACCTTCGATTTGCCGACGATATAGTCCTTATGGCAGAATCGCTGGAGGACCTAAGCACTATGCTCAATGACCTCAATAGTGTCTCCCAACGGATAGGTCTTAAGATGAACATGGACAAAACAAAGATTATGTTTAATGTCCATGTCACACCTATGCCGGTACTTGTTGGGAGCACTAAGCTCGAAGTTGTTGACGAGTATGTTTACCTGGGACAAATAGTCCGACTAGGTAAGTCCAACTTCGACCGAGAGGTCAAAAGACGGATTCAACTCGGTTGGGCAGCGTTCGGGAATCTACGACACATTTTCTCGTCAGACATACCTCAAAACCTTAAAACGAAATTGTACAACCAGTGCGTGTTGCCAGTGATGACTTACGGAACTGAGACGTGGTCCTTCACTGCTGGCCGTATGAGGAAGCTCAAGGTTGCTCAGCGAGCTATGGAGAGGGCTATGCTCGGAGTTTCTCTGCGTGATAAACTTAGGAATGAGGATATCCGCAGTAGAACCAGAATAACCGACATAGCCCAACGAATTAGTAAGCTGAAGTGGCAGTGAGCCAGCCATATAGCTCGAAGAACCGACAACCGATGGGGAAGAAAGGTTCTCGAGTGGCAGCCTCGTACCGGTAGGCGAAGTGTAGGGCGTCCCCCCACGAGATGGAGTGACGACCTGGTAAGACATGCAGGAAGTCGATGGATGCAGGTGGCTCAGGACCGTGCTTTGTGGCGTTCTTTGGGGGAGGCCTATGTTCAGCAGTGGACTTGTGAAGGGCTGTAATGATGATAATGATGATAATGATTAATAATAATAATGCGTCGTCACAGAAGGTTGGGTCGACAATCACTTGAAGATACGCCGTCGCTATTGCTTGCGCCGTTAGACCGAAAATTTTCAAGTCGCACTTTTATGCGCTTTAACAAGTCGAAGTATTATTTATTAAAGTAGTATTTATTTTGAATTATCAGACCCTCAGCTGCCTGAATTTCGTAGATGATTTCCAGTTCCATGTTGACTTCCTTCAACCTTTTGAACAATTCTGTTAAGGGTTCGCATGCCACATCCAGGTCGATGGCAGACTTAATGTTCGATGATTCTCCCAATACCCGTTCAATATGCGTTATCCTGCCTTTAATATATTTTAATCACGTTAATTATGCGTTGTTGTTCTTCAGCTATTGCAGTTTTTCCATTTCAATGTCTTGTTGAAAACCACGTGTTGCGTACTACGCCAACCAGACGCTAGTTGCAAGTCTGGCTATATTCATTGAAAATTAACGGCTTAATATGACTATGGGCAAGACATAGAGCAAGGCAACGATATTAAAATGAAAAATGTGTCGGCCATTTAAATCAAAGAGATACAATATATTTTCTATAGAGAAAAGGAAGTAAAAGTTACCAAATTAAGTCACCAATCATAGACAAATCACAGATCATCTGAACAATATTTCATTAAAGCTCGTACATACTTTATTATATTGTCCACCGGTTTTCTTCACTCCACGTACGAAACACAGCACCATTAAGCTGTGCTATTTCACGCTGGTATTCTGAGAGTATGGTCCTACCCCGGTTGAGCCGATCCATTCGTGCTGCAATCACAATATAGCTGCAGCATGGCTCTACCACGTTAAGTACAAAATAGCACACATTTACCGTATAAAACTCGCATTTAATACAATTCTCAGCACTTCTTCTTCTGACGCGCTTATCAGAGACAGCCACAGATTCACGTTTCGTCTATGTCACAAATGTGAATCCACCCTAAGGCTTTTTGTTCTAATGACCGCATAATTACACCCTGATTGCTTTCGCAGATGTTACAGATGAAATAATGACAACTATAATCGAAATTGTGCTGGAAACATTAAATTTGCAAATGTAAAAGCTTGAAGTATTTTGAAAAGACACTTTAACTTTGACAATCGACTAGCAATCCGCCCCCGTTTCTCACGGGTGATTTCTCGATCTCGATGATAGCGCTACCTATCAGTCCACATATTGGGTTATTAAAGAATCAAAAGCTTCAACCGTTACCGTTACAGCCTATCAAAAGTCCACCGCTGAACATAGACCTCCCCCATTGATTGCTGAGGAGGGAAATTTGTCATAGTGCGCCACGATGTGCTTGCGGGTTGATAACTGCAGTTGTTCTTATGTTTTCAGTTGTTATTAGGAAGACGTTGTTGCTCATCTCCTTGTTTGTAGCCCTCTGTCACCTTTTACGTTACCCACCGTACGAAATTGGGTAGTGGATATCCTCTCCGCCACTACATGGTCGCACATCGGTTGGAAGCGTTTAAAATTTCTAAATAAAAATACATAGCTCTAGGTGAGCGTTTATGTATTTTATTCTTGTTATCCCAGGATGCTACTCCTTTTGATAACGTTATTTGAGTGATGTTGTAGAGCATCCTGAGCATTTTGTCGGGGCTGCCCTGGACTCTCAGTACAATTTCTTATCCGACTATCCAATACTTTGGGAAAACCCATGTCCTCGAGTTGATATTAAAACGCTGAAGAAGTAAAAAAAGTTAAAGGTATAGAACAAATGTTAATAATTTTAAATGTGACTAATTCATCAAATGCCGAGAAACATAGTGGGTATCTGATTAGTAATGAGGCATTTTATCTTTGTCCTCACAAGTGACAACGTTACCGTTACCTTTTGTTCAAGGGTAGAGAAAATTGTCTGTGGACCACAGCGTCTACGTACCATCAGATGGATTGTGTCCATGTCTGTCACTTTTTCTATAAAGATATATAAATAAAAAATAGAGCAATTTGTTTTCAATTCAAATAAGTGATTGGATGAAATTAGTTTGGATTTCATAACAAATTTATAGATTAAAACTTTTCTCCCAACCTTCACACCAATTCTATCAGAAACGTAAACAACTTTATTACAGGCCGGTTTCGCGAATATTAAGTGTTATTCGAAAGTCATGTGTCAAAACTTTTTATTTAATTAAAGCCTGTTTCTACCTTTTTTGACTAAGAGGATCTTTTTAACAGCATGATACGATATCAATTATAACTTATTTGTTTATTTAAACTTTCATGCACAAAGTTGTACATATAGCGGATTGAATGCCATAGGGCATTCTCTCCCAGTCAACAATAAAGCTAAACAGAGATAGACAAACAAGAGGCTGTGCAGCAGTAATCAAAATAGAATAGGGTAAAAAAAATAAAAAATGAAATTGCATATAAATATACATATACACACACATACATTCACATATTTATTTAAGTACTCACAATATATACATATATAAATACATACATACACATACACTTGCATACAGTACATATATACACAATACATATAAATATTATCTATGTCAGATCAAATATGAAATATACATAGGTATGTATATGAAAATAGGAACTGTGTTAGTTTAAACTTGCAACTATTTTTTCACATGCTTACGGACTTGATTTTTAAAAACAATCTTGTTGGAAGCTTTTTTAATGTCAAGAAAGTTGTTTCAGAGTCTAATGGCCGTGAAGGCGAAAAAATGAGATACGGTGTAAAGAAGTGAGCAACTTAAGATAAGCCGAAGAACGGAGAGAACAATTATGAAAATCTCCCAGGTACTGAAATTTGGATTTATGATTACTCGGGAGCACATGGATCACTCAGAATTCTGAAAAGGGTGCCGAGTATTCTAACATATCTGCACTGATGGATAGGCAGCCAATTTAGCTGATCACGAAAAGAACGTACATGGTTTTATTTACGAAGACCATATATATATCTGATGCAGTTGTTAAGTAGACAATCCAATATACTCGTAATAAGATGATGTTGGGACAGGTCTGAGCAACACACATCGACATAATCAGGAATCGGTATGATAAGTGACTGGACAAGTAAAATCTTAGTATTGGTGGGAAGAAAGTTTTTTAATCGATATAGAGATCGTTCCAGTAGTTTTGTAACTCACCTGCTGTATATGTTTGTTCCATGTTAAGTAAGCATCAACATACAGATCAAGGTTCTTTACAATGGTATGACATTATTTTTAAACATAAATGATGGTAGGGTGGGAATATCTAGTTTCGATAATAATCGTGTGCTACCTAAGATTATCGTTTGGCATTAAGATGGGTTTACGTTCATGCCATACACTTATAATAAATTATTAATCTGTTTTCATTTTTATGTATTAATACTTTTTTTTCACTGTCTATAGACTGAGTATATGCAGCCAGCAACATATTTCAAATTATTGATGGAGTAATCAACAATACATTATATATCTAATATATCGAAATAATATATTGAACAGTTTAACAGATGCCCAACTTTTGCCGCTCACTTATTAGTGAGCGGCTAGCTAAAAGCTTAGCCAAAAGCTTAGCGGTTAGCCACCGTAGAGTATATATCACCTGAGGATGCCTCGTGTAGAGGCGAAACACGTGTCGTATTATCGTCAGTGGTATGTCTTGCCTAGTGTAGTGGTGTTGGGAGTAGCGGTGCTGGGACTAGTGGTGACGGGAATAGTGCTCGCAATTGAGGGAGGGCGGGAGGTGCTCTTCATACTAGGTAAGACACATCACTTTATTTTATAACGCGGATATTTGCGAAGCAAATTTTTCTAAAAGCTTTTATATAATGGATTTCCGCAAAGTAACGCCTGATTCTATTAATTATACGCTGATATTGCTTATGCTTTAACTACATATTGTATAAAGTTACTCGTTGATACTGGAAGCATCGATCTATTCATTATTCATTAATTAGAGCCTATCAAAGTCCACTGGTGAATATAGGCCACTAATAAGAGCGAATTTCACCATTGTTGCCGTACTTGGTAGAAGGGTTAGTACCGCAGTTTTTTTTTTAAAGAAAATTATACGTCTGGAAAATTCAATATATTTTCGAGAATATGTCCGTCTAAGAATACGTCTGGCAGTAAAACGCATTGGAGCTTTAATCTATTACTCCGCCAGTAACAAAAACGCCAAGAAGATATAAACAGCAGATGGAAGAGTATACTTCATGAGTCAAAAAACGAGTAAACTCCGTTTTTTGTAAGTGGATTTTTATGAAACAGAAGTGACAAAAGAACTTGAACCAATAGTATATAACGGCATCACCATACTCACAACAATAACAAGTTAAAACAATTGTGTCATCATGATTTGTAAGATGGGATTTTGAAATATAAATTACACTCTCCTGATACAAATAAATCAGAACTTGATTAAAGCTACTTGTGGTGCCGGTTGGTCTATTTTTTGTGACCGCTTAGAACTCTCTGCCTTGAATATCAATTGGATTTGAGAGATTTGGCTTGAAAGACAATTTTTCCTACCGTAAAGTCACGTAACATTCTCACATATCTTAACACAATTTTAAGAAGTTTTTACGTGATAGAACCATGCTGCAGCTATATTATGGTTGTGCAAGGAATGAGTTGACAATCCCGAGAAAGGACCACGCTCTCGCAGAATACCAGGGTAAAATAACCGGCTATTGTTGCTGTGTTCCATATAGTGAGTGTAGAGTACCGGAGATCTTTTTAACTGGAAATTAATCATTCCATCTTAGTCCTCACGGGTGACAACGAATCTGCATTTTGATTCTTAATTGAGGATAAATGTAGATGTCTATGGGCCACAGCATCCACTTACCTATAGGTGGATGTGTGCTCGTTTGTTATCCTTATTCTATAAAAAGCACTTAAGACAACTAAAACGGGAGGTTGTAGTGTTATGCTACTTACATATCATTTTACATTATTTTAAATTCATTTTTCCATTCTGTTTCGATTTTCTGCATTCACCTCAAAACTGGATATTTTACATCACCTTTATTTCCATAGGATCCTGTAACGATTTTAAACCATAAGAACACAATAACAAATCATTTTACTTCGTATTTTCATACTATCAGCACTTTTAAATTGGTGTCAATGGAGGCTAACTTATTCGATCTTTTATTTAGTTTTCCGTAACTCTGCAATTTCGGGCTTTGTGCGCGCAGGTGCGCTACCTTTTTTCCTATATCAATAATATCTCATTTTTCACTTAAATCTTGCCGTTTTTCTATTATGAGCCTAAAACCAAAATTTGACATGTTTTGACATCGTTGTTTATCTGGTTGTCATGACAATTTTATTCAAATTCGCTACCGGTCTGTTGCTTCTACTTCGATAATTCCACATAAATACTCTTTCCTCTTGGCCATTTACAAAAAATTTGCGTTTAATTTAAATAATTTTTCCGTTCTCTCTAAAAAGGTATAAAAGCCGAACAATCGGTCAAGAAAGTCAGTCTCGCTTCAGTTCTCAAATTCGAAGCATCTCCTAAAGGCCTTATCCCGGGGCCGCACTGCCCCGGGATCCTGCAAGCCTCTGTCCTGCCTGAAGCCGCTGGATCCTACAAGCCTCTGCTCTGTCTGAAGTCGCCGAATCCTGCAAGCTTCTGCTCTGCCTGAAGTCGCCGGATCCTGCAAGCCTGGAAGTCGCCGGATCCTGCAAACCCTCTGTCCCGCCTGAAGTCGCCGGACCCTTCAGGCCTCTGTCCTGCCTGAAGTCGCTGAGGATCCTGTAAGCCCCTGTCTTGCCTGAAGTCGCCGGATCTTGCAAACCTCCGCATTCACCTGAGGTCGTCGCCTAGAGACGCCCACACCTTCACCTACGCTGTGCGTGCTCGTTCCAGGTGCTAAGAGCACTTACTGTACACCTTGGATCTTCGGGCTCAACTTCAACACTAATCTTTTTTTTATTATCTTCTTTTTTTAAATAATTGTAAATCACGACATCCATCCTCATCTTCATACTCCATTTTGTTATATAAAATTGTAAATATCTTTTAAATTTTAAATATATTATTTGTTTTTGTTCTATTTTTGTTGTTTTGTTGCTGTTAGGTTAGATTCTTTTGTATTTAATTGTCGCTTCACGACATTTTGGCGCCCAACGTAAAAGTTCTCTTTCTCTTTTCTTCACCTTTACTGCGCCTTGTCCATTCCCTTTTGATTTAATTGCTTTCTCTTTCGTTCTTAACTCTTTATTTATTCATCCTTTTCATAACTTCCAAATTCTAAAACAACACTTCATCTAGTGTTTCAACTTATCTAGATTATATTTAGACCTACATTTAACACTTCACTTACATTCATCACTTTAATATTTTTATTCTAGATAACTTAAAGAGGTATCATTTTTAATTAAATTTTTTAAACTTAACTTTACACTTAATTATAACAATGAAAAGTGTTATTAAGTACGAATTCCTTAACAAGGCCGAACTCGAATACGAAGTGAAGATTAGATGTGAGGAACCAGCTAATACTGTTTTGCTTCTAAAAAACAGGTTTTGCGTTTAGTTGCGAATTCTCACCCTGAAGATATTCTGACTTCTCCAATTCCGATCGAGGATGACTTGTCTCAAATTGATTCTACTTTGACCTACCTGGACTGTAAAATTAAAAAATGTTTACAAGGTGAAACCAAATACTTGCGACTAATAGAAACTTTTATTAACCATGTCTTTTACAGATTGGAACGAATAGATACTGACTTATATCCAGACTTTAAAGCTATTTTCTATACTTTGAAGATGAAATTTGACGATATTACTAAACAATTTGAATCCTTGACTCCAGCTTCAACTGAAAATGACCCTCCATCACTTGACCCTCCTGTTGACCCGACTGTCACGGAACTCCCTCTTGTTTCTCAAACTTCTATTCAGGTCCATACCCCGTATCCTCCACCAACACCTCAATCTTTTTCTCCAACTAACGTCTTCAAAGATCTGAAAAGACACACCTTCAATGGTAAAAGCTGTCCAAGATCCTTTCTTCAAAAACTTGAAGAATACTGCTTAGCTCGTGGCTTGTCCAAAGACTTGTTGATTTCACAAGCGTTCGAAATTTTCACTGACAACGCTCTTCATTGGTTCAGATTTAAATATAATCAGAATCCAAACTTAACTTGGAACGAACTTTCTTCCTTATTAAGCAAAGACTTTGTTGGTTTTAATTATGATCATAAACTTTTAGAAGCGATTAGAAATCGAACTCAAGGTCGAGATGAACCTATCGTCATCTATATTTCCATCATGTCTGGAGTGTTTTCTCGTCTTTCTAAGAAACTTTCTGAAACAGAACAATTGGAGATTATTTTGAGGAATATTCGCCCATGTTATTCAGTCTTCGTAGCTCTAAAAGACATTGACTCTATCGACTCTCTTCTGGCTACTTGCCAAAACTATGAAAAATTCCTAGACAGAGACAAACAATTTAAAGAACCAAATGTACAACAAAGTCCACTTATTTCTGAATTCAACTACAAGCATTCCACTTCAAGTTCAGTTGACTCTCCAAATTCTTCTAATAACTCACGACCTTCTCCTCTCTTCATGAATAAATTCACTTCATCCTACAAATACCCTTCTAGACAAGTTAATAGTCTCTCTCAAACTAAAGCTCCTCAACAAAGCTCTTTTTGTGTTCGCTGTCGTAAACAAGGTCATTCTTTGAACACTTGTACTCAACCACGATTAGTGATTTGTTTCAAATGTGGTCTTAAGGGTTTTAAAACTGCAGATTGTCCTACTTGTTCTCCCAAACCTAATACTAGTTCAAAAAACTAACTGCTGACTTGAAAAGTAACTTAAACTTTGATAATGACGATTGGACTAATTGGATTAAAACAATTCAAAACTTCTTTTCTTGTTACAAAATCTCTTCTACACTCTACTCCAAGGAACAAGATCTTAATCGTCCATTCGTTAATGTCAAAATTTATAACTTAACTTTATTCGGGTTATTAGATTCTGGCAGTTCAGTAACTATTCTGGGTAATAATTCTCATTTGGAAATTCTTAAACTGGGCTGCAAGCTTTTCAAGTCAGATCTTTTTACTGTCTCTACTGCTAATAATCAAAAAGTTAATTCCTTGGGTTATTTTGACTTACCTGTTCATTTCAATAATCAAACTCATTTAATTAAAGCTTACGTTTTCCCTGAAATATTTCCTTCGCTAATACTAGGTATTGACTTTTGGAGAAAATTTAATCTTTTACCTAGTGTTTTATCTTCTCTTAACTTTACAGAATCTAAATGCTCTGTTATCGAAACTAAAGATACTAAAGTTTTACCTTATGAGCATTTAACTCCTAATCAAAAAAACATCGCTAATGACATCATCCAACGCTTCAAGACGATTTCTTTTGAAGAAAAAGGTATCCTGGGAAGCACACACTTAATCACCCACAAGATTGACACTGGTGATTCTCTTCCAATCCAACAAAGATGTTACAGACTGTCTCCTGAAAAACAAAAGGCGTTAATTAATGAAGTTGACAAGATGCTGGGATGGAACGTCATTGAACAATGCGAAAGTCCTTGGTTATCTCCAGTGAATGGCGTTTCTGCGTAGACAGCAGGAAGCTTAACTCAGTTACACGTCGTGATGCTTATAGTCTGCCACTAATAAGCGAAATTTTGGACAACTTGAGGAATGCCAAATACTTATAAAGCATCGACATTGCGAAAGCATTTTGGGAGATTCCCTTCAATCCTGCTGATAAAGATAAAACTGCATTTTATGTACCTGGAAGAGGTATGTTTAGATTCAAGGTAATGCCTTTTGGTCTTTCTAACTCACCTGCAACTCTACAAAGATTAATGGATATGCTTTTTACTCCTGAATTTGTGAACAAGGTATTTTGCTATCTGGATGACATCGTTATTATTAGCGAGACTTTTGATGAACACATATAACTTCTCATGAAAGTTCATGAAAAACTTTCATTTGCTAATCTGACTATTAACTTTGAGAAGAGTCAATTCTTCAGGAAAGAACTGAAATACCTTGGTTTTCTAGTAGACGAGTATGGTCTACGTGCTGATCCAGATAAAATAAAAGCTATTTTAGAATATCCTGTACCTACTTGTAGAAAAGAAGTGCGAAGATTCATAGGCACCTGCAGCTGGTTCAGAAGATTCATTCCAAACTTTAGCACTATTGCATCTCCACTCAACAAACTAATCTGTTCCGGGAAGAACGCTCCTAAATTTTTATGGAATTCACAAGCTGCAGCTGCTTTCCAGAAACTTAAAGAAGCTTTGGTAACTGCTCCTGTCCTTGCTTGCCCTAACTTCGAACTACCCTTCTCTGTACATTGTGATGCATCAAAATATGGCATAGGAGCAATGCTTACTCAACATCAAGATGACAAAGAAGTCGTGATTTCTTACATGAGTAAAGCACTAAACAAAAATCAACAGAACTACTCAACTACTGAAAGAGAAACATTGGCTCTAATAACTGCGTTAGAACATTGGCGATGTTACCTAGACAATGGTAAAGAATTTACAATATATACTGAACATGCTGCACTTAAATGGTTTCAGAACTTATCGAATCCATCAGGAAGACTTGCTCGCTGGACTTTAAGCTTATCATGCCTTAACTTTGTCCTGAAACATAAAAAAGGAAAGGATAACGTTGTTCCAGATTTATTATCAAGACATAAGATTCAAGAACGTCCTGATACACGAGAAATTTCACCTCAAGGCGTACATCCTATTACGATTGAAGAACCACCTGATCGTAAACTTGAGCACTACAACAAGATTTTTCTCGGATGCTCCAACAACCCAGACGCATATCCCAACTACACTATCAGGGATAACTTTATTTGGAAAGAAGTTCCACTACCTCAAGATAGACTTGCACTTATTGAAGTTAACCATGGTTCCCCTTCAGAACTCCATCTTGGTATCTTCAAGACATTCAATAAAATATCTTTAAAATACTATTGGCCTGGTATGTTTAAGGACATTGCCAATTTAATCTCGACTTGTGAAACCTGCTTAACCTACAAACACCCTAATCATTCTCCCTATGGTCTTATGGGTAAACCTAAACTTTGCTCCAGACCTTTTCAAACTATATCCTTAGATCTTATGGGTCCATTGCCCTATGACTCGAAGACGAAATCAGTATATTCTAGTAATTAACTGCAATTTTACTAAATATACTATGATTTTTCCCCTTAAACGTGCTACTTCAGCTAATATTATTAATGTTTTGGAAAATTCAGTTTTTCTAGTTCATGGCATTCCCCAAATTATTATAATGGACAACGCTGTTCAATTTCAGTCGCGAGAATTCCACTCATTCTTAAATTCTTATAACGTTCCTTTTATTTTTCACACAGCTTTATATTGTCCTCAGGTTAATCCTACGGAGAAGTTTAATAGTACAATTATTACAGCTCTAGCATCTCTAGTAGGAGACGATCATAGATCCTGTGACAACCATCATACTAAGATTCAGTACGCAATGAACAGCGCTACAAATGTAGCTACTGGCTTTACTCCAAACTTTTTAGTCTTTGGTAGGGAAACAATACCTTGTGGTTCCTTCTATACTCCAACTCAGAACCTCGAGGAATTGATATTTATGCCTCGTGATATTTACGCGTCTAATGCTGGTCTCCTCTCATCTGTCTTTCACAAAGTTCAAACTAAACTTCACATAGCGCACGCTAAAAATAGCGCTCGCTATTATCTTCGCCGGGCTTTTAAAGAATTTAATGTGGCAGATACTGATTGGCGTAAAAACCATGTTTTACGCAATGCCGGCGCATACTTTAATGCTAAACTTGCCCCTAAGTTCATCAAGTGCAAAGTGATAGCTAAACTGTCACCACTAGTCTATGTGCTTGAAGACCCTAATGGAGTTAGAGGCAAGTGGCACATCAAAGATGTAAAATCATAAATTTTCTTAACTTTTATTAACTGTTAATTTGTATATATGTATAAATATCACCATCATTCTCACCTTATTATTTTTATTTCTTTTAATTTGTTTGTTTGTTTGGTGATCCAGTGTTCTTCAACACATCTGGCTTTAGGACCTCGAATTTTCGTTGGTTAATCTTCACTTTTTATTTTTATTTCAGACACATCTCGTTGGTGATGTTGCTGATCTCTGGCTTTGAGCCCTACCGCTCTGGCCGTTCTTAATCTTTACTTAAGTCATAGCGACTAAAGCTTACTTAAGATATTTTTTTATCTTTATCTTCACTTAGGAGCGGCTGACTACTCTTTAATATTTTTTTTCACGCAGGAGCGGATGACTACTCCTTAAATAAGCCTGAATGTCCTTTCGAAAACACACTTTTAGAGTGGTAGTCATTGAATGTGAACTCCACCCTTACCTGAATGCAGATGATGAATGTAAGAGATAGTATATCTGATTTTGCCTGGTGATGTCTGTTTCTGCAAAGCTGTGTTTTTATGGTTTATTTTAGAATGTATATATCAAAATTTTTGCTGAGTCAAAAATTTTCCAGGGTCGGGGGGAAAATGTAGTGTTATGCTACTTACATATCATTTTACATTATTTTGAATTCATTTTTCCATTCTGTTTCGATTTTCTGCATTCACCTGAAAACTGGATATTTTACATCACCTTTATTTCCATAGGATCCTGTAATGATTTTAAACCATACGAACACTATAACAAATCATTTTACTTCGTATTTTCACACTATCAGCACTTTTAAATTGGTGTCAATGGAGTCTACTTTTTTGGATCTTTTATTTAGTTTTCCGTAACTCTGTAATTTCGGGCTTTGTGCGCGCAGGTGCGCTACCTTTTTTCCTATATCAATAATATCTCATTTTTCACTTAAATCTTGCCGTTTTTCGATTACGAGCCTAAAACCAAAATTTTACATGTTTTGACATCGTTGTTTATCTGGTTGTCATGACAATTTTATTCAAATTCGCTACCGGTCTGTTGCTTCTACTTCGATAATTCCACATAAATACTCTTTCCTCTTGGCCATTTACAAAAAATTTGCGTTTAATTTAAATAATTTTTCCGTTCTCTCTAAAAAGGTATAAAAGCCGAACAATCGGTCAAGAAAGTCAGTCTCGCTTCAGTTCTCAAATTCGAAGCATCTCCTAAAGGCCTTATCCCGGGGCCGCACTGCCCCGGGATCCTGCAAGCCTCTGTCCTGCCTGAAGCCGCTGGATCCTACAAGCCTCTGCTCTGTCTGAAGTCGCCGAATCCTGCAAGCTTCTGCTCTGCCTGAAGTCGCCGGATCCTGCAAGCCTGGAAGTCGCCGGATCCTGCAAACCCTCTGTCCCGCCTGAAGTCGCCGGACCCTTCAGGCCTCTGTCCTGCCTGAAGTCGCTGAGGATCCTGTAAGCCCCTGTCTTGCCTGAAGTCGCCGGATCTTGCAAACCTCCGCATTCACCTGAGGTCGTCGCCTAGAGACGCCCACACCTTCACCTACGCTGTGCGTGCTCGTTCCAGGTGCTAAGAGCACTTACTGTACACTTTGGATCTTCGGGCTCAACTTCAACACTAATCTTTTTTTTATTATCTTCTTTTTTTAAATAATTGTAAATCACGACATCCATCCTCATCTTCATACTCCATTTTGTTATATAAAATTGTAAATATCTTTTAAATTTTAAATATATTATTTGTTTTTGTTCTATTTTTGTTGTTTTGTTGCTGTTAGGTTAGATTCTTTTGTATTTAATTGTCGCTTCACGACAAGGTTTTAAAGACTTGCATGTCTGTAGCATGTTATAGTTGAAAATAAATACCTCAAAATACTCAACAAATATAAACAACTAATCTCTGTACGAGCGAACAGATAATGCTTCTGTAAGAGAGCTCAAGTTAGTTATTTAATACCTTAAAATTTCTCGTCGTATCGTCGTAATATAATAATCGTCATAATATCGTCGTACCTAGAAAGTAATCCGACTGCACGAATGGACAATATCGTGAGAAAAGGAGTTGTTAGTTCAAAGTAAGCTCTATAGCTGGATGTTGTGCACGCGATATTGCTTACTATGAGCACATCTCTTTCAGCAAATACTGTATACTTTATAAAGAGTTTCTCTCCGAAGTCTTTTACAAAATGAAATGAAATAATTTCATTTTATTCCTACTTGGAAAATTCTTATATCGAAAATCGCATTTTAACAATATGCTACCGGTTTTAATGCAGGGTTTAAAGCTGAAGTGTCAACAACGAAGGAAAACTAACCACTGATCACAATTACTCTTTCTCTGAAAGAAGTCTCCTAAGTAAATACGAAGTGTGCCCAATAGAATTTTTCTAATCGCTGCTAATAGAAAACTCTAAAAAATTGCTTTTAATAAAAATTAAAGGCCGACAGAGAATTAGAAGGAATAAAATAAATTCGCATTCTCAATTCGGAGCTAAAGCTGCGAAGAAAAAGTATCGATTATGCGTTCCAAGAGGTCGAACATTGGCACGCGTTCCAGCCGCGTGAAATGGATCCCGCCTTGGAACGCCTGCAAAATTTTTCATTGAAACACTCAAACGTATAGCGGGCCGTTCGATCTGGTGTCGGTTTTTTACCGCGTATCAAAGTAATTAAGTTTTAGCGCGATCGCCGGTTGGGGCGGTTGTTTTCATCATTCGTTTGTTCCTTGCATTCCTAGGATACTACTCTACTACTCCTATGGATAACCAAAATTGCCGAAAATAATAAAATTATATAATTCAAAATAACTGCTGTAGAATAACAAAAGTCATTTTTATCATAATAAATCATTCAAAGAAAATGCATGAAGAGTGTACGAGCACGTCACGCAACGTACATTTGTCAAGTCGTCATTTCACAAGTTGACTTCTTTTACATATTTCCGTGGTCAATGTATTTTAAAATCAGTTCGCGTATAGCCAACGATGAAAATATATCAAGTACTATCAAGTACTAGTTTTAACCTATATAATTTTTAAACTTATCCAAAATATATTTTTATCAAACTTATCAAGCGTTATCAGTTCATCATCCCCTTAGTATCGGTACTACCTCGAACACTGGTTCTTCGAGCTTTCCGAAAAAGCGGGACCTTGCTGCGTGCCGTTATTGCGGTGTGGAAGTGTCAGTATTTCCGCTCAGTAACCTATCGGATTTTTTCGAACACGTGCGGCGTGCGATCAAGGTGCACGCCTGTGTCTGAAAAACGAAGTCTCTGGTCATCATCAGTCGGTGAGCGCGTCTGCTCATATTCGCCATTCAGCAGATATCGAGTAAGATCAGCCCTTTTTCTCTTCTTTGTCATGTCGAAAACGGACGACTTCCTTGCTAATCAGCAGCGAATCGCTCAGGCAATAGATCATGTCTTTACCAATTTCAAAAACGACAGCTCAAAAAGAAAGACATCAGACTATATACAGCTTAGATTAAACATGTTGGATAAGTATTGACTAGAACTTAAAAATAATCATGCAAGATTGTCAGAGTTCGGTATTGAGTCCAATAGCTACTTTATGAATCAAGAATTCAAACGAGTATCCGAATGATACGGTTCTATTAGGCTTCATATACAGAACTATCAGCCACTTACAGGAGAAAGGCCCAGAATGTCTCTGAGCAATCAACAGGCACGACGAGTAAGACCGAGGATATGCTGAAAAAACAGTTTAGTAATTTTAAAGCTTTACAGCGTACTGTAGTAAACATTGATCTTGATTCCGTATCAAAAAAGTGGGAATTTTATGATTTAAATACGGACGATTCAAACCCGTTATGCAGGAAATGACGCGCTGCACTGGGACTTTGATAGCGAGCTGGAAGGGTCGAACAAGGAATATGAAGATATTTTAACAGCTACAAATCAGAATAAAATAAAATCAAGAAAGCCAATAACAAGAAAATGTGGTCAGTGGCTCACAGGGATAACTTTATTCCGCAGATGGAGATACCGACTTTCAATGAAAATTATAACACCTAGACTTCATTCAAGGACCTTTTCACTGAAAAAATCCATAAGCATCCGTCTATGTACATCGCGCAGAAACTGCAGTATCTCAAGACGAATGTGAAGGGAGAAGCCGAGATACACATTCAGTATCTCAGCGTTAGCTTAGATAACTAAGATTTTAAATCAAAGATTTATTAACAAAAGACTTATATTTTCTTCACATATCAGTTTACTTTTAAATATTCCTGTTATGCAACATGAGTCCTTAAATTATATCGAGCGCATTCATGATACTACGATTGAGTGTCTGAATGCTATCAAGAACCTAGGGGTCGAAGTGAGCTCATGGGATTCTCTGACTGTATACATTTTGTCGCAAACAATTTTTCAGTATATCGTTGGTCTTGCCCGTCGTGCCTGTTGCTTGCCCTGTTGGTCGAGAGGATTTGCCTTCTCTCATAACAAAATTTAGTGGCTTCACAAGATATATTCTGGGCCTTTCTCCTGTAAGTGGCTGAAAGTTTTGTATATAAAGCCTAATAGACACGTATCTTAAGGCTACTTGTGCAAATGTTTAGTAGCTATTAGACTCAATACCAAACTCTGATTATCTTGGATGATTATTTTTAAACTCTAGCCAATACTTATCCAACTTGTCTAATCTACGATGTATATAGTCTGATGTCTTCCTTTCTGAGATGTCTTTTTTAAAATAGGTGAAGACATGCCCTATTGCCTAAGTGATTCGCTACTGATTAGCAAGGAATTCGTCTGTTTTCGACATGATAAAGAACAGAAAAGGGGTTACTTGATATCCGCTGAACGGCGAATGTAAGCAAACACATTCACCGACTGATGATAACCAGACGCAGGCATGCACCTTGATCGCACACCGCCTTGATACTTTTTGCGTTACTGGTTTCTTGATACGAGCATAGTAACAATCACGCTATACACGCCACGTGTTCAAAAATCCCATAGGTTACTGAGCGGAAACACTGACACGTCCACAGCGCAACAAGGGCACACGTGCCAAAGCCCCGCCTTTTCGAAAAGCTCAAAGGACCAATGTTCGGTATTGTACCGATACTAAGGGGCTGATTGACTGATAACGCTTGATAAGTTGGATAAAAACATATTTTGGATAAGTTTATAAATTATAAAGGCTAGAACTACTGATAATGAGTACTAAGAGCTTAAAATATCATCTTAAGTACGTAGTTGGCGAACAAGTGCGATGACAAGTAACTTTATAATCAGCCTCAGAAACATTCAACAAAATTTACTCGACACTTTTACAAATATATACAACGGAAAATTTAGTATTCACGTGCTATCTCCCAATCAGTTAAGATAAGAACTGAATGTGACAGCAGGCCAGCTCGCGAAAGACCTATCATTACCAATAGATAACTATAATCTATATGAAATTTACAACTTACTGAAGGTGCGAGCTCGAATAAGGAGTAATTATATCATATTCCAAATCAAATACCTCTCATCAGCAGAGATATATTTAAAGTCCTGGAAGTTATACCAGTACCTGATATTTCAGAAAATATAGAAGAAATTTCCGTAGTACCAGTATCAAAATATATTATGGCTATCAACTTGAAGAAAGACTCCCTAGTGCCACTGACCGAAACGGACCTGGATCTAGAAGATACTCCAAAATTATTTTATGCCATCATAAAAGGCCTATTTACTACATAAAAGATGATCAAAGCTTCTGCGAGAATCTGCCCTTCTAAAGAAAATGAAAAGCGATTAGCAGGTCATGCTACAATCGCTGGATAGAACTAAATAAACTAAGTACATATTTTTATTTTTGTTGCGACCAGTACAAAATGAAGTTACGGCAGTGCAATTGACCCGCTCTGGCCTATTTAATGTGGATCAAGGTTATATAGTTAAAGCAGCTGATTTATTTGTTTATTCACACCGACAAGAACTTAGCGAGATAAACAGTTTAGTTTTAATATACGAGCCCATAAGATATCAACAATTAATCATCAACATATCGCTACCCGATCGCTCCTTACCGAACAATACGAATGATGATATAGCCAATATTCTACAGCTGCAAATGATCAAGAAACAGATTGAGATTATGAAGAACGACGAGCCCCTAGCAGAGAAGGTTTCTTATCACGAGGTTTCCTACCACTACGCTGCGATATATGAGTTATTAGGCTCGCTGTAGGCGGTCGACTCCGGGAGCACCCGTGGAGGCGGGAATGTTGATGCCTATGACGGAAGAGGAGACGTTGTCGCCACAGGTTCCTCCGAGTGTCAGTGCTCAGTGTAGTGAATGTGTTATGGCCAATCAGTGTCGAGTTTGAGTGCAACGGATTTTTCTAAAAAGAATGCACGTGTGTTTAATCAAAACTGAAGCACATCGCCAGTGCTCAGATCAGTGTAAGCAATTCCAAACCAGTGTGCATAGACTAGTCTTAGATAAGAATATTGTTTAATCACCTTATAGATTCATGTACTAATCAAGTTATAATTTGCACGATAGATAAGAAACAATGGTATCACCTTGTAGTTAGATTATGCCACATTAGCAGCCATCATCTATCACTACGTGTCTCTACTAACCCCATCTTTGCTGCCCGGGAATATGTACGAGCATGTAATGCAACGTACAATTGTCAAGTTATCATTTCACAAGTTGACCTGTTTTAAAAATCAGTTCGCTCATAGCCATCAAGAGCGCGGCGCGTACTCATTATCTATAGTTCTAGCCTATATAATTTTTAAACTTATCCAAAATATATTTTTATCTGACTTTTCAAGCGTTATTAGTTTATCATCCACTTAGTGTCGGTACCACTCATACAGAAACGACATGTTGTACGGTCAAACACTGGAGCAGCTGCCGCGCGCGTGAGAAGCGCTTAGTTGATATACATCAAAAATTTGGATAGCGTTCCGCGGAACGCACTGGTCTGCGCGGTCATTCATGGCGCGCTCGCCAGGAGCGCGTAATCGATACGCGACTCAAAACTTATTGTAATGTCCTCCAGACCGATTTCGGTCTCGGCAGCCGGTCACAACGGAGTAGTCTCTCTCATCTGTGCAGGACAGAATTATAGTACAGGTGCACTCGCTATTTCCTCAACACTCACAACATTTTAATTACTGTTGTTTTTTTTTTTAAGAAAAATTACTCATGACTAAAATGTCATGACATGTGGTTGCTGTGACCCATAGACATCTACATTTATCCTCAATTAAGAATCAAAATGCAGATGCGTCGACAGCCGTGATGACTAAGATAGATTGCCTCTTTTCCACCAAAATGCGTCTCCGGTTCTCAACACTTACCATACGAAACACAGCAGTGTCAAGCTGCCATTTTACGCTGGTATTCTGTGAGAGCATGACCCTTCCCCGGTCGAGCCGATCTATTCGTGCTACAAATATACTACTTATATAGCTGCAGCACGGCTCTACCACGTACACCCTACACTTTGCTGACCAGTACGATACTGTTACTCAAGAACCTTCTTTTCTGTTGGTTTATCTCGTAAATCCCCATTAATTAATCGGTATTAATAATATATGTTATAAATAAAATCTATAGGGACGAGAAGTGGAGAAACAAATTAGAAATTTAATGTAACTCAAGTTGTAGTTCAACATAATGGTGTTGCATTATATAGCACAGGTTTATTACGTCATCCATCAACTGCTAGATGGGAAATATATCCTTCATTGTGCGACTTATTGACACTCGAGGTTAAACAAAGAGAATAAACAGAAATGTGTATTAAATTACAATATAAATATTATATTTTTTAATTCATTACAGCTTATTAAAAATCTTAAGCTGAACTTAAGCCTACCCCATAGATTAGCTCATAGTCCCCTCTTATCAAAAGTCCACTGATAAACATAGTTTTCCTCATGGGTTACCTTAATCCTATAAATAGCGACGCGACAGCTATTGCTGTTGCACGGATAGGCCGGCCCGAACCGGGGTAATACCAGCATGAAGTAGAAGTTTACCTCTGCATTTCGCTTGGTAAGTACAAGTGGCCGGAAGCCCAATTCCCCTCCCCCTCCCATCAACATGATATAACGGAATTAAATGAAAGACTACCACAGGAGGGTACCAGCAACCCTCGAGAATCCCTCGCTGAGCATCCACGACAGAGCTACTCCACTCATGAGCATGGGTGCTCAGGCTTCTCGGGGCAAGCGGAGCAATAAGACCAAGGCGACACCTGTCATGCTATCTGTGAAGTTTTGCAACATCAGGGGACTTCATTACAACCTTAACGCTGTCCACTTCCATCTGAAGACCGCGAAGCTGGCCTTGCTCTTTTTAACCGAGACTCAGGTGTCCTCTTCAGCTGACACTTCACATATCTCCTACCTGGGATACAAATTAGAACACTCCTTTGTGCCCCAAGCTGATGTTTGCGTATACGTCAGAGAAAACATCTGTTTTCGACGCCTTGACAGTTTTAAAGGTACGGTCCTGTCCATTCTATGGCTGCGCGAAGAGAGCAACAACCATACTCACGTCTACGGTTGCCTCTATAGATCTCATAGCGGTAATGCTGAAACAAATCGATTCATTGAGCACGTCCAAAGGGCTGCAGATGCCTTGCTACAACAGATTACATCGGCAGAGATCTTAACGAAGAGAGAGATTTTAACGTCCACCACGGCGAATGGCTCGGTTCACGTTCAACCGATTTTGCAGGGAGATCTGTTTATGACTTTTCCTTGGTATATGGTCTATTCTTTGGCATATGGTCTAACACAGCTGGTTACTTCGCCTACGCGGATCCCATATGTGGAGAATCATGCACTTTCTCTGTTGTCCCTCTGCTGATCTCTCGTCCGGACAGATAGCAGGTTTCCATCGACGCTCCTTTAGGCTCGTCAGACCATTGTCTTACTCTTCCTTGCTGATAGGTGCATTAAGCTTGTAGTAGACAGTTCATGCTCTGATTAAAAGTTTACCAACGCGAGCGCATTCATTTCGAATAATCAATATTACAGTATAGTAATAATGTGTGTGCAGTGCTTAATATTTTCTTTAATACCCTTTTAATTTATTATAACTGTGTGCTATGTAAATATTCAAAATGGAAGTACAAGACCATTATATTACAATAATAAAGATAAACAACATTTGTAATAGAACTTAAAAATGGGTAAAAAATTAATGAGGGTGTTCTAGCATTACTGGAGCGTGTTCATGTAAAAATTGCTTATATAAAGGCGTTGTCGGAAATACATACCCTTGGTTCTACTACATATATGGGGTGGTCGGTGGACAGACTGAGACTTATGATAGTAAGGTGTATGGACCTAAAGCATTAATATAGAAGGTCTCTATGATGTATAAGCATTATGATAGCAGAGTAATGAATTGAAGTCCCATATGTAAAAGTCATATATTAGTATGGTCTATGAAATAAAGCAAATATGTGGAAGGTCTGAAATATATAAAAGCATTATATAAAAAAATGGGACTTGAAAATGATTATTGTGGTGGCGTGTAGATTGCTTCACAACTTCCGAGACCGAGGTAAAATTGGACTCGCTAACCAATTTGTCCTAGATATATCATTTTAGTGACGGTGGCAAGCGAGATTGTTATAGCAATACGACTTCCCCGTGGACATCGCACACCCCTACCGTATATGGGCGGCGGGAAGGGATTAATTAATAAGGAATTGACTGTTGTGAACCTGATACAAGTGTAATACGGACGATTAAATATTCTTATTTTTTTTTTGGACCCTGACTTCGTGAACTGGGTTCTTTAGCTTATAAGGCACCACCAACTGCTTTCAATTGCCCTCGTGAATATTCATTCTTCCAAGAGAACTAAGTTACTACACAAACGCAACGTAAACAAGGATCCTAACTAAGATGATTACGCCATAAATTTATTAAACGGCCTATATTTAAATATTCTAAAGAATGTAGTTATACAGATTTTAAAGATTCAAAACAAAAAAAAAAGAAGAGGACCGGGGGGGGGGGGGTTAAGAGGTATTACAATTTGGTGCCTTCAGCAGGATAGAGGTTAAATTTTAAATAGGAGATAATAAAATTATGAGGTGGGTTATATGCCTAAAATTTGTTGTCCGTGAAATGGATAGATGTATTGAGGAATGGTGATTGCTGGAGGTGGTTGAGAGGCTGGGGTGGGGCTTAAATATGTTTATTGATTATTTTATTTAAGGTGTTTGCATAGCTAAACGAAATTTAATTTAAAGTGAAATAAGTGGAAACACTTGATTAAACTATGTGAAGGACACAAATAAGTGCTAAAAATTCATAAGTGAAAAATAATTAGAAAAAAATGGCTAAAACCAAGAAATATTCAAACTCAATTAAGGATAAGCCTAAAAATGAAATGAAGATGCTTCAGAATTGAACAAAGAATGCAGTGAATACCTTTGAGTTTAAAATAAAAGACCTTGAAGAAAAATTTATTAACCAAACGAACGGTCACCAAATAAAAATAAATCAAGGAGAGGTCCGGGGCGAGCACCTCTTACGTAAATAATCCTAGACAAAATATTGTATATAATATACAGAATGTAACGATAGAAAAGCCGAAATTTGAAAATGAAAATACTCAACCATTAACATTTTCAGAAGATCTCACCAATTATCCTAGTCACTTATCCTACCGATTATTGATTATGTCGATGTGTGTTGCTCAGACCTGTCTCAACATCATCTTAATACATTGGATCGTCTACTTAACTACGGTAGGAGATACATTTATGGTTCTCGTAAATACGACCATGTATCTTCTTTTCGTGCTCAGCTAAATTGGCTGCCTATCCGTCAGCGCAGATATGTCAGAATACTCTGCACACTTTTCACAATTCTGAACGATCCATGTGCTCCCTAGTATTTGAAATCCAAAGTTCTCTCCGTTCTTCGGCTAATCTTAAGTTGCTTAATTCTTTACACCGTACTGTTTATTTATCTCAATCTTTCGCCCTCTCGGCCATCAGACTCTGGAACGACATCCCTTTTGACCATTGACCATAAAAAAGCTTCCAACAAGTTTGTTTTTAAAAATCAAATCTGTAAGCATGTGAAAAAATCGTTGCAAGTTTGAACTAACACAGCTCTTATTTTCATACAAATATGTATATTTCATATTTGTTCTGAAATAGATATATATTCATATGTATTGAGTATATATCTAGTGTATGCATGTATATGTGTATTTATGTATTTATATATATATATATATATATATATATATATATATTATGTGTATTTAAGTATATATGTCTATGTATGTGTATGTGCTAAACAAATGAAGTTAGAGGAAATAACAAGGGCAGAAAAATAGTTGACAAAACTGATTGCGTCTAGAAATAACTTATATATAAAACGAGTTTAATTATTTTTCTTTGATTTTTCTAATGAAATGTAATTTAATTAAAGCCACAGAAAAAAACATAAATTTTTGGGAAAATTAAATGACTAATCATTTTAAACTATTCAAGTGTTGCCATTTACTATATTCATACTATTTTTGTGTGTATACAAGTACTTAACTTTGTAAAACTACCAACACACACAAGCACAAAATATTTTTTATAGAAAGTTATTATTTGTAATAACTTTACTATCAGTAAAAATTAAAATAAAAGTGATATTGTTGAAATAAGTCTCTTAAAAAGAACTTCCTGCAATAATACATTATCTCAATCATAGTACTATGTAACAACTCCATTTAATGTTATGGCAACACTAGCTAAAACAAAATGTCACTCTATAGGCCCAAAGGCCTAGCAGCCATGCCAGAAATATACATCTATAGTATGAAAATATACAATAGAGATACAATAATCTCAAATTGATTGTATTATCATCAGTGGTGTGTCTTACCTAGTGTAGTGGTGTTGGGAGTAGCCGTGCTGGGATTAGTGGTGACGGGGATAGTGCACGCAATTGAGGGAGGGCGGGAGGTGCTCTTCATATTAGGTAAGACCCATCATTTTATTTTATAACGCGGATATTTGCGAAGTAAATTTTTCTAAAAGCTTTTAATCTCAAAACTCTCAGTTATGTAGGTAGCTACATTATGTTGAGAATGTATTAAGCTAACATCACACAACCACAGGACGCATGATTTTTTCCAAGTGACATAAGACAACCTAAAAAGGTTTAAATCTAAATATTATGTTTCTTTTGACGCCTTCTCAGGACAAAATTCTTTGACAAAATTACTCAGTGACTGACGCCTTACATTTGAAGATATTTTTGATATGTAGACGCTACCATTTCTTCTCAACTAATTTTATGTATGAAAGTCTGCCATTTATATTTCAATGCTATTCACTTAAAGTGTTTTAAATAATAATTCCATTTTGTATATATTAAGGAAATTAAGTAAATACTGTAACATGAAAGGGTCTTGTGGGTGGTCCTTGCTAATAATTATTAAGCTTATGGTCTAAAACTGTTAAATTTATGAGCAAGATCATTGTTAAATGATAAAAGAAAGTAATTAGTAAATAATGAAAATTGTAAATATAGACCGAAATAAAATTTTGTAATAATGTTTATTAAATAATTATGGGGAGTTGGGTCAGGGTGTATTATGTATGCTCAATTACAGATATCCTGTGCGTGAGTAGCCAGTTGATCTCAACAAATATTCAACTGTATTGTATGCACATAAAGGCTGACATTTTTGAAATAATTTTTTAAAGACTTAAAGATAAATTAATAAAACGAGAAGTCAACAATTGACTCAGAATTTTATTAACAACATAATATACAATAACTTCAAATATTTAATAATTGTGATCTTATAACATTGAGATAGATGTGGTTGAAGGAGTGTTGGTGGCGGCCATTCCCTGGGGTAGGGGAGTTTGATAATATTATATTCTATATTGTAACAGATTAAAAGAGGAGAGAACAGATATATAAACAATTATTTGAGTGTAGAGTATATGCTCACAAAATAGTTAAATTTTATATTAAGGACTATACGAGTGGGTCATTAACATAAAATTTGGGGGTGGATTGTGACGGCTCATTGTAATTATTATAAATAAAAATAAATTAAATTCAATTAAAAGACATTTAGAATATCAAATATATAATAATTTGAACGTTAATAAGCACAAAGTGTAAATATAATCATTTCGAATATCAAATATTATAGTATAGTAAAGGCTTAATATTGTCTTTAAAAATCTTGTAATTTATTAAAATTGTGTTCAAAATATTCGATATAAAATAAATAATAGAATACAAGATGATAACATTGCAATAATAAAGATAAATAACATTTGTAATATAATTGAAAAATGGGTCAAACATTAATAAGAGTGTTCTTGTATTACAGGACAGTGTTCATGTAATGATTGTTTATATGAAGGCGTTGTCGGAGAGATGGTCGGCTGACCGACTGCTACTAGTACAGTTGCGCAATGTATAGTCCTATATTAGGAACTTATGATAGTAAGGTATATGGAACTAAATCATTAATATAGAAGGTCTCTGTGATGTATAAGCATTACCATAGCAGAGTTATGACTTGAATTCCCATATATAAAAGACATTTAATATGGTATATGGTCTATGAAATAAAGCAAATATGTGGAAGGTGTCAAATATGTAAAAGCATTATGTTGAAAGAAATGGGACTTGAAAAGGATTATTAGAGTTTTATTCCTCGTACAACTTCACTGTGGAAGTGTTTACCACCGGCGATTATGCCGGACCGATACGACTTAGGGTGTTGCGGTTGTTCATGGGCGTTGGTAGTCACTTAGCATCAGGTGAACCGCATGCTCGTTTGCCCCCTCTCCTATAAAAATAATATGGGTCAGACCTATGTTCAAAAATACACTTTTGATAAGCAATTGTATTTATTATTCATTACTTGCAGCCTATCAAAATCCAAAAATGCTGAACATGGGTCTCCCGCATAGATTGCTTCATAGTGAGGATAATTGACATAGGTGTGAAGCTTGGTAGGTGAGTTGGCACCCAAAGATTTTTAAAAGTTATTATCAAAAATGTGTACGAAAGAAAATAATATAAAACGAGAAACTATTTCGGTCTAACACTTTATAAATACAACATCTTCCAATCCAAGAGACATAAATACTTCTATTAAGAGTCATCGAGATCAAAAAGGGCAGTCTTTTATTATTGCCAATTTTTATCTTTAGATATCAAATTATTATTATTTAACAATGTGTTTCTAACTGTATTAACTAACTATTATAAATGTACCTGAAAGGTCATTTGCTTTATAATGTTAGAATGTTTTTATTTTATTTCTTTTTATGTTATTTTTATATTTTATACTCTTGAAAATATTTTCAAGAGACTTATAATTGTGAACAATATTTGTTATGTTTTTATTACGTAACGGTCGTTTATAACGGTATTTGTTTTTATAATATGCAAAAAGTTAAAATAGTAACTATAAAACTCAATTACTCACGTAATGACTATTGACATTAAGTCGGCCCATTATTACCTTAGTTGTAAGGTGTTACAATAAAGACTAATAAATAAATAAAAAGTTTACTGAAAAAAATGCTCTTTGTTACTTTCATAAATAAGACAAACCCAATGACACCCTATATGTTATATCCGTCATCCGTCAAGCCATCAAGTCGAGCTAGCAGGGCCTGCCAAAGAATTAGACTTACATACTTAATTACATAACATAAGCTTGAAAAGCTACCCTCCTTCTGGGGTAGTCGGATTAAAAAAGGACATTAATCGTCTTTTGATTTCAGCTTCGTTTAAATCTAACTTTGTTGACATATGTATCAGATGGTAGGACTACTTTTCTGCCTAGGAGTCCGTCTGGATCTGTCTGTCTGCGTCTGGGTCCACACTCATACCTATTTATGCCACCAAATTTAATTATAGGCTTTGTAGCAATCCAAATTAGTCCAGTCTAAGTTGTAGTAGACAAAGTCCCGTCAAAATTGGTCCAGCCGTTTCCGAGTTAGCTGGAACAAACAGACAGACAGACAGACCGACAGACAGACAAAAATTTTAAAAATTGTGTTTTTGTTATAATTATCGTATATACTTTCATATGCATTTAGTAAAAAGTCGTAATTTTAACATTACAAACAGACACTTCAATTTTATTTATTTGTATAGATTGCAGGTGTTCATTGGCTGCAGTAGCCACTTACTATAGTACCTACTGCAGCTAGATGCGTTGTCACGTCTGGGGACTAAGGTGTTAAAACTTATCGCCCTGTGGATATTGTAAGAGGTGACAGATGGAAACTAAAACTGAATTATATAAAAGCGTGAAAAGTATGATAAAATACCTCTTACAGGAAATCTTTGCGGAAGGCCTAGTTTCAGCAGTGGGCTTTTGTAGGCTCTAATGGATGATTCATGCCTTAATAGCATGCAAATAACCCCGTGAGCTTGATAGAAGCTAGTTTTTTTTATATTATAATTATACACTGTAATCATACATAAATGTGTGTATAAGATGGACTTAGTCCCATTAAAAACATAACTTGTAAAAAAAAAACAAGTCTCGCAAATCAGTTCTTCTACCGTAAAAAATAGAGAGATACATGTAATACCGGTTAATTTATTCAGTCCCTATTTAAGGGTTCTTCTGTCTTAAGTTATTACGTAATTAGCTAACTTAACAACATCTTATAGTGACCATATCAATATTAAAAATCTTTAATGTGTTAAATACATAGATTGACTTGGCCATCGCATGAAAACACAATGTATCTCACAAGTAATACATATTATATTAAATTAGACTGTTTCGTGCCGTGCCGCTTTTTTGCTCGACTTGGTGGGGGCACTGCCGTAACCCCGTACTAAAGTTATTTTCTTAGGATAAGGGTGACGCGAACACACAACAGTTCATCTGATGGTAATTAGTTGCTGTGGCCCATAGATATCTATATCTGTCCTCGTTTGCGAATCAAAATGCAGATGCGTTGTGAGCCATGAGGACTAAGATGGAATGCCCCTTTTCCAGTAAGAAGGGTCTCCGATTCTCTACACACACCATACAAAACACAGCATTATTAAGCTGTTGTTTTTCGCTGGTATTCTGTGAGAGCATGGTCCCTCCTTGGTCGAGCCTACCCATTCGTGCTACAATTATACAATTAATATAGTTACAGCATGGCTCTACCACGATTAGACACGTGTCTGTCTGTGATATTAAAATAACTAGCTTCTATTAAGCTGAGGGGGTTATTTTCACGATATTAAGAAGAGAACATAAATAACCGATAGTATAATTTATTTCTGTATATATGTCTATCTGTCTTTCCAAGTTATTCTTTGGATGAAACTTTACGAACAGGTAGACAGCAATGCCAGGAGAGGCCTGGACTAAATTTTATCCGAAAAACTTAAAGATAAAAAATGAAAAATTTATAAAATAAAAGGCCTTTATTATATTAAATTTAAATAATGCAAAACTAATAAATCTTATTTATGTGAAGCCGTGACGCGTCTCTATTTATGAATAGAACAATAAGTTAAAGCTTTCGTTTATTGTGAGCTATGATTGGTTATAATATTTCATTTCCATTAACGATACGGCTCAGGGACCTTCAAGAAAAGAGTTTACTCCGTTTTTAAAGGCGGACAACGCATCTGCGATTCCCCTGGTGTTGCAGTTTTTCATGGGCGGCGGTAGTATATCAGGTGAGCTGCATGCTCATTAGTCCCCTTTTCTAAAAAAGAAGTACTGATGGGGATTGAACTCAGTTTATGCGTGTAATATGGAATTTATGACAAGCGTTTATCGCGTAAGATAGTTAGTTTCTCCTTTTTTTTAACTTATTATAAGCCAGTTCTTGACCACAATCCCACCTGGTGGTAAGTGGTGATGCAGCCCTAGATCGTAAATCGCACTGTCTTATCGTAACAAAAGCCTATTCACTCTTGCCTTGAAGACGCCTAGATTGTATTCGGACGGAAAGCAGACGCCGGCAAATTATTCCACTTCTTTTGCTGTACGCATTACAAAAAACGAAGTAAACCTTTTGTTCCTCATGCATGGAATATCGACAACAAAAGAGTGAAGACCCACCGACCGCCTGGTTGTCCGATAGTGGAAAGGAGAGGGAGGAATTAAAGCGTGTAATTCCTACGCACACTCACCGAAATGCATCCTATAGAATACCGAGAGACTGGCTACTATGGTGTAGTGGATATTCTTGCAGCGCTACTACACGGTTGAAGCAAAAATAGGTTAAATTTAAATAGTTTACGAGTGTGTGCGCAAACACAGGTAACTTTCCATTCCCTCACTCTATAAGTCCAATACAGCCAATAAGAATCCACTGCTGATCATACCTCTCCCATAGATTGCCTCATAGGGAGGATTTTGCCATGTTTGTCATGCTTGGCAGGCGGTTTGGCCAATGCATTTTTTAATTATTTTAAGTTGTTAACAGAAATATGCTGCTGCTTATCTTCTGTTTTAATGTCCTTCTGTCGCCTGTTACGACACCCACGGGACGATATGGGGCAGTGGATATTTGTACACCGCCACTACACGGTTTAATCGTCTGTTAGTTAAATAAGATAGTTATCCGACACGATTGGAGGGGGATCAAGTGCAAGACCAACGGTTTTACGTGATTTAAGAGACATGGGGTTGAAATACCTCCAGCTTCCCGACTCTGGGCTGCTACTAACAATTTCATGACAGAAAAACCCTTAATGCAGCGTGATGTTTCCATTTATACGGTATACTCATATTTACGAACAACTCATGCATGTACACCAAAACAAAAATAGTTTTATCAAAAATAGTAATGCATATTCTGTAAATATTAGGAATAAGCATAAGCTAGTAACACCAGTAACTCGACTCCTAAGAAAAAGTAATTGCTTGATGTTTACTCTTAACATTAAAAGTCCCAGAAAGCATGCAGGACTTTTAAAAGAATTAGGCTGCCCACCTGATGGTAAGTGGAAGTTCTGACCATGTTTCAATTCTATTAAAGTTGTAGCATGGCTGTCCCGGAGAAGGTCTATGTTCTCGCAGAACTGCAGTGTAAAATAGTAGCGTAATGCTGCTGTGCTTTGTGTGGTTAATGTAGAGAACTGGAGACCCTTTTTACTGGAAAAGAGGCATTCCATTCTAGTCCTCTGGGTTACAACGCATTTTCATTTTGATTTTTAGTTGATGATTAATGTATTTGTCTGTAGATGTGGGTGGTGTGTGGCAGCGGCATAGAATATTGCCACTTCTTCTTATCACGTGGAAGTCGTACGAGCTAACAGATGGAAATTCCATAAAAAAGAGACCTTTAGCCTTCCAAATAATGGCGGCATAACCATTCCAGTCCTCGTAAACCCAAAAATGCCCAGGCCTGTGATGGACAGCAGCGTTACAGGTGCGATGTATCTGGCACTGCAATTGCCAAGCCCCTTACCCAGCGTAGCAAGCATCCCATATATAGCACTACAAAAACACGACCTGGGACGGGCACTTAAAATTAAAAAAAATTAAAGCAGGTCCATTAGGCAACGTTAATTTTCAACACGTCAAAGTTTCTACTTAGACAGCTAATTTTTAAAGACGTAGGCATCCCTATCTTGTAGGAAATCATTTTCAGGGTAAAACTACAAGCTCTTGTGCGTTGTGTGTGGTTTTATATTTAAAAATGGTTCGTTTTCTCGTTTTACATTACATATAGTGTATTGTTTTACAGTACATTTAGTGTATGCAAAAACGTTTTCTTGAAATATAAAATTACATCCCACACGTTAACAGATTAAACTAATTTACCGACTGTACTAACTTAAAATAAAATATATAAAAAAAGTTATTGCACTGAGCGAATTCTTTGTAGCTAACTAACTACATATTATCTCCAGAGAGGCGATGTTAACCACATGTAGCTTATTCAGTCCGTCAGTGCAGGAATTTGCACTGCGATTCCGTTTTTAAACAGACGTAAATGGACTTGAAAGGATTTTTAGGTAGTATAGGACTTAGGATATTTTTATGCATTAATGAAAAGCAAATGTTGTTTTGTAGTGTCGTTTTATTTTGTTTTATGGGTGTAAAATATCCAAAAATATTATTGTAAATATCGTGTAGTAAAATTGTAGCTTCTGGAGCAAAGGAGAGAATTTGAAACGAGAGAAGCAGCAATGACTTCCTGATAATAATTTAAAAAGAATAAAAATATACATTTGCTAAGCCTCCCGTCACAAGCAGCTACAACGGGAAATAGTTGTCTATAGACAGAGAATAAGTCTATCTATAGACAGGTTGTTCAGCAGTAGATGCATGATTGGCTATTACGACATAATGTACTTAAGAGCTAGGGTAAGATCATATCTATCAACCCATTACGTCCATTTGTTGACTTGGAAAAATTCCATATTCTCCGACGTACCTTATACCATATACCCACTAAAAATATCAGATTTAAAGTATTCAGATTCTTTTTAGAAAAGTGAAGTGATAAACGAACTGACAGTCCGTCTGACAGTAGTTAACGCGGTCCATGGAAACCGGAAGATAACTTAAAACAAAGAAGGCAGCATGTGCATTGTCACCTCTAGGAATTAGATGGAATGCCTCACAGCCTGTGATTTAATTAACTCCCTATAACCATCATACCAGAATACAGCAGTGCGAGCTTTCCAGATGGACTCAAAGACAGAAAGGGAATCCTACCACGCATAGAAGCAAAGCTGCGACACATCTGTTAATGAGACCGCTCGTCCGCCTGTTATGTGTTTGGCGGCCCTTCACGGGATTAAAAAAGTAAAGAATACCGTTTGGCTTATTTTATATACACGAAACATAAGTTTAATTATGAAGGAAGGAAAGAAACAAGGATGAAAAAAACTTTACTTGACATCACAAAATTATTTAAAAAGAGTAAATAAATATTTTGTATAAAGTCAGATCATATCTATTACATTCAACGCTAATTTTCAAAAAGAAACTGGCATTGATTCTACGAATGGAAATACCTTCTTTAAAATGGATTTTCTAACAGTGAGAGTGCAATTCACGGCACATTATCGTATAAAATTAAAGAATAACAATACAAAAATACCTATTTTATACTGACAATGTTATCTGTGTTTATAACCTTTTTGTATTCTACGACTAACCTTGGATCTTCGATTAAAAGAATCTTGACTAGTAAACTATAACTTGAGAACGTATAACATTAGCAAAAAAACATTCGAAACTGAATTAAAAATAAATGTGATAATTATATACAAAATAACAATCAAATTTATTTTATTTTATACAATACAATACAATACAATCACTCATGCCTGTCACCCAGAAGGGTAGGCAGAGACTATGGACTTCCATTTGGCGCACTTCTCTCGCCCCTTTACATCCATATATTTACGCATACACGCTCGTCGGTTAAGGGTACTCCTAATCTGGTCAATTTTCAATGTATCGCCGATTTGGTCGATAAATCTTCGTCTATGGCGTCCCTTCCCGACTTTGCCGTCACTTCTGAAACATAAATTTGCTTTGTCACTCTTTCCTCGTTCATTCTTTCTACGTGACCAAACCACCGAAGCATTCCTTTTTTAATACTAGTCACAACGTTATCTTGCAAACCACACTTTTCTCTTATCACACTATTTCTCACCCTGTCATTCAGATTCAGCCCTAGCATACTACGCAATGACCGCATTTCTACAGCCTTTATTCTACTCTCATACTTCTTCTGCCATACCCAACTTTCACTACCATACATTAAAGTAGAGACTAACACACCAATATGAATTGCCATACGTGCCTTCTTTGACACATTCTGACTCTTCATAATAGCGTGTAGAGCCCCATTAACTCTATTTCCTGCGTTCACTCGTCGTTCTGTATCCTTGTCATATCTACCACCCCTGCTAAAAAAACATCCCAAATATACAAACTCATCCACTTGCTCAATCAACTCCCCTTCTATTCTTATTTCACATAACGTTTTACTTTTTTCTCTTTCAAAAACCATCACTTTCGTCTTACTTGCGTTCACTTTCATACCCCTTTCTTTTAATGACCAGTTCATTAAATTAACCATCATTTGCAACTCGGCCGCCGACGATGCAAATATGACTTGATCATGGGCGTACGAGTAAAAAAGGCATTTGACAGTTAACTCACCCATTCTCAACCAACATTCTTCAACTTTCAAAGTTTATTTTATTTTATCTTTTGATATTACTTAAAAAATAATACAGATTTACCTATATTAAACAAACTACACAGAATTAATTTACTAACATTTCGCTAATGCTACTGAATAATTTATATTCCAAGGTATTTCATTATTTAAGCTCAGTACTGGAATGCCGTCTCGTAATAACACGATTCGTTAATTTTAATTTCAGTGATTACTCCGGAGATAACACATTAATCTTCATTATTCGGTGACAAATCGATCGTGTTTTCGTTACATTTAATGGAATGGTAACGAGTAAAAACAAATAAGGTCACTGGAACAAAAGGAGTAAACAGATACTCTGCCCAATTTGTTTGGAAATAACCTTGAGTATTTTTTTAATTCAGAATTACGAAAGAACTAAAATATTTGAAGCCTACTCCACAAGCTCAATGTCACTAAGCGAGCAATGAATAAAATGAATCTACTATAGAATTTTATCTACCAGAGAAATATCGAGCATAAAACATCCCTGATAAATATAATTCAAGTTGAAGGAATCCGCTGGTGAACCAACATTACCAACATTATATCCCGGGTTGCATACTAAATTAGATAATGAGTAGTAACGTTGCACTGCTGAGTGAACAAACAAATGTTTCTAACTCATCTCTCTTAAACATTTTCAAGCCTTCGATGGTCGATCGTCACCCTCACGGGGATCGGCGATTGGTTGCGTGGTTTGAGGGTAGGCGGGCGTTGCGCGGCAGTTTGTTATTAATTTTACAAGCGGCTACGTACGTCAGGTAGTTATCGCTCGCGTGTTTTATCGCATGACGCAATCGCTCACTATTTAAGTGGGGAGTAGTTGCGTCAGCGAATTGTATAAATAGCAGCTGTTTTGACTCGCCGCTCACTTATAGGTCATTCACCGGAGAGTCTACTTCACCTGAGAATGCCTCGTGTGGTGGCGAAACATGTGAAGTATTGTTGTGTTGTCGATGATGTGTCTTTCTAAGTGTAGTGGTGCTGAAATGGGTGGTCACGGGTATAGTGCACGCAATTGAGGGAGGGCGCGAGGTGCTCTTCAAATTAGGTAAGTCACATCATTTTATTTTTTCCAGCGGATGTTCGCAAAGTATTATCTACCAACTTTAGTGCCCTTCTTTGTTAAAATGAAAATATTTATGCTTAATATTTTTCTTTAAAAAAAACGAAAAAAATAATCAGACCAGAAACAATTATTTATGTATATGTAGGAAGTATAGGGGGTATAGTACAGAGACTGATTTTGTAGTTAGGAATAATAATTAATTCGTGCACGAATTAATTATCCAACGAGTCGAGGGTAAACTAGTAACGGAATACGACCCGCGCACCGTTCCACGTCAGAGCCAAGACTGTCCTAACGGCGGCCGCTCCGTCCGTTTTATACAAGCAGGACGGGTGGCAATGCAGGTGCAATGCCGCAGGTGTGCGGTACACGTGTCGTTTACAAGAATTCTGTCTAGCTAGACCGACGCCACCGCACCTACAACGGTGCAGGTGCCGTCATATACATATTATTACTGTTGCCAAACAGCAATGCATACCTAAGATGTATTTCAAACTGAAGAGTGTTGTATGTTTTTTTAAGAATACTAGTTACGTTCCCCGGTCTAGCTGACCCATCTGTGCCATAACTATAATATAGCTACAGAATTCCTCTAATACGTATAATATAGATATGAAATAGGCTGGCACCTATTGTACATAAGTTGTATCGTGTCTGTCATAACCCCGGAAGTTATATTGTACTCCAATTTGCTTAATAACATGGAAATGTGTTTACTGACTATTTGTTAAGGAGCTTTGCAAGTCTATCAAAAGAGATTTATTCTTAAGCGAATGGATTATGGTACGGATCTTGGTAGATTGCCTGGATTAATTTAGTCAAAATATCTGAGAATAAGTTGATTACGTATTCGTTTAGTGATTAACTTGTGACAAATGTGTTAAATACTTTTTATTTATTTCCGACGTGCTTAGCATATTTATATCTCAATATTAAATGATAATTGTTTTAAATGTAAGTATATTTGTACAAACTTTAAAAGAACGGAACAAACAATTTAATTCAGTTAACAAAAGAAAATAAAAATGGGAATATTATATACAAATATAGTTTAATAAACTACTTAATTACATTTCCTCTACTAATTATTGTTTCGGAAGAGAATCCATTAACCCGACACGGGTCCTGTGGATGTGTGGAATGATGAAAGTGTAATTGTCCGCTGCGTTGCTTTAGCGCGAGTTGACGAACTTCATAATGTCCTCAAAATATTTTATTTTTCATACTTGCAGGTATACTTCAGATGTGCCCTTGTGTGTGCTGATTTATCTCATGTTCTGCGATGAATGAATATATCGTGAGGAAATCTGCATGTCTGAAGAATAAAATATTTCAAGGACACGCGAAGTCCGTCAACACATGCTGGAGCAACGCGGCAAACTAATTGCTCCATAAACATAACAAAATATTAATTTTATTTTGGAAATCATCACTGTTCTTCCATTCAATTTCATGCAATTTTGTGGTGAATTGGATTACTTGGTTTCGAAATTTTCGTTAAAAGGTTAAAGTCTGCGATCAAAAAAAAAACATCAGCAACTTAATAAATGGTTTCATGTGGGGCTTAAAACAAGATTAGACTCGATTCAGTCCGGTCTTATAAACCATGAAGTGAGATAGATTAACCAAAAACCGCTTAATACTCTAAGTCGATACATAAGTCACATTTAAATAATGTAAATACATCATGATATTTTTACAATCTTTTTATTTGTTCCAAGTGACCAACGAACCTACAGTTTACCTATTGGTAAGTAGCTACTGCAGATCATGGACAGCCGCAGTCAACTGCAAACAAAGAAAGCCACAGGTTCGTCGTCAACTCTGAGGATAAGATGGAATGCCTCTCAGTCTGTAATAATTCTGCCTCTCTATACCTTGCCTTCCCTTCAGACTGGAATACAACGGCAGAAGTAGGTGGGGGTGGCACCTACCCAGATGAACATCTAGGCAGATAACAAGTCCTACCGCCAGTAAACGCATACTGTTCAATTATTAAAATACGGGTGACAAACGAGCACACAGTCCACTTGATAATAAGATTTAATAGTTATTTATTTATTTATAAGGGTCACCGACAGATGATACACAAATACTAAAAACAAGATCCAAGTATTGAGAGAAACATGCAATGTGCTCACCCAGTTATAGGCAACCACAGCTTACACAGAGTAATGTTGCGAAAAGTTTATTATCATAAAATTTAATATTACAGTAGCAAAATTGCGTATGTATGATAAATTAAAAAGGGTTTACATTCATCATTAAGATTCTAAATAAAGTTACATTTTTCTTCTGAAATTATTTAAATTGTCATTGAAAATATCTAAATCAGAAGGCATAGATATATCATTATACAGTCTAAACATTCTGCATAATGCTGAATAAGGACCGAGGTTAGTCCTATGAGGTGGGACCATAAACAGCTTGTAGACATTAAATCGTGGTAATCTACTTGCAGTATTCATGTTAACCATTTCCAGTAATAGAGGACAGTCGTTGCCATTATTGCACAGTTTATAAAGGAAGCTCAAATCCAAAAGTTTCCGCCTGTTATATAAGGAAGATATACGGAAATGTTTTAGCCGTTCATCATATGAAGTTAAGGAGCGATGTCGGTTAAATTTCAATGCTAGCATACTAAGAAACCTCCGCTGTACTCGTTCAATTCCACTCTTATGAACCTCATAGTAAGGTGACCAAACTTGAGAACAATATTCAAGGTTGCTTCGAACTAAGCTGTGAAAGAGTAGTAGTAAAGTTTGAGTATGTCTGAACTGTCTGGTGTTTCTACATAAAAATCCGCACATTTTGGACGCCTCCGTTATAATACTGTTTATATGTGGTACGAAAGACAGTTTACTATCCAATAATACGCCCAGGTCTCGTATACACTCTACTTGATTGAGTACTGTGTTGCCAATTTTGTATGTAGTTTGGATAGGAGTATGTTTGCGAGTGAATGATATATGATGACACTTTTTAGCATTCAGAAGCGTATTGTTTTGAGTACACCACTCGATCAATCTATCAAGATCGGCTTGAATAAGCTGGGAGTCTGCTGACGATCTAACAGGTCTAACGAATTTCAAATCGTCAGCAAACAGGTAAACCTCTGTATTCAAAAAACATTCTGTCACTGAGTTGATCAAAATTAGAAACAAAGGGGGCCCTAAATGTGACCCTTGAGGAACACCCGAGGCTACCTAAACGGTTCAGACTGTTTCCCATTAACAACTACATAACACTCGCGAAGAGTTAAGTAAGATCTAAACCAAACCAAAATAGGGCCGCCAATACCGCAACTACTTAATTTCGTCAAAAGTATCTCATGATCAACTTTATCAAATGCCTTGCTAAAATAAGTATAGATAGCATCGACCTGAGAATCCTGATCAACATACTGGATAATATAATTGGTGAAGGCAATTAAATTAGTAGTGGTTGACCTATTTCTAAGGAAACCATGTTGACGATCAGTAATTTGAAATTTTAGTAAATTGTAAACATATGGGTAGATTAAAATTTCAAAAACTTTAGGAAAAGTAGATAAAATGGATATTGGTCTGTAATTTCTGATGTTATTCTTAGTACCATCTTTGTAAATGGGAACAATTTTAGCCATTTTCCAGTAGGTAGGAAATATTCCAGTTTTAAGAGATTCGTTGAAGATACAAGTAAGTGGCAATGATAGTTGCTTTGCACATTGATATATAAACAGCGGCGGTAATCCATCTGGGCCAGGACCTTTATATAAGTCAAGTCTCTTTAACCTCGTGAAAATTAAATTATCCGACAGCATAATAGAACTAAGCGAGGATGAAAATGAATGGATACCATCGCGTTTTTGGTAACAAACTTGTGGATTTAGACTTTTACTATAAATAGATGAAAAATTTTTTGCAAAGAGTTCACTTACGCTTGTTCCATCCACTCCAGTTTCATGGTCTATTGCTACTATTTTTACGGTTATGCTTTATAAATGTCCAAAAATATTTAGGATTTGAGGTTATACTATGTTCAAGGCGTTTGTAATAACTATTATAGCACTGTTTCATTAAATTTTTTGATCTTTGTTTTAGCAAGTCTAGGGCAAATCTATCCATCGGATTTTTATATTTCTTTACCCTTCCTTTTTTCTTTTTTTCTTTAATACTCCTTATAAGACCTTTTGAAAACCAAATTGGATACTTAATGTTTTTAGGTATGGTTAGTGGTACATATTTACTTATAGTAGCACGCAATACATCATAAAAACGAGTAACCATTTCATCAACATTCCCACATAATGCAAATATATTGAGCCAATCAACACTATCCAATTCATTTTTAATCGACTCATAGTTAGCTTTGTGGAAATTTGGTCTAGGTTGTAGGGATGGTTGTAAATGATTGATGGAGTGAAAAGTAATTTATATTAAAGTATTATTTAATAGATATCTGCAACCATCCTTGATTAAGAATTTAAGGTTTTCTTTACTCATCATAAGAAATACAGCAGCATTATGGTGCTGTTTCACGCTGATATTCTGTGAGAGCTTTTCCTTCTCTGGTCAAGCCGATGCATAGCGGTATCGTGTTTAGATACGTGGTAGACTTACGTGCTAATTCATGCATATGTTGCATAAAAGTCATAGATATAGATAAAGATAAAATATTACAAAGACCATGATTATATTATCTTTTGTCTCATTTTTTCGTTCACTGAAAACTGAACTTCTAAACTGAGAAATATTTTACTTACCCGCGTAAAATATTGATTCTACATTCATTAGAACAAACCTTTAATTACATGTCAAAAGATAGCCCCACTTCATTTGATGAGTGCCTACAACCCGAGAAAGTTTAGTTTGTAACAAGGCATTCCATCTTAGTCATTTTTTTTATAGGAGAGGGGGCAAACGAGCATGCGGCTTACGTGATGGTAAGTGACAACTGCCGCCCATGAACAACTGCAACACCAGGGAGGGAATTGCAGATGCGTTGCCGGCCTTTTAAAAAGGAGTACGCTCTTTTCTTGAAGGTCCCTAAGTCGTATCGGTCCGGAAAAAATCGCTGATGGTAATCGATTCCACATGGAAGTCGTGCGAGGAAGAAAACATCTTCTAAATCGCACAGTGGTGGACCGCCAATCATCCAGATGGTGTGGATGGTATCGGGAGTTCTGCCGCGATGTGCGTTCGTGAAATTTGGCGGCTGGGATTAATCCAAACAATTCCTCAGAGCACTCTCCATGGTAGATGCGAAAGAAAATGCAAAGGGATGCAACATCTCTTTGCAGTGCCAATGAATCGAGCCGATCGGAAAGGGCTCGGTCGTCGATGATTCGAGCCGCTCTGCGTTGGATGCGGTCAAGTGGAAGGAGCTGGCACTGGGGAGCCCCTGCCTACAGATGGGAACAGTATTCCATGTGAGGCCGAACCTGCACCTTGTAAAGTTGCAGGCGGTGTGCCGGCATGAAATACTGTGCCGCTCTGCTGAGCACGCCAAGCTTTTTAGAGGCCAATTTGGCCTTCTCTTCCAAGTGACCACGAAACTGCACGTCACTCGATATGTCGACTCCGAGGATACCGATAGTGGCTGGGCAAGAAGGGGAGTGCCTTGAAACTGAGGAGATACGACAAAGGGGTTCTCTAACGTATCAGCATTTTGATTTTTAAACGTTGATAGATATAGTCTAAGGGCCACAGAAAATGCTATCATGAAAACTCTGTGTTTGTTAGTCCTTCATGCTTCTTTGTTTGCGCTCATTTCATAAAAATATCATACTTATAATTTATAGAAATATGAACAAAATATTAATAATATTTGATTTTTTTTTAGAATTGCTTGTAGTTACATCATTTTTCCTGCATACAATGCATTTCATCTTAGTCCCGAGGGGTGGCTACGCTCCTGCATTTTTAGGATAAATGAAGATGTCTATCAGCCACATTCTTCACTTACCGTTAGGTGGACCATGTGATTGTTTGTCACCCTTGTTATATAAAAAAGATATTTGTACATCCAATTGTGCATGCCTTAAGCGTATTAAAAAAATTATGTAAAGTAAGAAAAGTAAGGTTGCAGCCTATTTACGTCCCACTGCTGGGCACAGGCCTCCTCTTATTTCTGAGAGGGTTTAGGGCAAGGAAATGTCCGCCACGCTGCCCCAATGCATGTTGGCGAACTGCACATGTCTTCGGAATATTTTTTTTTCTTATTTCTCGGACATGCAGGTTTCCTCACGATGTTTTCCTGCACCGCCGAACACGTGGTAAATCAGCACTTAAAATTGCAATTAACAATTTCATTGGTGCCGGTGGGGATTGAACCCGGGTTGCTCGAGTACTGTGAAATTTACAGCGAGCGCTAACCATCTTTTTTTTATAGCATAAGGGTGACAAACAAGCACACAGTCCACCTGATGGTAAGTGGTTGCTGCGGCCCATAGACATCTACATCTATCCTCTATTACAAATCAAAATGTTGAATTACAGCGGAACTTCTGAAAGCGGGTGGTAAACCGGTACTTTAGGTCCTTCAGAAGCTCTTAATTGTGAGCTCCATGGTGGCACTACACCGGAGGCGTGGAGCAGAAGTGCGGTGGTCTTGTTCTTCAAGAAAGGTGACAACGCTCTCTTGAAGAACTACAGACCGATTTCCCTTCTGAGCCGCGTCTAGGTGCTGTTTTCGAGAGTCATTACGAATCGTCTCGCGCGGAGACTTGACGACTTCCAGCCTCCCGAACAAGCTGGTTTCCGAAAAGGCTTTAGCACCATAGACCACATACATACCCTTCGGCAAGTGCAGAAGTCCGAGGAGTACAATTTGCCACTATGTCTGGCGTATGTGGACTATGAGAAAGCCTTAGACTCCGTCGAAATATGGGCGGTGTTACAGGCCCTTCAGCGATGCCAAGTTGACTGTCGGTATATCGAAGTGCTGAAGTGTGTGAATTCAATTTTAAAAAGATCTGTATCCACTGCCCGATATCGTCTCGTGGGTGTTGTAAGAGGCGACAAAGGGAAAATAAAACAGAAGATGGGCAGTAGCATCTTCCTGACAACAACTCAAAATAATAAAAAACTGCGGTTGCCAACCCGCTTGCCAAGCGCGGCTACTATGCCGAAATCCCCCCATGAGGCAATCAGTTAGGAAGGGCTATGTTCAGAAGTAGACTTTTATATACTATAATTTAAACCTAAAAATTCTTTGGAATTTCCAAAGAACCAGTATATGTTTTCTATTGTTTCAATTTTCGTTACGAATCCGTTATATTTAGAGAAATAACTCGAATTTGAGCCATAACTTTTGTTTTATTGATTTCTTATAATTAAATACGAATGTGAAAAATGCATGATCAGCTGGCAGCTGCCTGCTTTTCTGTTCGGATGTGTGTTTGGTATAATGCATGCTATATCTATGAATACTCTGTTTAAATTAAAAATATATATATTATTTTAACAAGTTTAAGAATGAAATGTACCAATGTTATCTTATATACTAATAATAAGTACCAGATATTATCTTATATACTACTTAGGTACGTGAGGGTAACATGGTCACCTTAAGATTGGTCGCCCTATAGAACCAAAACTAGGAGGAGAACAGACACAAAAACACAATGTCGTATACTCTAACCAATATGTTAAGAAAAAAATTACAATCAAGCTTTGGCAATAGTAAGGAACACTTTGAAAAATTAAATTAAATAAAACTTATTACACTATACAATACTAAAATCGAATAAAATATTTACAATAATATGAAGTGTCAAAATGGCGTCGATAAAGCAGCGCCCTTTTATACGCGGTAGAGCCATGCTGCAGCTATATTAGTAGTATAGTTGTACCACGAATGGGTGTGGAACGAAATGGCTCTACCAGGATAGGACCGCGCTCTCACAGAATACCAGTGTTAAATAGCAGCTTAACACTGCTGTGTTTTGTATGGTGACTGTAGACACCGCAGAACTTTTTACTAGAAGAGAGGCATTCCATCTTAGTCCTCACAGGTGACAACGCATCTGCATTTTTAATTCGCAAACGAGGATAGATGTAGAGGTCTATGCGCCACAGTAACCATTTACCATCAGGTGGACTTTGTGCTCGTTTTTCACCCTATCCTATAAAAAAAAAACTTTATTATTTGATTCACCGATGAAGAGTTATCGTTTCGCAGAACCATAATCTTATTATTATAATATATATATTTATTATTTATTTAATAATATTTATTTAAAGTTATGTTTTTTATGAGTTACCTCCTTAATGAAATTGTACTTGTTTTTTCTTACACATTAATTTAACACGTAGCTTCTTCTATTTAAATAATGTTACATAAGTAATGTAGGCTGTTACATGCTATTATGAAAAACATTTTTAGGATAACATGTTATGTTGTAGTTGTTTTTAACCCCTAAAAAAATTAAATAAAATGGCAATTGGATACATTTAGACATTTTTTCTCGACCGGTGTTCGTACAAGTAGTAAAATTAAACAATTTGTATAAATGACTTATATATAAATAAAATAAGAACATTAGCAATGTAGCCGAAGTCAATTAAATACGCATTATTAATGATAACTCAAAAACTGCTGTTCAGATCTTGATCAAAGTTGGTTCACCTAGAAAAAACTCAAAATTTAAAAAAAATCTGTTGAATTGTGTGCCTCCTTCTTTTTTAAATCGGTTAAAATGAGATGATTACTGTTTTACAAGTTCCTCTAAATATTATAAATAATATTTTTTGTTTGAATAATTTCCATAGAAACAAAGATTTTTTAGAATGTTTGAGTACTTAAATGAAACTATATAAGTTAATGTACGCCATAAAATCCGTAAAAATTTGTTTCAATGAAAAACTGGTGTGTTTGCGTAAACAAAAGAAATCATTATGTTTTAGTATGTTAACATAAAATTCGACATATTACTCGTAGATGTGTTAAAATCAATACAAACGGGCACGCGTGACGCACGAGTAACTTCCGTATTTAGATTGATGAGTTGCTTGAGTTGTCAGGGATAACGTAATGAGTTAATGACATATGTTTGATAATAACTCAGTACTACTGTTACTAGCATTTATTTCCATAATATGGATCCTGATATGAAATAAAATTATTCTTATTATCTCATACTATCTATTAGTGAGAAAATCCTGAAATATTATACAAATGTGAAATGATTGTGTATCCAATCGCAAGATTGTATAATACAGCGTGAATAACCGAATATTTGAAAGCGTTTAATGAAAAAATAGCATTTTCCGTGTAGTGTTGGTATAGGAATATCCATCACTCCATATCACCCCGTGTGAGTTGTAAGAGGCGACAGATGGAAACAAATCAGGAGATGGGCAGCAGTGACGTCCTAATAACAACAACTAACCTAAAAAGAGAAACTGTAGCTGCGAATCCACCTACCAAGCGCGGCATCTTTGGCAAATATTCACCCCATGAGGCAATTTCTAGAACTATGTAGAGAACGACGGATGTGTTGATTATAGTTCTATTGGAAAAATCTAAAAACTTACGTGGTAGAGCCACGGCGTTGTAGCACGAATGGGCGGCTCGACCGGTTAGGATCATGCTTTCTCAGAATACAAGCGTAAAATAGCAGCTACATGTTGCTGTGTTTCGTATGGTGAGTGTAGAGAATCGGAGACCCATTTTACTGGAAAGGAGGCATTCCATCTTATTACTGAGGGGTGATAACGCACCTGCATTTTGAATCTTAGTCGGAAATAAATGTAGATGTCTATGGGTCACTCCACTTACCATCAGGTGCACTGTGTGCTCGTTTGTAATCCCTCCATTCTATAAAAAAAAACATAAATATATAAAGGTATACAGCCAACTGCGTTTCATTCTCGCCTTCAATCAAATTTTTGGGGACTCATCTGGCAAAACGAATCTTCTAAATTGCAATTGGCAAACCGGCGAAGATATTTTTTTTTATTACTTGAAGACGAATAACGGCATCTTCTACGAATTAGTGACGAACAATACATATTACGATAAAGAAAATTATTATTACGACAAAAAATGTGTTCACAGGTTAAACAGTAACCTCACTGCGTAAAATTATTTACTGAAAAGAGAATATGTTTATGCCCTGTGCCACTTACTAGAACATACCATTTGTTAAGTTCCATCAAGCCTTATTTTAAAATACATACATTTATAACGTGGTAGAGCCATGCTGCAGCAATATTAGTAGTATAGTTGTGGCACGAATGGGTCGGCTCGACCGGGGAAGGACCACGCTCTCACAGAATACCAGCGTAAAATAGCAGCTTCACGCTGCTGTGTTTCGTATGGTGAGGGTAGAGAACCGGAGATCCTTTTTACATGAAAAGAGACATTCCATCTTAGTCCTAATGGATGACAACGCATCTGCATATTGATTTGTAATCGATGATAGATGTAGATGTCTATGGGCCACAGCAATCACTTACCACCAGGTGGAATGTGTGCTAGTTTGTCACCCTATCCCATAAAAAAATTCATACATACACTTAAATTACCCTCCTTTTGGTAGAGTAGGTTAAAATATCAAAAATGTGAATGCTTTAGAGAATACATGTTCGAATTTTGACCAGACTCGATACTAGTTGGCATTATTATATCACAAAAAAAACTTTATTTATTATTGTAATTGTTCGTGCGTCTGTTAGTGATCGTGGAACTTCTGAACAACGTTACCGATTGAAATCATATTCACACTATGTAATATTCGATTTTTCGATAAGTAGTAGGAAGAAAAGGACTTCTAGGACCAAGTAAATATGTCTTGCGTAAGTTAGTTAAATTGCCTTGCGATACAATTAAATAAATAAAATAATAAATAATAATAAGAACCGCTTAAACTAAAATTATCGCTGTGAGTAAACAACATAATTAAAAACAAAAATTAAGAAAAAAATTGGAACGTAAAAATAGTGTGTATGTAGTGAATGTGTATGTGCGTGTAATGTGTGTTGTGTGGAAGTTTTCGTACGTTTGCAAGCACTCAAGGTCGATCACAAAATATACGCAAACCCTCAATCTAACAATATTTGTTTTGGTAAGTAAAATGTTGTGTAAAATTTGTACCTAAGACCAATAACATCATAACACACTCTCAGCGCACCTTATCTATACATCTATACAAATAAATAAAATTGAAGTGTCTGTTTGTAATGTTAAAATAACAGTTAAAATACATATGAAAGTATATACGATACTAATAACAAAAAAAATTAATTATTGTGTCTGTCTGTCTGCATGTCTGTCTCTGAAACGGCTGAACCGATTTTGATGGGAATTTCACTGGCATATAGCTGATGTTATAAGGAGTAACTTAGGATACTTTTATGTTCCACGCAAAAAATTAAAACCCATGAAATAGTAGGAAATCCCACGCGGCCGAATTCGCGGAGAACAGCTAGTTAGGAAATAACTTTGAACATTTTTGTCCAAATTTACTGTAATGCAAGAGCCAAGCGCATCATTTTAGTGAATTTATAGAAACTTTAGAACTTGTTCTATTATATGTACTTTTAGACGCAACAGATGCTTACAATGTAATGCAAGTACGCTGTTGGCCTGAGAGTTGCATTGTTGTAAAGAACAATAAGGTAAGAATAAGGACAAAGTGCACTCCACTGCTACACTTTACGTTTCCTCCCGTTTTGGATCCAAAAACCTTAATACTTTGTTTTTAACTATAAGTTTATTAACCGATTTATAAACGGAATAAATTACCAAATTATTTTTTTTTATTTAGTAGACAAATTATAATAAAACAGTTTAGACACAATGATATGAATTAAATTTCCGTAAGATGCAGTAAGTTTTTTTTTTCCTTTAAAATGACTATGTAATACATATTATGATATTATACGCTAAGCTCTCTGCGGAGACTGAGGAAATTTCTTCCTACTGCCACTAAAGTTGCGCTTCCTTAATCTCTACTTCGGCCTATTATTGACTATGCTGATATTTGCTGTCTGGACGTTAACAAAGCGCATTTTCTCCTCTCACAAACGTCATCTACGTTCTACGAACAATCTTTTGCTTCGTATTCCGGCACATTCATCCCCCTTCTTTAATAAATCATTCTTGGTTACAGCCGTACGCTTGAGGAGCTTCTTGACTTTATATATTCGTCGTGCTCATTCTCTTTTTTCCTTCAAAATCTACTCATATCTTATTACTCAGAGCTCTAATATTTCCCGTCATAGTTCCCGTCCCTAAAGGTATCATACCTATCACTGTTATCATCTTGTGGTTTTACATTTTTTTCTTTTACTTAATTGTCTAATTTATGTACACCTTCCCTATTCGCAATTAATTGTAAACAATAGTTCTTTGCGCAAAACGGTTGGCTAGAAGAATTCGCTTCCAGAGCAATAAGACCGTCTATTGTAACTTCTATATAATTTATAAGTTCATACGTTTTAATCTGTATAAGTGCTGTTTATTATTATTACAAAAAGTCATTCCGTCCTCTCATAAGTATTTCATTGAAAATTAATTTTACTACTATTATTCATAATATTATTCTCTGTTCCTTTGACCACAGATGAATCAGGCAGGCAGACCTCTCTAGCGATTCTCTTATCCACAAAATGTATGCTATGCCATAAACAAGTTTGGTATTTTTGAACAGATGGAATTTTAGCGTATGGCTTTTTTCTAATTTTTTCCCAAACCTAAACTATTGAGAAGGGCGTATGCGCAATTTTAATCAGAGAGTAAGAGCTCTCAATGTTAGTTCTCAGAGCAGGGTGTAAACTGAGAACGACTCGTTGCTCAAAAGCACATTAGCGAGCCTGTCAAAATAAATGAATCTATTGTATTTGATAGACAACATTGACTTTATTACAATAATTTAATTTTCTTTAGGCTCACTGTTAGAGCCTTGTCAAGGCGTTTTGAGTAATATTCAATGACTGTGTCGTTCGTTTAAAATAAATATAACCTTACTTTATTATTTACTTCTTTTTTAATTTTGCTATCAGCCCACAAAAATCAAAAATCAAAATCAGAAAAATCTTAAGGTGACAACATTTTGATTTTTAACCGAGGACATTTTATAACGTTGTCGACTATTACTCGTTAACTTGTTAATTCTACTTAGGTGTGATAGTTTTCCTTTTAACTTCATTATATATACTACTATTATGTATAATTTTTACGTTTTATCAAATACAGTTGTTTAGTTGATAGTGGGGACACATGCTTTTGAAAGATCTATCCAACGATACCCCACAAGATGGAATAGATGGATAAAAAAATCATCCTCCATTTACTTGTATGCGAGCTATCCAAAATAAAAATGTTTTTAAAGATTTATTTTACAGTTTTATAGGCGTGAATAATATCTATAACTGTGCCAAATTACAGATTTATAGCACCTAGGTTATCTGAGTAAAATCGCGGACGGACGGACGGACGGAAAGATGGGTCCCTTGTGTAACTACGGAACCCTAAAAAGTCAACTACTGAACACCTTTTTCCTATTACTAAGGATCAATCTTATGATTTGATATTAATTATTTAAAACAATTAAAACCGATTTTGTGACTTATCGAGCCTGGTCGGAATTTATATGAGACCGTGTGGTAAGTCTTTTTACTTTTTATTTTGTGCAAGCAGCTATGCAGGTCTAGAAAGACCAGTATCACTTTGAATTGTAAGATCTATTGTGATCACTACAGTGGCTATAGTTACTAAGACCTATGTCTTCAATGAATTGAAGAAGTTGTTTAGCTGTGGGCAATTAATTTCACTTCTTCTACGCTAATAGTAGGGGAGCCCAAGAAGCAAAATAGGGATTTACTCAAGCGTCGTGGGGACCTATTGGATTGTGAAGATTAGATGCTAAAAATAAGAAAAGGTTATAATGCCCTTTCAATGGTGAGGGGAGCGTGTACAGGTTTTCAAAAATGTAAAAAATACTGTCTTTACCCTTTTTTTTACTAATGTGATCGGCGGCCTTAGACGTTCGATCCTATATAAAGGGCTCAGGTAAGGTGGGTGTACTGAACAGGGTGCAAGATTTCCCCTCTTGGGAAATTCTGCCAAGCTTGAGTAAATCCAGAAATCTCCGCTTGGGCTCCCCTACTATAAGTACATATTTTCCCATACTCATGTTACGGTTGCGCATTAAGTGTCCACAATCAATTAAAATATTCAGAGGTGTTTCTTCCGCTATGGAACAGAATCGGCACATACTTAAGTTACATAGTCCCAGGATGGAAACATGTGCTTTTGCATGTCTTAATCGCGAAGCGCGTAGGATGTTCTACTAGAGCCTAAAAATCAAGATTCCAACGTTTTGTCGCATGAAATCGTATCTTACAATCATATTGTACATATAGATGATATAAAAACGACATTGACAGAAAGTTAAGGGATTGTTGAACTTACTAATTTTTTTAAATCTATATTTTTCTTTTAAATTCGTGGCTTATGGTGTGGATTTACTAAGTTTGCATGAAGTGATAAACACGATAACGTCTAAAAATATCAATTGTTTAACTCAATCTATTTTTTAATCTCTTCATCTATTACGTTAGAAGCTATAGAATGTAAATGGCCTTTTAATTTTGTTTTGTTAAGTTGTAATTATATCTTTTGGCATAAAATATTATTTTTAAAATACATAACTTCAATTTTTTATTTTCTTTTTCTGATAACTATCATGACTTAGCATATCACCCATTTCTGAGATAGCCTGTTTGTATATATATGTATAAATGAGGTTATATTTGTTTAGGTTATTTATTAATAAAAACTATATATTACGTATGTAGTTATCACTTTTATTTTATTTTTTATTCTATATTGTTTCACCTACGTCAAATTCTCACCAGTCCATGGTACACATGGTCACACTGACTGGTAGAAAATGTAGTATTTTTTGAATAAGTATTGCAATAAAGAATAAATAAATAAGATGGTAAAGTGCACCGCTTTAACATAAGCCTACTTTTTACTCTATCCTTGAAAACACCTTCATTGTGATCCCTCGAATGAAAAGACCATCACCTGGACTGTCTACTCGTGTATCCATTACTTCAATTAAAGAAGCGCATAATAATTCTATGGTATGTTAAATTACATGTACGTTATCACAGAACTTGTCGGCAGGCCTAAAGAATGGCGCCACATACGTCAAGTGCCTTAGGAACATAAACAACCAACTTTGAGACAATGTCGTGTGAGTGTTCCCTTATCCGATTTACACATAGATCTTTATAACGCTCGGTTGTGTAAATTACGTAAATAAATGCTATTATTCTAGTATTAAATTTGAAAGTAGGTCGTATTTATGAAACAACATGGGTCTATCACATTATAAAATATATGAACTTGACCTAAAAGGATCACCCTTCTATAGAATACCAGCGTAAAATAGCAGCATGATGCTTCTTTGTTTCATACAGTGAGTGAGAAGAACAAAAGACTCTTACTGGTAACGGAGCATTTCATCGAGACTTGTTTTTCACGAACCATCTCGCAATAAATAAAAGCATATCCATTCATCAACGCGTCACTAAGCCCATGAAGAATGATGACTTACTCTTTAACCACCTTGGTATACGTATTTATTATATTTTTGGTATCTTCCTTGATACAATACGCTTCAATTTCATTACCCTTTTTAACCATCAGATGAATGATGATGAAAAAACTCATCGTTTTTTTAGCTTGCCTATTTCAAAAAAAGACAGTAAAATTCTAGTGACTTTTATATTTCTTTTAGTAAACATTTGAGGTAACCGCCTAAGTGGTTCGAATCGTCAAAGCTTTATAGGTCATGGGGTGCATAAGCATAAGAGAGCATGCACTGAACTCGAATTTATTTTCAAGTTTGTTGGACTTTTAGGACTTACGCGTATTAGTTATAATTGTTACGGCCTACGGCTGCTCCCCTAAAGATCAAATCCTCCGGTGCCCATCAGCGGAGTTTAAACGAACAGACGTAGGTCGGGCCTCAATGTGGCCACGTGGAATTTCTCTAATTACACTAAACTATATGGGGGAGCGTTCTATACTACGGCCAGTCGACCGGGAGGATATTAGATGGAGCTTACTTATCTATATCCAAGGCGACTGGTCCCTCCGGAGTCGGTCAGGTCGCATGTGGTTGTGTAGTGCAAAGGAAATAAGGTGATGTGATGTGTATCTGGGAGTGAATGATGGTGATTGACCCTAGACCTTGGCCGTCGGCAGCAGCCCGGGCATCGACACCGCTCCAAATTGAGGAAACCTTCCGCGGCGTTGTCCACAGTCACTTTCCTCGTTCGTCACGATGACAGTCAATTAACTCTATCGTACGATTAACTTACTTACAGAAGCCACTCACTCTCGTTGGGTATAAGGTTAACGCACAAAACGCACACGGAGTTTCCGGATCAAAGGTCACTACCGTTTCGCGTAGAAACAGTTATTTCTAAAATATCAAAGGCCGCACTAGCTAATATTGCCGAATGCACTTATGCAGATTCTGAGTCAGACACAATGAGTCCCTGGGAAGCTCTCCAGCAGGAATGCGCGTCACAAATCCAAGACCGTATATTTACTGTCCGCGCCTAGTTATTCCGAGTTCCCGACAAAAATGACAGCGTGCTAACGTTAGCACCGCTTACAGACGACGCCTGCGCTTGCGCGTCCTACGCGCGACCGAATGTCAGACCGGTACGAATGCACCGCGCCAAGCGCCCTCTCGCGTTAATTCTTGAAATTAGCGTTGGGCGCGAACAGACCCCCGTCCCGAACATAAGGATTTAGGTCCGCGAGCAACCCGGTCAGCGGGACAAGGCCGCGACGGCAAGTTGCAAGACCGAATCTACAACCAAACTAGGCCACCTTAGGCACCCCATCAGATCTTGCAACCCTAACCGACGCCTCAAAATTACAGCCCCAATGTCGGCAAGCCGGAGGGCTGAACTGGATGCCCTTCCTGGACATCGCAGCCCATAAATAAGTCCTATTCTGGACAGAAGTATGACGACCTCTTTCAAACACCTATCTGTGCCTCTACGATTAGTTCCGCAATCCGACCGGATCAGGTCTGCAAACAGCGACGAGACACGAAGCGGCCCAGAGCGGCCTCCTAAGCTTCAGTGCAGAGAGCACCCACAAATTCCACATGAACGTCGTCTGTGGAGAACCGAAGGAAAGGCACCGATAGTCCCTATGAATTTTCAACAAGTAGGCCTAGCCGGGCCACCCACTATATTATCATTTACTAAAATAGTGCGGCAGCTGATTTCAATCTGATAATCTCCAAAACTAGCTAGCCTGTTAGACAAGCAGTCCTATGCTCATATTTCAACTAATTTTTCAAAGCATCAATGTTCAACTACAGAATCAATTCAACCAAATTAATCACCGATGCAGATAGGTCAACTTAACAAATTAAACAAAACAATAACGTAAGAGAAAGCCCTATTTCTCATTTACGTAACTTGTGCCAACAAAATGTAAACCAAAGGAGAATTGACTTTTATTTACCCCGGCAAAAATTGGGTTATCTAACTTCAGCCTTCTTTTTCACAAAGCAAAATGATTAAACACTATTACAAAACATATACATAATTTTCCAAATAGCGCGACATTCAATTTGAAATGAATTCAAATTTTCTTTTCAGCAACCAGACGCAACAATCAAATGCAGTGATTAAATATATTTACAAAACATAGGCAGCAGCATTTAAAGGAGTAGATTAAATTCAATTCTTTTAATCACAGCCGCTACAAATAGGAAAATTTCGCGGAAAGCCCAAAGCATTTTTTAATGTGAATTCAAAGAATTTTTAACTAAGTTCTCGACCAAACCAAATCTAATACCCCTTGACAGCGTGATTCAGCGCTCCAGGGGGGCCCTAATCTTCCCATCACCAAGGGGAGGCCACACGGCGTGAACCAGAGACCAATAGAGCGCGAACCGCTAACAGTCGCCACTCGGGTTGTACGCCTTCACTGAGGCCGTCGGCAACAGAACATTTTAACAAGTGGACTTTTGACGGCTTAAGGCTCAGTGGAGGCGGCCGTGGTGGGAGTTAAGGCGGCAGCTAGCCAGAGCTGCCTCCATCAAATGGGGAACAGTGGTACACCAGTCGCGGCCACTCAGCTAACGGGAGTGAGAAGGGTCCAGCGGACCGATGAGTGGCCGTGAAGTTCCTCTTCACACGCTGAGGGGGGTGATGACACCCCCGCCCCTGGAGGAATTACTGGTCGGGGGAGGGAGCGGCCTCTTCCAAACCTATGGGCCCGGTGCCTGGCCGGCGGGCGCCGATTGTCGCCCGGCAGAGGGCGTGGCTGAGCGGCTGGCTGAGGGGGGGTTGACGACGACTTGCCTGGTGGATTCAGCCTCTCACTGGGCACGGCTCGTAAGTCGTCAACGGCGCCCGTCGCGTTCTCGATCTGCCGGCACTGCTCCTCCAAAAACCGCAGCAGGTCATAGAAGGGCGGAATATAGGAGGCCTCGTCCCCGCCGTACCTCTTCTGAAAATGGATTCGAAGGTCGAGAGGTAGACGGAACAGCACGATGCGGAGCAACAAAAAAGCCCATTCGCCCACTGGTAAATCCAGACGCCTCAACGTATTACAGGCCACGAGGACTGGATCCAACAGGTCCGGACGTAGTCTGGCCCGGTCACTAAGCAGCGGGAGGCTTACAAGCTGCTTAACATGTTCGTCTGCAATTCGCCGGACGTTGGCGTATCTTCTGGCTAGGAGGTCCAGAGCAGTCTGGTAGGCGTCGTCCGACAATCTCAAGTGGCCAACGACGCCCAGGGCCTCCCCCTCCAGTGAGGCCAGGAGGTACGCCATCTTTTGGCTCGGGGTCAAGTCACTCCGGGCGTCCACTAGGCTGTCGAAAAGACCAACGAAGGTCAGCCATTCGGAAAGGGCCCCGGAGAACTTTGGCAGGTCCAGAGTTGGAAGTCGTCCCAACAACTCCGGCTGAAGCTGCTCCCGAGAAGACTCGGGCAGGCCACTCATCCGAGCTTCACGCGCCTCCTCGGCATACCTGCATTCTGCCTCGATCAACTCGTCCATGAGCGAAAAGAACTGCTCATAGTCCGCAAAGCAGGAGTCCAGGACTCCCTTCTGTACATCCGAATCCTCGAGCTCAGCGTAAGCCTCCTCCAATGCGGCCCTTCGAGCATCCACCTGCTCGAACCGCTTCATCAAGTTATGGGCCCTTTTCGGTCGACCTATCAAAGCATGGGTGCTTGTGGCCTAGCGCAACTCAGTCCGCAGACAACGGATCAGTAGCTTGGGCGATGACATCGCTACTAAATACAAATTACGACGCGGCTCGAGCACAAATTACAAAGATAACAAATAAAAAATACAACGAAAAATTAACGGTTAATAAATGCAGTTCCTATCAAATCGAGTTGAATAGAAATTACACAAATACGAATTACTACGTATCAACCAAATACAAGTTAGCACAAAAGTAAAGACACAAATCAAATTAACAAATAACAAATACTAGTGCGATCAAATCAAGTTAAATTCAAATTGCGCAAATACAATTACTACTCTTTAGTTCAAATACAAATTACAATATAAACGAAGATACACATCACGGTCGATCAACAAAAAATGCCTAGCTCGGAAATCGATCCTTTGATAAGTAATCCACAACAACTATTCGACAACGATAATTAACCGATTACGTAAAAATAACCATCTACCTACATGACGTATATCTCTAGAAAAACTCCCGCTTGCGCACAAAACGGGCGCGGATTTTCAAATCTACCCGATAATCATATTTGAATATCATAATAATAAGCAAGCAAAATATTTTATGAGAGAGTGAGATATAATAGAGAGTGCTGGTGCACCTGTTTCTGCGCATACACTTGTGTACTATAATCCTGTACTGCGCAGATGACCAGTCTCCATTTAGACTATCCACCATAACCGTTATTCGGTCTGGAGGACATTATTATCTCATAAAGTTTGATGTTATCTTGCATTTACTCCTAACCGATATTGTGTTTAATAAACAAATTATAACGTATAGCTGTTTCCGAGAAATATTTTTTATAATTAAATAATTTCGAAGAGCAATTTTTAACAATATACTATTAGAAATTTATTCAATTTAATTATAAAATTGAGTTTTTCTTCTGGAATCTAAAAATAATATTTTTATAAATAAAAACTTGTAATGGACTTTGGCAGTCTGTATAAACTCAACCATAGTAAGCGAACGGCACATAGCTCACACTTATCGACGTACCAATACGAGTACAGGCAATTTCCAAAATAGCCACCGGGCATTGGCGGGTATCTCTCAGTAAAATATGGTGTTTCGATACGGAACAAATGACTGCGGTTTTTGTTGGCTTGTAGAATAAAAATTTAAATAAAAGCTTAACAGTCGATAACCTCGAAAACTCATTTTGATCGTTCATAAATAAAAAAATTGTTTCGTTAAATTTTGCGTTGTATTTTATAATGCTTTAGTTACGTTGCTCAAAAGAATCATATCATATTTCTTTATATCATAATCTTCTTTTATTCTTTCACAAGCCAACCACTGAATAATTGAATTTTACAAACACCAACTTAAGCCATTATAATAGGAGAACTAGTGTTGATGATGATCTCGGGTAGTGGTAATGATAACTCACCTCGTGGCTGAACGTCAGATTTTTGAACAGTGTTCTCCCATGCTCGAAAAATATTATAGTTAAGTTATCGAACCGCCATCCGAGCACGAGTGTGCAGATCTCGGCTCTGACAGCATTACTCGTGTCGGTTGTACTATATCATACATAAGCTATGTTATTTATACACGTAGAATTTATCAACATAACGATATTTTATGGTAAAAAGATGTTGCTTTTTACCATAAAATATCGTTATGTTGATAAATTAATTAAATTAAATTAAAACAGGAATATTTTTTCTAAAATTTAAATTTATATTAAATTGAAATAAATAGACATACCAATTATATTTTCATTCCCCTCGTGTGTATGGCGCATCGGGCAAATGGACCTTACCCAGCTTATAGTGTTTATTGCCGGACCTGCATCTACAGCGGAAGTCCGCATGTGAACCTTCAAAGTAATCTGTAATAATATGAAAGTTTCCGGTTGCATTATGTCTGAATCAGGGCTCTTTGTGACAGGCAAAAAGGTGATCCCGAATTTTGGTATGATATTGGTAAAGAGAAGTCAACGCATGCAAAGCCGAATCCGAAGCTAGTAACTTATAAGACTTTTAATGAGTTAAATATGAATAGAAATTTTCTTCGTCGCAATATTGTTGTTCATGACGACTTCAATATAACTTATTGAGAATAACTTAAAAACTATTGGTCAAACCTTAATCAAAATTATATGGGATCACATGAGAAGCACCGGCTTTCAAACACAAAAAGAATCATCACACATATAAAGAAAACATACAGTCGAATTGAGTACCGTCTCCTTTTTGAAGTCGGTAAAAAAGAGATCTATATTTACATTGTAAAAAATAATTCATCAAGTGAACAGGGAACGCTTCGGTTGATAATAATATTTTTATTTCTATTTCAGAGAAGCAGTTGTTTGGATTCCTTATAAAATAAAATAAAATATAAATAATTTTATATTTTATTTTATTACTCTTATGGACCTCCCGTGTCTAATTTTCATTTTTACAAAGGACAGTAATCCGTCACTACTGGAGAGAGAACAGGCGCAGAACCAATGGTTTACGTGCTTTCCGAGGCACGTGGGTTTAACATAGATGGCGATGTCTGGACTACGGGCTGCTATTGAGAATTTCTTGTCAGACAAACCCAATTACTGATTCTCCCTGACCAGGGATTCGAACTCGGGATCTCAAGATCATCAGTTGTGTTTACAACCATTAAAACAAAAAAGGAGGCATACACTCATTAGTAATTATGATGTTGTACTCCTAGGCCATTTCGAGAACAGTTTTGGTTAATAAGTGTAGATCCAAGATGTGTGGAAAGACGGGGTTTGTGTTCCGACAACACTAACTTCGCAAAGGGGTAGTTACATTCTTCTAAGGAACTGCCACTACTGGACTATTGCTGGTGGGGTCGTAGATGTGATATGAAGCGTTCCTGTGATCCTGTCTATTTGAGGGAAAATAAATAGCGTGGAATAAGTCGATTTTGGACATCATCGTCATCATTACAGCGTATCAAGCTCTACTACTGAACATAGGCCATGGTCACCACACTTGGTAAGTGGCATGGCAATCGCATTTTTTTAAATTATTTTGTGTTTTTTCTAGGAATATGCTGGTGCTTACGAGGGCGACACTGAAAGTTTTTAGAACTGGCCACTTGTAAAAGATATAATAAAAAATAATTTCAAATTGTATAAAAACAATGTGTAATAGAAAAATGGAACTATTTGTCAATATTATTTTGAATGTATTTTATTAATTTGTCATTTGATTACGATTTGGCGGTAAATTGAAAATTGTCTATGTCACGTTAGCATTTTTTTTCACTTTCAATGTCATTTAAGTCAAGAAGAAAGTTATGATAGACTTCTATTGGCCTTTCACGATGAAAGCCCATCTTGTGCCACTGTTTATATCTGGTTTAATGAGTTTAAATGCGGTCGCACTAATCTCACCGATGATCTGCATGAGGGACGGCTTTCTACGGCAACGATTGAAGATAACATCAGTGTTGTGCGGCGTATGATGGAGACTGACAAAAGAGTGACTTACCAGCAGATTCTGACAAGCTTAGGCATCTGTATGAGTGAAGTGCACAAAATCTTCCATGAACATTTAGCGGTCAGAAAGCTTTGTGTGCGGTGGATACCTTATAATTTGACAGAGGCCAAAAACTCCGTCGTGTTGATTAGTGTCATGAAATGGTTCAAAGATTTAACGGAAGTAACTCAAATGCTGTGTTAGACATACTTACAGGTGACGAAAGCTGGATTTATTGTTATGATCCTGAAACTAAGAGACAGTCTGCTGTCTGGGTGTTTCCTTCCGAGGAATTGTCAACTAAAGTGAAGAGAGGTCAAAGCGTGGGAAAATAGATGGTAACCTCGTTCTTCGGAAGGACAGGTCATTACGCAACAATCGTTTTGGAAGATCGAAAAACAGTTACTGCAGAGTGGTACACTAATAATTGTTTGCCACTTGTCTTGGAAAAAGTTCGGGAGAAACTACCTCGAACTAGGATCCTCCTTCATCACGACAACGCCTTGTCGCACACCGCCAATCAAACAATCGACTACTTGGCGACGTCGGACGTGAAATTACTGGGTCACCCGCCCTATAGCCCTGACCTCGAGACCTTGCGACTTTTATTTATTTCTGAAAAATAAAAGAAATAATTCGAGGAAATCGTTTTATGGATGCTGAGGAAGCTGTGGTTGCGTTTCAAAATGCCGTCGAAGAGACCTCTAAGGACGAGTTCGCAAAGTGTTCTCAGTGGCTCCATCGGATGCAGCGACGTATTGATGTAAATGGACACTATTTTGAAAAGATATAATAAAACTAATAACCAATGGCCAAGTTAATCTATTTATTTAAAATATAAAAGATTTTTAGTATTCATGTGGTCACTAGAAGATGTTGTTAGGTTATCTAATTACGTAAACAGGATAACTTAAAATAGAGAATCCTTAAGTAGGGACTGAATAAATTAACCGACTCGGTATTACATAGATCTCACAACTTTTTACGTTAGAAGAACTGAGATGCGAGACTTGATTTTATTTACAAGTTATGTTTTTGATGGCATTTAATTTTACCACTTCTTACTTTTACGTCCTTTGTAACCCTTCACAGAAAGGAAGTCCAATGATATGTAAATACCGTTACATAAGGGGGACAATAGGCATAGTTGTCACGCAACATCCATTTATTAAGTAATATCAAACGTTTCCGCAAAGTAAAAGCATTATAATTATCACTTAAACGGATAATAATAATTTCGGGATCTCAAAACATGCTCATTCTAACAATACGGTTGACTCAAAACATGTGGGCAACTCACTTTACGGTGCTAATTGCATTTATTTATATGTTAAGGGCCCCCGAGACGGTCAAACGCTTTGATTCAAACCTTACGTGTTTGACCAAACCGTTTGATGTCGCTTTGAATTCGCCTCAAACAGAAGCGCGCACTGTGGCTTCAAATTTCAAACAAGATAGTCCTATTGCGGTTTCAAAAAATGCCGTCGACTGTGGATAAAGATTTTCTCGGGTTTATTGTATTAATATCTTGCTTAAATAATACGAAAAAAAGAAAAACAATTTGGTGCAAAGAATGGTCCAAATTAAGATATCGTTTCACTTTATACGTGGTAGAGCCATGCTGCAGCTATATTACTGGTATAGTATTAGCACGAATGGGTCGGCTCGACCGGGGAAGGACAACGTTCTCACAGAAAACCAGCGTAAAATAGCAGCTTAACACTGTTATGTTTCGTATGGTGAGTGTAGAGAACCGGGGACCCTTTTTACTGGAAAAGAGGCATTCTATCTTAGTCCTCACGGGTGACAACGCATCTGCATTTTGATTCGCAAACGAGGATAAATGTAGATGTCTATGGGCCACAGCAACCACTTATCATCAGTTAGACTGTGTGCTCGTTTGTTACCCTATCATATAAAAAAAACAAACATCTACAAAGAGTGCCAGAAAACTAGCGCACCAGATGATTATAAGAACTTTCTGAGGATAAACAATGATTCTTATAAAAAATTATTGAATAAAGTTCGGCCATTTATTCAAAAACATGATACCTACTAACATGAGGCAAGCTATTCCAGTAAATCAAAAATTGTCTATAACATTGAGGTATTTATCATTTTGGAAACCACACAGAACGTATCGCTTTGAAATTCATCACAAGACTGATGAGGTTTGATCAAACACATCGCGAAGACGAACAAACGGTGCTTCAAAAAAATCAAAATACAAATTTCCATCAAACGAGCTTCAAACACGTCACGTTTGATCAAACCTGTCAAACCATTGGCGTAAACGATCAAATTGGTTTGACACAAACCAAAATCTACAAGTTTGAATCAAACCGTTTGACCGTCTCGGGGGCCCTTTACACTAAAGTAATTGCCGCGCTAAAGCGTTGCCACATATGGCCACAGACATATACCCAGCTAACGTCGGTTCAGTGTTTAATGCGACGCCGACCGAGTTGAGCCGAACGATTCACGACAAAAAAAAGGGTAAATGCGTAGTGAAAGAATGCGATTCAAGATCACAAAAATATAATTAATCAAGCGGAATTACTTTCCACACGTAACTTTTAGTTTAATTTAATTTTCCCACATTACACTACTATGACTATATAGTAGTGTAGTTGTACCACTTCTAGACCACCTGAGTCAGACGTGGTTCAACGACGTTCGTCGACACCCGATCCTAAAAAAAAAAAAAAAAGGTTTTGGCATGCTCTGATCACGAATCCGCGGTCCATTTTTGTGTAGAATGCACGGTTCCGGAGATGTGTAGATCAATTAGCTAATATCTAATTGATATCCGGTAAGGGCCTCCACCGTCATTAGCGTCCCATTGTTCCTATTTCTATTGTTCTATTGTTCATTAATCACCTTCATTGCAGCGTGTGCGTCGACTATATCAGTGCTATTGTATTGTACTTCTTTGTTCCTAATTATACAACGCTAATCTGAATCATCAATAAAACACATTACATAATTTTGTTACAATTTTTATTTATAAAATACAAAATCTTATTACTTATTATCTATAAAATAGGAGCGAAACATCTCATCCACTAAAATATCGTTGTACAATGTGTTCCTTGTAAATATACTCGTAAAACTATGTATTGAACATCCTTGAAACTTATATAGCAAATACATTAAGCAATATTCGCCACAAACTGAAGTCCACTCATTCTGAATCCTATCAACATTCCAGTTCCATCTTTTACAATTCCTTTTTAAAAACTCTAGATGATATCGTACAGGTGATCGTCCATATGAATTAAAATATTGACCGACGTCATTCGTATCGATATATAAAGCTACCCAATGTGACCCTGGTTTATCATCTGTATCCAAATTACATATTATATACGTTGGTACGTGGGTATACATAGGCAGTCTATTAGCTGCATAAACATTATTTTCTAGACTGGGGTGAATCTTTTTCAGATGTTGTTGTACATCTAGTGTATCCATGATATTACTGCTATTAGTACATTATTACAGTACCAATCTACTCAATGAATAACATAGGAATGGTCAATTATAGTGATTTCTAAATATTAAATTGCATTTTTGTGTTATACAAATCGTACTTGAGTCATTGATCACCAAACAAAACACAATACGAAGAAATGTTGAGATAGACAACGGAAATGTGAGATAAACTGGTTGACGCATAAAGTAATTATCAACTCATTACGGAAATACTTTAGATTAGAATTTTTACGTACTGGTGGTATATAAGACCAACAGACGCAGTCATCGAGTTAGTGTACGGTCGTTTGACTACAGTGGATCTATCAATAGTACATTTGTGTTACTTCAATACACCAAAGGCTATGGATGTAAGTGTTTATTCTATTGACTAAATTACTTTTTTTCTGTTATTTTCATGTGTGTGTATTATTTTATTTAAATATTGTGTATGTATATGATTAAGCCGTGGTAACTCAGATGGTTAGCGCTAGCTGTAAATTTCACAGTACGCGACCCGGGTTCGATCCCCGCCAGCACCAATTAAATTGTTAATCACAATTTTAAGTGCTTATTACCACATGCTTGGTGGTGACGGAAAACATCGTGAGGAAACCTGCATGTCTGAGAAAATTTCGAAGGCATGTGAAGTTCGCCAACACACATTGAGGGAGCGCGGCGGACATTTCCTTGCTCTAAAACCCTCTCAGAAATGAGAGGAGGCCTATGTTCAGCAGTGGACTTTAATAGGCTGTAACTTTAACTTTTTTAACTTTTATGATTAAGTGTTAACAAATTGATATTAACATGATAACTGTGTTGTTGCAGAAATCATTGAGCTTCGATGAAGATACCTATAAACAGTATTACTACTCGCCACTCTCCCCTCAAGAAGAGAGTGATAACCTCGTCATTAATAATAACACATGCGATGGTGGAAAAAGAAAATCGCAATCGATTGATCATTTTTTGAAGCTGAATCAAAAATAAAAAAGAGGAAGGGAAAACTTCAGTGAAGTGTGCACCAGTGCTTTTTTCTCCATAATCATGGAAGAGAATACGGAACTATTCAATAGCGAATTAAATCAGGAGTTGTCTAAAGTTTGTGAAGAAATGGAGAGGGGTCAACTGTTCGATTCGTCATACGATGATGAGTTGTATCATCACTGTGCGATGGTTGAAACACAGTTTAAGTATGTAAAATAAACATTCATTTCGATCATAATTTACATATTGTCTTATACAGTTTTTAATAAATTTAAACATTTTAGCAGTCAACCACTATAACTTGGAAGAGGAACGAAGCGAACGTGCAGCAAAGAATCCAAGATCATCAAAAAACCAACAACGGAAGCAGAAGCGCATACCTCTGCAGGGAACAGTATCAGTAACGATGATCAAGTGGAATGTTCAACGTGCCATATATTTATCAATAAACGGTATTTAGCTAATCATTTTAAAAGTAATGTTCATAAAAGTAATCTTTTAAATTCACATTATTCTTTATCAAACGTTAGTGTTATTGAATCTGCTTTTGGAAATAGGATTTTAACTTATATAATCAAGAGTAGAGTAGATCGTTCGACATGGGTAAATTTTGAAACTCCTGAACTATTTTTAAATTCTATTAAAGATGATATTTTATTTTTATTACAAGAGTGTATTCATCAACACATAATTTTTAAGGTAAACTTCATATTGCATGCTGATTTTGTTCAACAAACTAAAGATATTCATGATACTTTCGATTTTCAAACGCTTAACTATATTATTTGTCAAGGAGATGACTTAAATATTTTTCTTTCATCTTTAAATGATACAATTACTACTAAAATTAGTGCTTTCGAAAAAAAAGATAGTGGATGGAGTCTAAAAAACATAAAATCTATAGACATGAATGTTAATAAATTTAACCCCCTACGCGGTACTTCATACATAGATCTTCCTCGTGACATAAAATTAAAAAAGGCTGTTATAAATGTAAAAAACAAGGATTATTTTTGTTTTAAATGGGCGTTACTCTCGGCGTTATATCCTGTAAACAAACACACCGATCGGGTATCATCGTACGTTAAACATGCAAATAAACTTAAATTTGATGGTATTTCCTTTCCGGTTAAAATTTCTGACATAGCAAAAGTAGAGAAATTAAATGATATTAGTATTAATGTTTTTGGGTTAGAATATAATAAAGAAAAACGATGTAATTCTATAGTAGGTCCATTATTTTTAACAAAGTTTCGTAAAGATAGACATATCAATTTATTATTTTTTTCCAAGGATACAAAAAATCATTATTGCTATATAAAAAATTTATCGCGGTTAGTTAGTAAACAAATTTCAAAAGACGGTCACATCATGTACATTTGTGAAGCATGTCTACTTCGTTTTCCATCTCAGGAAAGGTTAAATAACCATGAACAATACGATTGTGCCCACATTTGTACAGTATTACCAAACAGTGAAACTTTAAAAAAAAAGAATTGGTTTGGTCAACCTATTTCAAATGATAAAATTAAATTTGATAGTTATGAAAAAAAGTTAAAGATACCATTCGTAGTTTATGCTGATTTTGAAGCATTTTTAAAACCAATAGAATCATGTTCTAACGATCCTTCCAAACCTTTCACTCGTAATATTCAGAAACATGAAGTACATAGTTTTGGATATTATATAAAATGTTCATATTGTAACGAACCCCCCCCCCCCATCTTTTTTTCTTTTCTACTATATATCCACTTATACTTGTATTTCTTTAGAATCTATATCTGTAAGATATATAAATATATCTAATTTACGTGACCAGTATAACTTGATCTTTCTAAAGGTTTAAATATAGGCCGTTTAATAAATTTATGGCGTGATCGTCTTAGTTAGGACCCTTTTTTACGTTGTGTTTGTATAGTAACTTAGTTCTTTTAGGTGTATCTTGGAAGAATGAATATTCACGAGAGCAATCGAAAGCTGTTGGTAGAGTCTTATAAGCTAAAGAACCCCATTCACGAAGACAGAGCTCAAAAAGGTTAAGAACAATAAATTGTCCCTATTCCACTTGTATCTGGTTCACAACAGTCAATTCCTTATTAATTAATCCCTTCCCGCTTGGAAAAGGCTCACAATATTTATATCAAATACCAGTTACAAGGGCTTCGCTCTCCCACATTTTTAAAAAAAATGTGGAGGAGGTACACGGCCCCACACACGCCGCGCACGGTGAGCGCCAACCATTTTAATGCGCTCCCCCCGAAGGGTACGCAAAGTTGGGAACTGGACCGTAGTCCACAGCAAAATAACTGGCGAACCAGTAAAAGAGGACTTGGCCCCTTGATAGTGCGTAAGCACAAACATCGACCGAAGTCGCGCATGTCAATGCGTGTAAACGCCATACAGAATACGATCAAATCCAGTCACAGTGAATGCACACGGGTTAGGCAACAATAGGCACACTGACCATAAAAAGCCTTCCGTGAGCGCCACCACCTGCCAGACCGCCGTTCCTGCAGACGTGATGTAAGTGTAAGGCATCACCATCAATTGCATGGTCAGCACGGCCAATTGGCCGCAGAGCGTGTCATGAGTCTACCGCTCACCTCAAGGGAATGGGGTCCCACGTTGCGCGGCTTTCGGCCGCAGCCTTGAGAGCCTCCTCAGATTCTCCCTCCAGCTACCACCCGCATGAGGTCAACACATATGCTCCACCAACCAATACAATGGCAGATATAGCCAATAGGCAGTTATAAGATAATATTAATAATTCGCCATCAGAAAGGGTTTGTGTCACTGACGTTGAGTATATGCATTTTTCGATCATGTTTGTCTCACCCACCAACAAGTTGCCTTCAATCTCTCAAAGGTGGGAACTTTATAGAGATATATTATTAAGTTGTTATATAAAACATCATGGAGGGCAGACAGTCTGCAGCCCCGCTATGAAGGGACCCGACTTGGGCAAAGCTACTTAGGTTGTGAGTCAAACCAAGACGCAGAGAGCGCCATTGAGAATAGCGACCCGCCAAACAACCATCGTAGAGACGCAATGCTACAGAATGCAACAAGCATCAATACGACTATCGTCGGGCTTACACCATCCCAAGGTCCCCCATACAGTCCCAGCAGACATCACCACCCGCATACCTCCATCGACCAGAACCACAAGATGCATCGAATCAGGTGCAGTACACCCGCAGATCCATCACAAGACGCAATACTACAAGTAGCAGTAAGCATCAATGCAACTATCATACGGATGGCGCCCCCTCACAACACACCCACATGATCCCTATCGACTTTGGTAACAAAATTTGATAATGTTGTTAACTAAAAATACCACCGACGTATCATAGTAGTACGGTACTAAGACGTCAGTAGCCAAAACTCCACGTATCATAGCGCTATTGCACTAAGACATGAAGTTGAGTATGCTTGCTGCACTTAAAAGTACTACCAAACACACTCACCCTAATCCGAAAGATAGCCGACGTATCATAACGCTATGCGCTAAGACGCCGCCCACAACCGGTAGGGGTGTGCGATGTCCACGGGCAAGTCGTATTGCTACAACAAACCCGCTTACCACCGGCACTAAGATGATATGTCTAGGACACATCGGTTAGTGAGTCCAAGTTTACCTCGGTCTCAGAGGCTGCGAAGCAACCTACACGCCACTATAATAATCCTTTTCAAGTCCCATTTCTTTCAATATAATGCTTTTACATATTTGAGACCTTCCACATATTTGCTTTATTTCATAGACCATACTACTGTATGTCTTATTCATATGGGACTTCAAGTCATAACTCTGCTATCATAATGCTTATGCATCATAGAGACCTTCTATATTAATGCTTTGGTTCGTCAGACCTTACTAAGTTAAGTCCCTAATATAGGACTAGTCATTGTGCAACCTTAGTACTAGCAGTCGGTCAGCCGACCACCCCATATATATGTACAACCTTGGGTATGTGTCTCCGACAACGCCCCAATATAAGGGAACATTACAAGAACACGTTCATTAACTTAGAAATTTTCCAATTATTACACGAACACCTTCATCAACTTAGAAAATTTTAATCCATTTTTTCTATTATATTACAAATGTTATTTATCTTTGTTATTGCAATATAATCGCCTTGTATTTATATGATTTGATATATTTTGAACATTTTAAGCAGGTTTTTAATAAATTTAGAGATTTTTTGAGACATTTTATGCGTTTAATAATATATATAATATTCAATATTCCAAATGGATATTTTTGAACTCTATGCTTATTATTTGCATTTTATTGTTTAAATTATAATTTCTATGACATTTTTAAATGTCTGTATAATGAATTTAATTATTATTTATTAATAATAATTATGAGGCGTCACAATCCACCCCCAAATTTTATGTTAATGATCCACATAGTGGAGTCGTTAATATAAAATTTTAGTATTTTGAGAGCATATACACTACACTCAAATAATTGTTTATATATCTGTTCTTTCCTCTTTTAATCTGTTACAATACGGCATATGTTATCAAATCCCCCTGCCCCAGGGAATGGCCGCCACCAACACCCCTTCAACCACAATTATCACAATGTGATAACACCATACTTTAAGTTATTGTATATCGTGTTGTTAATAAAGTTTGCAGTCAATTGTCGATTTCTTATTTTATTAATTTATCTTTAAATCTTTGAAACATTATTTCGATAGTGTCACACTTTATGTGCATACAATCCAGTTTGATATTTGTTGAGGTCAGTTCGATACCACATAGGATAAATGTGTTTGAGCCATTCGCCCTGACCCAACTCCCATATTTATTTAATAAAAATGATTACAAAATTATCTTACGATCTATATTTACAACTCTTCATTATATATTAATAACGTTCTACTATCATATAACAAATCTCTTGCTCATAACTTTAATAATTTTAGACCTTTAACTTAAACAATTATTTCCATGGGCCACCCACAAAACCCTTTTATGTTACAATATTTATTTAATTACTCTAATTTATACAAAAAGAAATTATTATTTAAAATATTTTAATAAGTGAATAGCATTGAAAATTCCTCTAATTTCGTTTGTCTCTGGATTTGCTAAGGTATATACATTGTCAAATGGTACGGCTGCTATTACATAAGGTCCTTCATATGCCAAATTAAACTTACTCATAACTTTATTATCAGCGTCTGATCTACTATATCTTGAAATTTTTACTAAGTCACCAATATTATATTTTATTAATCTATTTCGCTTATCAAATTTTGCGTTTCTTATTCGACTTGCCTCTTTTAAATTTTTACGCACTTGTTGTCTAATTTGTTCGACATTATGTTTGTCTTTACTTTTGGAAATTACTTTGTCAAAAGACATCTCATTAGACTCACCATAAAGAATCTCACAAGGCGTGAAGCCTGTACTATTGTGATAAGAATTATTATACAATTCTTCTAATTTCGGCAATATTAACGCCCAATCTTTGTGGTTAGTATGACAAAGCGTCCTAAATAATCTGCTCAACTCTTTATTTACTCGCTCTGTTGTATTTGGTCTAGGATTTCTAACTGTGGTATATATTGGCTTTATATTTAATTCACTCATTGATTGTTTCCAGTGATTACTTACGAACTGTTTTCCATTATCTGTCATTATTGCCTTGGGCTTTATAATCTCAACAAAATGCTTTACTTTTGTTACAACAGACTTTGCTGTTGACTGTTTTAAAGGATATAATTTGATAAATTTACTGAATGAATCTTGAATGACAAATATGAAAGTGTACCCAAAGGTACCTGATACAAGCGGTCCATATAAGTCTGCCATGACTATATCGCCAATGTTTTCTGTTATTATAGATTTGCAGGGACCCACATATGTTATATTGCTTTTCTTAGATAACTGACATAAATGACAAGCCCTTAATTGGTTTTTAATATCTTTTGTTAAACCTTTCCAAAAGAATCTGTCTCTCACATATTTAATTACCTTATAGGGTCCTTGATGACCCATTTCGACATGCACTTGATTTATAATATCTTGTCTCAATGCTTTAGGTATATATATTACTTCTTGTAAATTCGTTTTGTAATATAATACATCATTTTTCAAACTATATCTTTTTAATTTATTGTTTTGTTTTATTATGGAAGTATTTAATGTCTTTAACTTTTCAATAATAGCCAACGACTCTGAATCTTGTAATTGATATACTGATAAGGATTTTAATTTTTCTATCAACTCAATATTCTGTTCGCTCTCTGTGTAAGCAATTTCTAAACTATTATTTTTATCCTCTTGTATTAAATTGCCATCAGGAGGATAACGTGATAGCACATCTGCAACAATATTACGTCCACCCGATATATGCTGTACTTCATAATTAAATTGTTCTATATACAAAATCCATCGGGTTACTCTACCATTGAATAACTTCATATTATTAATAAACAATAATGCTTTATGATCAGTTAATATTATTACTTTACTGCCCCGCAAATATGTTTCAAATTTCTTTAGGCAGCTTATTACAGCATAAAACTCTTGTTCAGTAACAGACCAATTTAATTCGGGGCCTTTTAAGGCTTTACTATGATAGCCTCAAATTCTCATTTCATTATTATCATCTATCTGATATAGTACTCCGGCCATACCCACACCGGAACAATCTGTTTGTAAATAATACGGCTTATTAAAGTCTGGATGATGCAATTGTATTGTATTAATAAATTGTTGTTTTATAAAATCAAATGCCTTCTGTTCTTTACCGCTCCATTGGAACTTTCGTCCCTTTTTAAGTAATTCACAGAGCGGTATTATGCTCTCGCTGTAATTTGGTATAAACCTTCTATAAAAATTGCATAGACCTAAAAAGGCCCTTAATTGTTTAATCTTTTTAGGTGCTGGAAACTCTTGGATCGCTCGAATCTTATCGGGATCTATCTTTATGCCTTCTGTTGAAATTATAAAACCCAGCATTTTAATTTCTTTACAAATAAATTCACATTTCTGCAAGTTACACGTTAAGCCAGCTTTGTTCAATTTACTTAAAACAATATCAATGTGCTCCAAATGTTTATCTAACGTTCCTGTTGTAATAATGGCTAGATCATCTAAATAGTTCACACAAAATTCTTGGACTTCTGGTCCTAATATTAAATTCATGGCTCTGCTAAAGCTTCCTACTGATGTTTTTAATCCTTGCGGCAAAACATTATATACATATGACTTTCCATTGAATGTGAATCCAGTATATTTTCTACCATCTTTATTTATCGGAATTTGAAAATATGCATTATTTAAGTCAATGGTAGTGATATAATTCGCTCCGTGAAATGAATTCAAAACATCTAATTGTATAGGTGGTTTCTCTGTTTCTGCAACCATTTTCTTATTTATGCTTCTGGCATCAAGCAGAACTCTAATTGAGCCGTCTTTTTTAAGAGTGAATGTCAATGGACTACTGTAAGGCGTTGATGTCCTTGTGATGATACCAGCTTGTTCCATTTCATTTAACTTTTCTTCCATTTTCGATCTATATGCATATGGAATGGGATAGGACCTAGTAACTATAGGTTCATCATCGATCATTTCAATTTTATGCTCATAGCAATTGGCTCTTCCCAATTTGCTCGAAAACATATTTTTATGCTTTTCCAAAACCTTACTAAGTTTTGCCCTTTCAGAGACCTCCAATGTAGATCCTATTTTTATATTTATTAAGGGATCATCGGTACATTGTTTGATGCAGTTATTATGTAATACAGATTTATTATTATATTTGAAAGGTATAAAGTAGTCTTTGTTTTTCACTTTAAATTCTATTCCAACAGTAGTATTTCTCAAATCAATCAATATTTTATTTCTCTTGAGCCAGTCAAAGCCTAATATTAAAGGTCTTATTAAATTACCTACAATTAAAGTTTGTGTTTCAAAGACTACTTCATCTATCTTTATAGGCAATATGATCATCTGTTGTATTTTTGTGCTGCGCTGCCCAACAGCACCTTTTATTTGCATTGCTTTAACTGGCATTATTGATATTTTACGATTATTTTCTTTAATTTGTAAATATAAACTTTCTGAAATGCATGTAACATCGCTCCCAGTGTCGAGGAGCGCGTCTATTTCTTTGTCAAATATTGAAACTTTAATTTCAGATCTCATATTCCCTATAAATTCCCTTTGATATTTATCTTCGTCTTCCTCGAAGACGGTTTGCACGAATAACTCCGTTATGGGCAAGTCCGACCTGGCTTTTAAGGTGTTTAATATGCTATATACATTGTCGTTATAACCAAGGCCTTCTCTGTTAAAATTTGCTTTTAAAGTAATAGGTTTTCGCAACCCTCTATTGTTTTTACCCAATGTTTGACCAGGTCGCCAACCCAGTTTTAATAACATATTTAATGCTTTGTTCCCTTTTACATTGTAAGGGGTCGAATCGGGAACTAGTTCGACCTCTACAGCTCTAAATTTGGCTCAGGAGCCGTAACATCAGGTTGGTCATTAGTGAAATGTATTTCATGTACTTCATTAACCTTCTTTTTTCCCTCTTCGGGTTTACGCCATGTTTTGTATGATTGTTGTATTTCTTTATGTTTTTGCTCCGTATTATTATTAAACTTCCTCCTTTTCTCATTATAGTAAGGTTCACGACCTTCATCTTGTTTGTCGATGTCATCTAAGTTTCTTAAGAAATCTGTCGTGTCTATTATTGTCTCAATTTTAGCTATTCTCCATAATTGCTGCACAGTTTTAGGATAATGTCTGATGACATCAGTTACTAATTGTTTTTCAGGTATCGGATATGATAATGTTTGTGCCTTCTCAACCACATAAAGAAAATAACTAACCATGGTGGGGTGTGTACTTCTATTCCATTTATTTTGCACAAGGAATCTCTTTACTTTATTTTGTTCTTCTTCACCCCAAAACACTCTTAGGAAGTCGGCTTTAAAATCATCAAAAGTTATCCAACGCACATTATTAATGCGAGCCCAATACTTGGCTTTACCTACTAAGCACTCTTGTGCAATCGAAATTTCGAGACCACTAGATGGAACTTTCTTTAAATAATTGGTGAGATCTTCCAAAAATGATACTGGATGAGTATTTCCATTTCCAAATTTCGGCTTTTCTATTGTTACATTATGTACATTATATACAATATTTTGTCTAGGATCATTTACATGAGAGGTGCTCGCTCCGGACACCTCTCCTTGATTTATTTTAATTTGGTAATCTTTAGTTTGGTTAATAAATTTTTCCTCAAGATCCTTTATTTTAACCTCAAAGGTTTTCACTGCATTCTTAATTAATTTCTGAAGCATTTTCATCTCATCTTTAGGCTTAGCCTTAATTGAGGTTGATTTTTTCTTATTTTTAGCCATTTTAATTTTTATTTCCACTTTTTTTTTTTTTACACTTTTTGCGTCCTTCACTTACTTTAATTGAGTTTTTCCACTTATTTCACTTTATAATATATAGTATTGCAGTTTTTTTTTTTTTTTTTTTTTTTTGTACACCTGTTGTGTCCTTCACTTAGTTTAATTGAGTCTTTCCACTTATTTCACTTTTTATTATTTCGCTCCGTTATGCACACACCTCCTATATTATTACTCAATTTTAATATTTAAGCCCCACCCCCAGACTCTCAACCACCCCCAGCAAACACCACTCTCCAAGACACCTCTCCATTTCACGGACAACAAATTGTAGGCATATAGCCTACCTCATAATTTTATATTACCGGCCTCCTATTTAAAATTTAACCTCTATCCTGGTCACGGCACCAAATTGTAACGAACCCCCCCCCCATCTTTTTTCTTTTCTACTATATATCCACTTATACTTGTATTTCTTTAGAATCTATATCTGTAAGATATATAAATATATCTAATTTACGTGACCAGTATAACTTGATCTTTCTAAAGGTTTAAATATAGGCCGTTTAATAAATTTATGGCGTGATCGTCTTAGTTAGGACCCTTTTTTACGTTGTGTTTGTATAGTAACTTAGTTCTTTTAGGTGTATCTTGGAAGAATGAATATTCACGAGAGCAATCGAAAGCTGTTGGTAGAGTCTTATAAGCTAAAGAACCCCATTCACGAAGACAGAGCTCAAAAAGGTTAAGAACAATAAATTGTCCCTATTCCACTTGTATCTGGTTCACAACAGTCAATTCCTTATTAATTAATCCCTTCCCGCTTGGAAAAGGCTCACAATATTTATATCAAATACCAGTTACAAGGGCTTCGCTCTCCCACATTTTTAAAAAAAATGTGGAGGAGGTACACGGCCCCACACACGCCGCGCACGGTGAGCGCCAACCATTTTAATGCGCTCCCCCCGAAGGGTACGCAAAGTTGGGAACTGGACCGTAGTCCACAGCAAAATAACTGGCGAACCAGTAAAAGAGGACTTGGCCCCTTGATAGTGCGTAAGCACAAACATCGACCGAAGTCGCGCATGTCAATGCGTGTAAACGCCATACAGAATACGATCAAATCCAGTCACAGTGAATGTACGTCACACGGGTTAGGCAACAATAGGCACACTGACCATAAAAAGCCTTCCGTGAGCGCCACCACCTGCCAGACCGCCGTTCCTGCAGACGTGATGTAAGTGTAAGGCATCACCATCAATTGCATGGTCAGCACGGCCAATTGGCCGCAGAGCGTGTCATGAGTCTACCGCTCACCTCAAGGGAATGGGGTCCCACGTTGCGCGGCTTTCGGCCGCAGCCTTGAGAGCCTCCTCAGATTCTCCCTCCAGCTACCACCCGCATGAGGTCAACACATATGCTCCACCAACCAATACAATGGCAGATATAGCCAATAGGCAGTTATAAGATAATATTAATAATTCGCCATCAGAAAGGGTTTGTGTCACTGACGTTGAGTATATGCATTTTTCGATCATGTTTGTCTCACCCACCAACAAGTTGCCTTCAATCTCTCAAAGGTGGGAACTTTATAGAGATATATTATTAAGTTGTTATATAAAACATCATGGAGGGCAGACAGTCTGCAGCCCCGCTATGAAGGGACCCGACTTGGGCAAAGCTACTTAGGTTGTGAGTCAAACCAAGACGCAGAGAGCGCCATTGAGAATAGCGACCCGCCAAACAACCATCGTAGAGACGCAATGCTACAGAATGCAACAAGCATCAATACGACTATCGTCGGGCTTACACCATCCCAAGGTCCCCCATACAGTCCCAGCAGACATCACCACCCGCATACCTCCATCGACCAAAACCACAAGATGCATCGAATCAGGTGCAGTACACCCGCAGATCCATCACAAGACGCAATACTACAAGTAGCAGTAAGCATCAATGCAACTATCATACGGATGGCGCCCCCTCACAACACACCCACATGATCCCTATCGACTTTGGTAACAAAATTTGATAATGTTGTTAACTAAAAATACCACCGACGTATCATAGTAGTACGGTACTAAGACGTCAGTAGCCAAAACTCCACGTATCATAGCGCTATTGCACTAAGACATGAAGTTGAGTATGCTTGCTGCACTTAAAAGTACTACCAAACACACTCACCCTAATCCGAAAGATAGCCGACGTATCATAACGCTATGCGCTAAGACGCCGCCCACAACCGGTAGGGGTGTGCGATGTCCACGGGCAAGTCGTATTGCTACAACAAACCCGCTTACCACCGGCACTAAGATGATATGTCTAGGACACATCGGTTAGTGAGTCCAAGTTTACCTCGGTCTCAGAGGCTGCGAAGCAACCTACACGCCACTATAATAATCCTTTTCAAGTCCCATTTCTTTCAATATAATGCTTTTACATATTTGAGACCTTCCACATATTTGCTTTATTTCATAGACCATACTACTGTATGTCTTATTCATATGGGACTTCAAGTCATAACTCTGCTATCATAATGCTTATGCATCATAGAGACCTTCTATATTAATGCTTTGGTTCGTCAGACCTTACTAAGTTAAGTCCCTAATATAGGACTAGTCATTGTGCAACCTTAGTACTAGCAGTCGGTCAGCCGACCACCCCATATATATGTACAACCTTGGGTATGTGTCTCCGACAACGCCCCAATATAAGGGAACATTACACGAACACCTTCATCAACTTAGAAAATTTTAATCCATTTTTTCTATTATATTACAAATGTTATTTATCTTTGTTATTGCAATATAATCGCCTTGTATTTATATGATTTGATATATTTTGAACATTTTAAGCAGGTTTTTAATAAATTTAGAGATTTTTTGAGACATTTTATGCGTTTAATAATATATATAATATTCAATATTCCAAATGGATATTTTTGAACTCTATGCTTATTATTTGCATTTTATTGTTTAAATTATAATTTCTATGACATTTTTAAATGTCTGTATAATGAATTTAATTATTATTTATTAATAATAATTATGAGGCGTCACAATATGATGATAAATTATCAAAATATGTAACATATTGCGGACCCAACTGTGCACAAGTGTTTATGGAAAGTTTATCTAACAATCTAAAAGAAATAAATAGACTTCAAAAATATCCACCACTTCCGCTAACAAATGAAGACAAAAACCAAATTTCAAATGCAACCATTTGTCATATTTGTGAAACTGAGTTGGCAAAACATTTTTATGATTTTGATTGGTACACTGGTAGTTTTATAGGTGTTGCTCATGAATCATGTTGTTCGAAGATCAGAACACCTCGTTATATACCAATATTTTTACACAACCTTAGTCACTATGATGCTCATTTTATTGTTCACGCGTTAAACTTTTGTGATGGTGAAGTCGAAGTTATCCCTCAAAATAAAGAAAAATATATATCCTTTTCCAAAAAATTAAAAGTGAATAACCACGAAATTATATTGAGATTCTTAGATTCGTTTAAGTTTTTATCGTGTAAATTAGAAGAATTGGCCAAAAATCTCAGTAATGATCAATTTCAAGAATTACGTAGAAATTACCCTAATGATGAAGATTTCTTTCGTTTAAAACGGAAAGGTGTTTATCCATATGAACTTATGACTAATTATGATAGTTTAAGTCTAACATCGCTCCCTGAACAAAAATGTTTTTATAGTTCACTCACAGATTCACATATTTCAAATGATGATTACAATCATGCTAAAGATGTTTGGGAACATTTTGGGTGTTGTAATATGCTAGATTATTCAAACCTGTATTTAAAAACAGACGTTTTACTTTTATCCGATGTATTTGAAAACTTTAGAAAGTTATGTATTAATACATATGATTTAGACCCTGTCCATTATTACACAGCACCCGGTTTAAGTTGGGATGCAATGTTAAAATATACAAAAATAGAATTAGAACTTTTAACAGATTATGAGAAAATTGCATTTATTAGATCAGGTATCAGAGGTGGTGTATCTCAATGTAGTAATCGTTATGCTAGAGCTAATAACAAATACATGGAGGATTATGATACAGGGAAACCAAATTCATATATCACATATTTTGATGCCAACAATCTTTATATGGTTGGGCTATGTCTCAATATCTTCCTACTGGTGGATTCGAATGGGTAAATCCAAATACAGAATTTAATGTGTCTAAGACATCAGACTTCGGTTTTATTTTAGAAGTTGATTTGGAATATCCAGATGAACTTCATGATTTACATTCGGACTTTCCTTTATGTCCAGAAAACATTTGTGTAGGCAATATTAATGAGAATAAACTAGTCCCAAATTTAAATAATAAAGATAAATATGTAATTCATTACAGAAATTTAAAGCAGTGCATAGAAATGGGGGTTAAATTAACAAAAATTCATAGAGTTTTAAAATTTAAACAGTCTCCCTGGTTGAAGATGTACATAGATCTAAACACAAAATTAAGAACTTTAGCAAAATCAGATTTCGAAAAAGATTTTTATAAATTAATGAATAATTCAGTCTTCGGTAAGACTATGGAGAATATTGAAAAAAGGGTTAACATAAAATTAGTTACGCACTGGGAGAACCAGGGTAAAGCTTTAGGTGCTCAAGATCTAATCGCTAAACCACAATTTCATAGCCTTTCAATATTTTCGGAAAACCTAGTTGCGGTTCAGTTGCGAAAAACGAAGTTAATATATAACAAACCAATTTATTTAGGGTTTTGCATTTTAGATATTTCAAAAACATTAATGTATGATTTTCATTATAACTATATGATTAAAAAGTTTAGTAAAATCAAATTATTGTATACAGATACGGATAGTTTAATATATCATATATTTACTAATGATTTTTACACTGATATAAAACCTGACCTTTCATCATACTTTGATACCTCAGATTATGATACAAATAATATTTTTGAATATCCAAAATTAAATAAAAAGAAATTAGGTTTTTTTAAAGATGAAAATAATGGTAAAATCATGAAAGAATTTGTGGGTTTACGATCCAAAATGTACGCTTTTAACTTAGAGAATAAGACTATAGCCAAGGCAAAAGGGGTAAATAAATGTATCACTAAAAAGATGACAATGAATAGTTATAAGTCTTCTCTATTTAATAAAAAAGTGCAATATTATAGTATGCTTAGATTTAAATCAATTAAACACACAATTTTCACACAAAAATTAAATAAGATAGGTTTATCATATAATGACACAAAGAGACATATTTTAGATAATAATATTGAAACATTAGCTTGGGGTCATTATAAACTGCGTTAAGTGTTGATAGTTTTTACTTTTATGTCTGCGTTTAAGAAAAATTTATATTGATTGTAAAATTATGATAATACTATAATATGACGTAGTTTATTACATATTTAATCATTGTTTTATTGTAAATAATTTAAGTTAATTGTTGTTTCTATTTATTTGAGGTTGAGTTAATTGTAAAATTATGATGTACTAATTGTTGTTTCTATTTATTTGAGGTTGAGTTAATTGTAAAATTATGATGTACTAATTGTGTTAGAAATAGTGTATACAGATAATTCTGTTTTATATAATTTTTGGAATATATATTAATTGTTTACACCAACACTTTCATTTTTTATTTCACCCCTTTGAACTTTAGACGTGTGTTATGTTTCACTTTATCCATCCGTTCACTGCTATTGTGGCAGGACCAAGTGGGTGTGGGAAGTCAAATTTTGTAACAAATTTCATAAAATCAGTTACAGAAATATGTAATTGTGATTTTAATCAGATCACATGGTGCTTTGATGAAATGCAACTATTATATAATTTACCAAATGTTAACTATCATCAAGGAATTCCAAATCTTAATATGTTTGATGGCGAAAACCCACATCTTGTTATTATTGATGATCTAATGAGAGAGTCCGATGGAAGAATTGTGGATATATTTACAAAAGGTAGTCATCACAGGAATCTTAGTGTATTTTATCTAACACAAAATTTATTTCATCAGGGTAAAGGACAAAGAGACATATCTTTAAACTCAAGTTATATAATATATTTTAAAAACCCTCGAGATAAAACTCAAATAAGATATTTAGCAAGACAAGTATCACCAGATAACCCAAAATTCATTGAAAATGTCTACAGGGATGCAACTCTAGAGGCGCATGGATATTTAATGGTAGATTTAAAACAGAATACCAATGATTTTTGTCGTATCAAGACAAATGTCTTTCCATTTAATGGTTTCTGTACAGTCTACGTCCCCACAAAAGAGTTTAAATACACCAAGAATCAAACAATTGAAATCATTGCTAAATGATGCATCGTCGACTCACAACGTATAAACATTTGCTAACCGCTTTGCATACGCTTAAACCAAAATATCAAAGAGCATTACATAAAACGTGTGATGAAGAAGAAATTAACTGTATTTGTGAGTGTATTCATAACGTTTTACAAGGAAAAGTACCTCTTAAAGATCAGGATAAACAAAAATTGAATAAACATAAAAACATACTCCGTAAACTAGTACGTAAGTGTAAACATAAACTAAGAAAAAATATAATTATACAAAAAGGAGGGGCTTTCTTACCAACAATATTAGGTGCAATATTGAGTGGATTAGTGAGTGGACTAGCCAGTTAACATGGAAAATGCAAAGAAAATGATACTTATCGAACCTGGATTGATTGAAAAATTAAAACAAGAAAATAAGGTTAATAGTAATTTATCTCGATTAGATATTGAAATGCAAAATATTATGAATAGTAAGACGGAAGACCGAAAGAAATGGATATTATATTTACAAACACTGCAAAGATACCTTCATTGCCGATTATACCGACCGATGATACCGACATTTGCCGAAGAGGATCGTCAACCACTCAAATTACCAATTTATTCTGATACATCTAATGAAGATTCAAATGAGTCAAAAATTGGTTTTAAAAATAAAGATAGAGATCTAAAAACTTCAGTTGATATTGAATCTTTGCTGGAGGAGAATCGATCCATTAAAAGTAAAGAAAATGATGAAAATCCACTTTACACACCACCTCAAATACTCAGTTTAATACCAAAAACTTATCATAAAAAAGGGCAGTTATTATTAAACTTAGTTGAAACAAGTAAAAGTAAAATACATTGGGATAATGAAGGTACAGTCATAATTGATAGTGAAAAAATTCCTGGAAGTAATATTGTTGATTTAATAAATGATTCACTAAGACCCCTAAAAAGAAGTGATCCGGTAGGGTGGGTTAGATTTGCTGAAGCATTAAAAGATATTAAAGTACCACTTACTTATATTGGAAATCCAAGGAGATGTGAGTTTATTAACCAACTTCAAGCAAAAGATCTGAACAAACCCTCTGAGATTGAAGTTCAAGAGTTTTCTACACCGGTCAGTAAAGATAAAAAGTCTACAACTAAAATACGTAAAGGACTTGAGTGGGAAAAATGGACCCCGTACTAGAAGAAATTAACAGGATTTATTATGATCCATCTAATCCCGCTGGTTTTGGTAGTATTGATAAATTATCAAAAGCCATGAAGGGTAAAATGAATAAAAAGCAAGTAAAGGAATGGTTAAAATCACAAGAAACATACACATTACATAAACCCATTCGAAAAAATTCCCGCGTAATAGGTACATTCTATCAAATATTAATGAACTGTGGCAAGCTGATTTAAGTGATATGCGAACTTATTCTCAATATAATGATGGTTTCAAGTATATACTTTGTATTATTGATGTATTTAGTAAATATGCTTTTGCAAGACCAATGAAAAAGAAAAACTCAGAAACAACTAAAGAATGTTTTGAAAGTATATTTACTGAAAGTAATTTAACACCTACTCACATACAATCCGATAAAGGTACAGAATTTGTTTCAAAAGATGTACAAAAATACTTTAAATCCAAAAAGATTAATTACTATACCACTAACAATCCTGACATTAAGGCTAGTATTGTTGAACGATTTCAAAGAACACTAAAAATGAAAATGTGGCGTTATTTCACTCATAATAATACTTATAGATATATAGATGTTTTACAAGATTTAATATACTCTTATAATCACAGCTTTCACTCTAGTATTAAGATGTGCCCATGTGATGTAAATTCCAACAATATTATGACAGTTTGGACTAATCTTTATGATAGACGGTCAAAAAAACTTTCTTTAGAAAATCCTAAACCAAATTTCAATGTGGGTGATTATGTTCGAATAACTAAATATAAACATGTATTCCAAAAAGGATATGAATCAAATTGGAGTGATGAAATATTTATTATATCTTCAATAATTGATAGATCTCCATGGGTTGTTTATACAATAACAGATTTACAAAATGAACCAATAATTGGTACTTTTTATGAAAGAGAATTACAGAAAATCACTTACAACCCCACCTCACAACATAAAATAGATAAAATAATTGACACTCGTTATTCAGGTAACAGAAAAGAAGTATTAGTGAAGTGGAAAGGTTATCCAGATAAATTTAACAGTAGGATTTTAGCTTCTAGTTTAAAAGAAATATGACTAAAGAAAGTTTCTATTTAACTTTTCTCAGCAATAGTTCAATGGAATACTTTCCTGATAACAAGACCACAAATTTTTCAACGAAATTACCAAAAGCTATAAAATTAGAAGGTGAATGGTCGGTTGGAGTTGTCGAGTTTCAATATCCATGTACCATGTTTACTGTTCAAGACCATGAAAATGTTATATACATTACAAAATCTATGATAATGCCTAATGACGATAAAACAGTGTACTACAAAAAACATATTCCAGCTACCAACTATGATAACGTTGAGCATATTTTAAGAGTGTTAAATGGTATCGGAGAGAACTTGAAATTTCGCTATGATGAAATAACAAAATTTGTGTCTATTTCGGTATTGGATAAAAATATAACATCCGTAACATTATCACCCAAATTAAGTTTACAGCTAGGTTATGAACCAAATAAAAATCTCCTAGAGAGAAATTTTGGAAAGTGTCCTGCTAATTTACACTTAGGGTTACCATCTCAACTATTTCTATATTGCGACATTATCGATCCTCAGATTGTGGGTGATGTTATGACTCCTTTATTAAGAGTCATTTCATTAGATCCTACAAAATACATTTATGGTGCAAATAAAATGCACGTTTTCTCTCAACCTCACTACTTACCTGTTATGCGAAGAGAGTTCAATACGTTGGAAATAGTTATAAGATCGAGTACAGGACAAAAAATACCATTCCAGTTTGGAACCGTGTGTATTAAACTACATTTCCGAAAATTATAATAATGAATTCTCTTCGTGATCATCATAAATGTCCATATGAAAATTATTATACACATCAAGCTGGATCAGGAGTTGGAGTAATTTATAAGGGTTCACCATATCAACGCGGTCATGGTATTGGGAGCTTCTTAGGGGGGTTATTCAGATCAGTTTTACCTTTACTTTCAAGTGGTGCTCGAGTGATTGGTAAGGAGGCATTAAGCGCTGGAGTAGGACTTTTATCGAATATGGTTCAAGCCCGTCCTATGGAAGCCTCAATAAAAGATCATCTAAAGCAAGTTAGTACGAATTTAAAACGAAAGGCTGATGAGAAAATTGATCAATTTAACATGACTGGATCTGGGTATAAAACTAAAAGAAAACGATTGACATCGTTCATTCCACCATTAACTGCTAAAGTGAAAGCTGCGAAAAAACTTTGTCTAAAACCAAAAAATATCAAAGATATATTTTCAAACTAAATATGTGTTTCCTTCATAATCATTCTTGTGAGTGCGTTAAGTCAGAATTGGATTTGTTTGCACTACCGTCTACACAAACTAGCATTGAAAATGGATTGTGGATTCATTATTAACCAATTTCATCTCTTGGTGATGATGGACCTATCGAGTTTCAAGTTCCTGGGACCGGCGATGACTACATAGATTTGTCTCATACATTACTCCACATAAAGGCAAAAGTATTAAATCAAGATTCAACTAACTTGGTATCTACTACAATAGTAGCACCTGTAAATAATTGGCTGCATTCACTTTTTAGTCAACTTGATGTTTATTTAAACCAAAAACTTGTATCACCACCTAATAATACCTATGCATATCGAGCATACATGGAAACCCTTTTAAACTATGCCCCTGCTGCTAAACAATCTCATCTTACTTGTAGTCTTTGGTATGAGGATACAGCAGGAAAAATGGATTCTACAGATGGTAAAAACATAGGATTTGTTAAAAGACAGGAATTGATTAGTGAAAGTAAGGAAATAGAAATGATTGGTCATCTTCACGGTGACATTTTTAACCAAGATAAATTTTTAATTAATGGTGTTGAAATGAGTGTTAAATTGGGTCGATCAAGAGAAAGTTTTAATTTAATTGTTGGGTCAAACGATGTAAAGCTTAAAGTTTGCATTACGGACGCATCTCTTATTGTTCGACGAGCACGAATTAATCCAAGTGTATTACTCGCACATCAAAAAGTTTTAGCTTCTACCACTGCTAAATATCCTATTACTCGAGCTGAAGTAAAAGTTTTAACAATTCCTTCGGGTGTTCAAGGAAAAACTCTTGATAATATATTTTTAGGACAGGTACCGAAAAGATGTATGATTGGATTTGTGAACAATTCTGCATTTAATGGTTCCCTTACTAAAAATCCATTTAACTTTGAAAACTATGGTATTAATTCTTTCAGCTTATATATTGATGGTCAACAAATACCTTCAAAAGCTTTGCAACCATCTTTTAATAATAGCATATTTACATCAGCATATCATACTCTATTCTCGGGAACTGGTATTCACTTTCTTAATGAAGGAAATGGAATCTCTTGTGAACAGTATGGCAAAGGTTACTGTCTATTAGCATTTCACTTAACTCCTGATTTATCACCTAACTCATCAACTCATTGGAATCTCATAAAGCATGGTAGTGTAAGAATAGAAGTACGATTTGAATCCTCATTAATACAAACAATTAACTGTATAGTTTATGCTGAGTTTGATAATATTATTGAGATAGATAAAAACAGGAATGTTACTGTAGACTATAGTAGTTAAGGTTATAATATGTGTTGTGTGTTAGATTTTATGTGTTATGTGTAATGCATTTTGTGTGTATGTAACTATGTGAAACGTTATAAAATTAAATAAAACAAATTGTATGCAATATATATTTTTTTTTATTTCTTTATAAATCTTCTATTTAATCTAATACAAAACACTGTTCGAGTTGAAATTTTACATAACACACTGACTAAACCACTGAACATGCTGCTGCCAAGGATCATCATCATCTTCCCAATCTTTTAAACCACCACCACAATGGAAACACTTGGTCCCGTCTGCATGGCCAGTATAAAAGAAACCAGCTTCTGCAAGATCTTCAGGTTTCTGTCGCATAACGAGAGGCCAGTTTTCGAAACTAAGCAAACGGCTAGATTTTGAACTGAAGAATGGATATTCAGCTCTTGAGTACTGCATACTCTTCTCGTTTTCTTCTCCACTCAGTGTTGTAGTTTTGTTATTCAATGATATGTTTTGTACACGTATGCCACACTCATCTCTTCCTTCCGCTCTTGTCTTCCTGTAATTGAAGTAAACAGAATCACATTCACTAATGATCAGCTAATGACTGTCATTGTTAAAAAAGTATTTTTTAACTTTTTCACTTTCTGCTATTGTCTTTGTTATATTGTATACGAGGGCGTTTGTGTTGTCGTAGATGCTATCCTTATTAGTCTTTACGTAATATTTAATTCTCGTGGAAGCATGTTTCCAATGATCAGTAGTTGGAATCTTGGATAGCTTCTTCATATTGTACATTTCAATTTTGATGAGATGCGTCGCTTGGTCTCCGTCGTCAGAATTAGTAGAAATGTATGATACACCATCTCTAGCGGCTCGTGCTACGGTTGATGATAACAGCTTCCTCTTTTTTATTTTTGATTCAGCTTCAAAAAAATGATCAATCGATTGCGATTTTCTTTTTCCACCATCGCATGTGTTATTATTAATGACGAGGTTATCACTCTCTTCTTAAGGGGAGAGTGGCGAGTAGTAATACTGTTTATAGGTATCTTCATCGAAGCTCAATGATTTCTGCAACAACACAGTTATCATGTTAATATCAATTTGTTAACACTTAATCATAAAAGTTAAAAAAGTTAAAGTTACAGCCTATTAAAGTCCACTGCTGAACATAGGCCTCCTCTCATTTCTGAGAGGGTTTTAGAGCAAGGAAATGTCCGCCGCGCTCCCTCAATGTGTGTTGGCGAACTTCACATGCCTTCGAAATTTTCTCAGACATGCAGGTTTCCTCACGATGTTTTCCTTCACCACCAAGCACGTGGTAATAAGCACTTAAAATTGCGATTAACAATTTAATTGGTGCTGGCGGGGATCGAACCCGGGTCGCGTACTGTGAAATTTACAGCTAGCGCTAACCATCTGAGTTACCACGGCTTAATCATATACATACACAATATTTAAATAAAATAATACACACACATGAAAATAACAGAAAAAAAGTAATTTAGTCAATAGAATAAACACTTACATCCATAGCCTTTGGTGTATTGAAGTAACACAAATGTACTATTGATAGATCCACTGTAGTCAAACGACCGTACACTAACTCGATGACTGCGTCTGTTGGTCTTATATACCACCAGTACGTAAAAATTCTAATCTAAAGTATTTCCGTAATGAGTTGATAATTACTTTATGCGTCAACCAGTTTATCTCACATTTCCGTTGTCTATCTCAACATTTCTTCGTATTGTGTTTTGTTTGGTGATCAATGACTCAAGTACGATTTGTATAACACAAAAATGCAATTTAATATTTAGAAATCACTATAATTGACCATTCCTATGTTATTCATTGAGTAGATTGGTACTGTAATAATGTACTAATAGCAGTAATATCATGGATACACTAGATGTACAACAACATCTGAAAAAGATTCACCCCAGTCTAGAAAATAATGTTTATGCAGCTAATAGACTGCCTATGTATACCCACGTACCAACGTATATAATATGTAATTTGGATACAGATGATAAACCAGGGTCACATTGGGTAGCTTTATATATCGATACGAATGACGTCGGTCAATATTTTAATTCATATGGACGATCACCTGTACGATATCATCTAGAGTTTTTAAAAAGGAATTGTAAAAGATGGAACTGGAATGTTGATAGGATTCAGAATGAGTGGACTTCAGTTTGTGGCGAATATTGCTTAATGTATTTGCTATATAAGTTTCAAGGATGTTCAATACATAGTTTTACGAGTATATTTACAAGGAACACATTGTACAACGATATTTTAGTGGATGAGATGTTTCGCTCCTATTTTATAGATAATAAGTAATAAGATTTTGTATTTTATAAATAAAAATTGTAACAAAATTATGTAATGTGTTTTATTGATGATTCAGATTAGCGTTGTATAATTAGGAACAAAGAAGTACAATACAATAGCACTGATATAGTCGACGCACACGCTGCAATGAAGGTGATTAATGAACAATAGAACAATAGAAATAGGAACAATGGGACGCTAATGACGGTGGAGGCCCTTACCGGATATGTTTTTTTTTTTTTTTTTTTTTTTTTTAGGATCGGGTGTCGACGAACGTCGTTGAACCACGTCTGACTCAGGTGGTCTAGAAGTGGTACAACTACACTACTCTATATCGATGGTAGCAAAGTAAAAACTGACATCTACAAAATCGCAATTTTACAGGAGAGCCGATTTAGTAAAAAATTGTGGTCATTTTGAGAGTTATGGACCGATTAACATGAAATTTTCTATTAAGCATTAAAATAGCATTATTTATGAATTACGTCATCGTTTTTATCGCTATGTCGTTGTTTTACTAAAATAATTTAGACGTCTTTTTTTACACTAAAAAGTTTGACGTAGAAGAAGACATCTACCTGATATCCGTTTATACGTTGTGATAAAAAAGCGACCATTTCGTTTAAAATATATAATAAACTAAGATAATAATCTCCAATAATACTTTTAAGGATGTTTAAAGAAAATCTAAGCAACATGACGATCAAGACAAACTAGGACCAAAAAGCGATGGCGACCGTGTTTATTTAAACGGATAAGTATGACAGATTAACACCATTTAGTATTATCTAAAACATTTATTAATAACCACTGTTTTTGTAGCTAATGTCGTGAGACTAAATTTAGGAGACAAATACTTGCGTATGCTTTCACAATTGATGCATATTTCAAACTCGGATTTTCTTGGTTAAGAAATCCAAAATTGATTTTTTACTTGATTTATTTTTTTGTTAGATTTATCAGTACAATAAAAGATACTTCGAAAAAAATATCCTTCATTTCATTAGTTATACTTTTGTTCATCGGATAAGCAAAGATACATATTTAAAATGAAAACAAATAACTGCAGGTTAAAAAAAAACTCCTTTTTATTGCTTATTTTTGGGTAAAATTTTATAAAGAAGGCAATAACGAAGAGACGGCCCCCAGTCCCCGGCGGCCCCGCTATTCCTGGCTACGGTGGCGACTATGGTAACGACGGGGCAGGGGGTGCTAAGACTCTCCGGTGGAGGTTCGATTGCCACCTACGACGACTTGACCTGGCAACTTATAACGCACGCACCCTGAGGACTGACGAGAAGATCCTGGAGCTGGAAGAAGAGATATGCAAGTTGCGCTGGAATGTCATAGGATTATCCGAAGTCCGAAGAGAGGGGGAGGACACGGTAATCCTCGAATCAGGCAATTTGTTCTATCACCGGGAGGGCGACCATCTGTCCCAAGGAGGTGTCAGTTTTATCGTCCACAAGTCTCTCGTTCACAACATTGTAAAGATTGGGAGTATGTCAACGAGGGTTGCGTACCTATATTATAATCAGAATCACCAAACGGTATTCGCTGAAGGTTATACAGGTTTACGCACCAACCTCGGCACACCCCAATGAGGAGGTGGAGGAAATGTATGACGATATCTCTAGAGCCATGCATTCCTCCAAAACCCACTATACGGTGTTAATGGAAGACTTCAACGCAAAACTAGGCACAAAAGAGAACGGTGAACTGAAAGTAGGGGATTTCGGAATAGGGTAACGGAACACAAGGGGCCAGCAGCTGGCCGACTTCATGGAGAAAGGGGGACCCTTTATGATGAACTCTTTCTTCCAGAAGCGGCCCCTCAGGAAGTGGACCTGGTCGAGCCCCGACGGTTCGACAAAAAATTAGATTGACTTCATTATGACGATCCGACGACAACTGTTCAGTGATGTCTCAGTGATCTCGCGGGTAAAAACCGGCAGCGATCACCGAATGGTGAGAGGCACACTGAGCCTAAACGTTAAGTTGGAAAGGTCAAGTCTAATGAAGTCAACGCTCCGTCCCCCTCGTGCTCTAATCCAAAGTCCCAAAACCTTTCAGCTCGAGCTACGATACCGTTTTCAGTGCCTAGAAGATTGCAGTGCAGTGGTTGATATTAATGACAAGCTCGTGGAAACTATCCATGCGATCGGAGCTAAGTTTTGCAAGACCCGCCGCAGAAGAACATAAAAACTCTCCGATCACACCTCTAATCTCATGGCTGTTAGACGGGATATGAAGCTGCAGTCTTCAGAAGATTTGGCAGAATACAGGCACCTGAACAGACAGATCTCCAAATGCATGCGGCGGGATTTACGCAACTTTAATACTGCTCGTATTGAAGAAGCGATCGAGCGGAACCGGGGCTCCAAAGCCTTTGCTAGAGATCTGTCTGCCAGAAAGAGCTAACTGTTGAAGCTGAAGACCGAGTGTGGCAGCGTCGTTTCCGGGACTCCTGAGATTTTGAGAGAGATTGAGAGGTTCTATGGGTAGCTGTACACGTCATCGTTGGAGCCACACGTAAGTGTGAGTAACGATCCAAGAGCGAGTCTTATCCGACACTATTCCGATAATATCCCGGACGTCATTCTAAGCGAGATTAGAATGGCTCTCCAGCACCTTAAAAACGGCAAGGCCCCAGGCAAGGATGGAATTACAGCGGAGCTTCTGAAAGCGGGTGAAAAACCGATACTTGAAGTCCTTCAAAAGCTCTTTAATTCCGTCCGGGGGTATTACACCGGAGGCGTGGAGCAGGAGTGCGATGGTCTTGTTCTTCAAGAAAGGTGACTACGCTCTCTTGAAGAACTACAGACCGATTCCCCTTCTGAGCCGCGTCTACGTGCTGTTTTCGAGAGTCAAGTTGACTGTCGGTATATCGAAGTGCTTAAGTGCTTGTACAGTAGAGCTACGATGGCTATTCGAGTACAGAACCAGAGTACGAAACCTATCCAATTGCAGAGAGGTGTAAGACAGGGTGACGTCATATCCCCGAAACTCTTCACCGCTGCATTGGAAGACGTTTTCAAGCTTCTGGACTGGAAAGGATACGGTATTAACATCAATGGCGAGTACATCACTCATCTTCGATTTTCCGACGATATAGTCCTTATGGCAGAATCGCTGGAGGACCTAAGCACTATGCTTAATGACCTCAATAGTGTTTCCCAACGGATAGGTCTTAAGATGAACACGGACAAAACAAAGATCATGTTTAATGTCCATGTCACACCTATGCCGGTAGTTGTTGGGAGCACTAAGCTCGAAGTTGTTGACGAGTATGTTTACCTGGGACATATGGTCCGACTAGGTAAGTCCAACTTCTACCGAGAGGTCAATCGACAGATTAAACTCGGTTGGACAGCGTTCGGGAAATTACGGCACATCTTCTCGTCAGGTATACCTCAAAACTTGAAAACGAGACTGTACAACCAGTGCGTGTTGCCAGTGATGACATACGGAACTGAGACGTTGTCCTTCACTGCTGGCCGGATGAGGAAGCTCAAGGTCGCTCAGCGAGCTGTGGAGAGGGCTATGCCCGGAGTTTCTCTGCGTGATAAACTTAGATATGAGGATATCCCTAGTAGAACCAGAGTGACCGACATAGCTCAACGGATTAGTAAGCTGAAGTGGCAATGGGCCGGCCATATAGCTCGAAGAACCAACAACCGATGAGGAAACAAGGTTTTTGAGTGGCAGCCTCGTACCGGCGAACTAAGTGTAGGTCCCCCCCCACTAGATGGAGTGACGACCTGGTAAGACATGCAGGAAGTCGATGGATGCAGGTGGCTCAGGACCGTGCTTTGTGGCATTCCTTGGGGGAGGCCTATGTTCAGCAGTGGACTTGTGAAGGGCTGTAATGATGATGATGTATATTCCAGTTTACTGTCCCTTGGAACTGTGAAAAAATCTAACTTCTAAGCTAACGCAATCAAAAGATTCAGCCGTTTATGCCACAAATTTTCGACATTCGCAAGGGAATCAAAACCTACAGGGTACTTACCGTGAACTCAGAATCTTAAAATTTTGTGCGAAGTAACGTATTATAGACACAGATAAAGGAAAAATTGCAAAAAGCACAAATTTTTAGTTACATCATATAATAAAAATATTTTTAATAATTCTAAACTTATATACCTACGGATTTGTTCTGAACCTACGGTGCGCTAGTCCCACTCGCACTTGGCCGGTTTTTTTTTATTGAAACAGACTCAAGTACAAACCTTTGTGTGCATAATTTATTATTTGTAATAAAACGAAATATTAAGTTTTTTTTTATAGGAATCGGTGACAAATGAGCACAGTCCACCCGATGATAAGTGATTGCTGCGGCCCATAGACATTCACATCCATCCCTGACCACGAATCAAAATGCAGATGCGTTGTCACCCTTGAGGACCAAGATGGAATGCCTCGGTTTCCAGTAAAAAGGGTCTCCGGTTCTCTACACTCACCATACGAAACACAGCAGCATTAAGCTGCTATTTTACGCTGGTATTCTGTGAGAGTGACAGATCTGATAGACAGACAGACCATTCGTGTTACAACTATACGAGAAATATAGCTGCAGCATGGCTCTACCACGTATATACGTATATACGTAAGTGTTACTTCGTATCTAAATTCAATGTTTTGAAGTCAGTTAAAAGACATCTCCTTGCATCTACAATTTGCCAAAGATCCTTTTCCAAACTAACAGTAAAAGCGCACTTTAAAAATTCTTAGTTTTCGAATTTGATAGAATGAATCTTAGATTTAAATAAAACTAATTTTACGGATTTTTTTCGCGTATATTAACTTATTTTACTTTCCCGACGTTTCAAGCACTTTACAGCACCCATGGTCACGGGAGGGACTGAGGTGTATGACGTCCCAATGTCATAGTTAACGACGGCTACCTCCAGATTAAAAATTATTAATTTTTGTTCCGATCTACGCAGTATGAACTTACAGTATCATGAAGTCTTGCAGTTGTATGCTTGGGTTGGGATTTAATTTTATTAATTATGGGATCCCAAGCAGATGGTAGCACCCAGCCATCTTCTCTATTGAAATTAGGATGTTTTTTGATTTCAATAGCCTCGCGAATCATCCTTGGAAGGAATCAGTGTTCTTTAGCGAGGATTTGTGGTCTATCAAATCTAATGTAGTGACGGGGGCGATCCTGTACGTGTTCACAGACTGCAGACTTCCCGGAGCGTCTATTCTTCACATCAGCTATGTGTTCTTTAACGCGGGTTTTTATGGATCTTTTAGTTTGTCCTATATAAGAGAGACCACATTCACAATCCAGCTTGTACACTCCTGCATCTTGCAGAGGAATATTACACTTGACTGATGGTAAAAACTGACTAATCTTCTTCGGCGGCTTGAAATATGTTTTAATGGAAGCACGCTTCAAGATGTAGCCAATCTTGTCAGTGACACCTCTGACATATGGCAGTACAGCAGGCACTCGCTCGACTGTGGCCGGCTTCACTCGTTCACTGTGACGTAGGCGCGGGACCCGAAGCTTATTGTCGTGCAAAACTTGCTTGACGTGTTGGAGCTCGGCGGCCAGGTGTTTACTGTCACAGATCCCTCGTGCTCTCTGAAACAAAGATTTACCCACGGTAGCTAACTGTGAAGGATGGTGGTGAGAATCACCGTTTAAATATCTATCTGTATGGGTCTTTTTTCTATACACAGTGTGGCTCAAGGTGTTATCAGGATTCCGAATTACTAACACATCTAGAAAAGCTAAAGAATTGTTTGCCTCTAACTCCATTGTGAACTGAATTTTAGAATTTAAGGAGTTAAGATGGTCTAAAAATGCAGTTACTTTATCTAAAGGTAGAATTGTGAAAGTGTCGTCTACGTACCGCTTGTAGAATCTTGGCTTTATGGGAGAAGTAAGCAGGGCTTTCTCCTCAAAGTCCTCCATGAATATATCGGCAACAATGGGAGATACAGGTGAGCCCATCGCCACACCATCTACTTGCTTGTAGAACTCCTCCTTCCACAATAGGTAGCCAGATGTAAGGCAGTGTCTGAGTAATACTGCATATTCTACGGGCATGTTGTTTTCTTCTAGCCTTCTAGTAACAATCGAGATGCAGTCTTCAACAGGTAGGCATGTGAACAGAGACTGCACATCAAAACTCACCATAGTTTCATTGTCTGCCAGATGTAGGTCTTTAATCTCGCTGACAAAATGGTAGGAATCCTTTGTGTGTGCTCTTGTATGTCCCTTGAGCGGTGAGAGTATATTCGCTAAGTGTTGAGCCAATCTGTAAGTTGGTGAATCGATTTGGCTCACTATAGGACGTAGTGGAGCATTGTGCTTGTGTATTTTTGGTAACCCATACAACTTCGGTGGTTTAGCACACGTAGGTATTATCGATTTACACGTAGATATTGTGGAAGGAGGAGTTCTACAAGCAAGTAGATGGTGTGGCGATGGGCTCACCTGTATCTCCCATTGTTGCCGATATATTCATGGAGGACTTTGAGGAGAAAGCCCTGCTTACTTCTCCCATAAAGCCAAGATTCTACAAGCGGTACGTAGACGACACTTTCACAATTCTACCTTTAGATAAAGTAACTGCATTTTTAGACCATCTTAACTCCTTAAATTCTAAAATTCAGTTCACAATGGAGTTAGAGGCAAACAATTCTTTAGCTTTTCTAGATGTGTTAGTAATTCGGAATCCTGATAACACCTTGAGCCACACTGTGTATAGAAAAAAGACCCATACAGATAGATATTTAAACGGTGATTCTCACCACCATCCTTCACAGTTAGCTACCGTGGGTAAATCTTTGTTTCAGAGAGCACGAGGGATCTGTGACAGTAAACACCTGGCCGCCGAGCTCCAACACGTCAAGCAAGTTTTGCACGACAATAAGCTTCGGGTCCCGCGCCTACGTCACAGTGAACGAGTGAAGCCGGCCACAGTCGAGCGAGTGCCTCCTGTACTGCCATATGTCAGAGGTGTCACTGACAAGATTGGCTACATCTTGAAGCGTGCTTCCATTAAAACATATTTCAAGCCGCCGAAGAAGATTAGTCAGTTTTTACCATCAGTCAAGTGTAATATTCCTCTGCAAGATGCAGGAGTGTACAAGCTGGATTGTGAATGTGGTCTCTCTTATATAGGACAAACTAAAAGATCCATAAAAACCCGCGTTAAAGAACACATAGCTGATGTGAAGAATAGACGCTCCGGGAAGTCTGCAGTCTGTGAACACGTACAGGATCGCCCCCGTCACTACATTAGATTTGATAGACCACAAATCCTCGCTAAAGAACACCGATTCCTTCCAAGGATGATTCGCGAGGCTATTGAAATCAAAAAACATCCTAATTTCAATAGAGAAGATGGCTGGGTGCTACCATCTGCTTGGGATCCCATAATTAATAAAATTAAATCCCAACCCAAGCATACAACTGCAAGACTTCATGATACTGTAAGTTCATACTGCGTAGATCGGAACAAAAATTAATAATTTTTAATCTGGAGGTAGCCGTGGTTAACTATGACATTGGGACGTCATACACCTCAGTCCCCCCCGTGACCATGGGTGCTGTAAAGTGCTTGAAACGTCGGGAAAGTAAAATAAGTTAATATACGCGAAAAAATCCGTAAAATTAGTTTTATTCAAATGTGTAGTGTTCGCGTAAATATAAGAAATCATTATGTGAATTTTAGATTTTTGAAACTTTGCAGCATACTCAAGCTTCAAACTTATAAGTGATTTTCAAGTACTGTAACTGATTCTTGCAACGTATAAAATGTTAAATTTTGTTATATGTACGTATACGGACTGTTATGACCATAGATAAATGAAGCATTATAATATATTTGTTTAAATTTTATTGTTATGAAGATGGCATCATCATTGATAAATTGCAATTTAAAGAAAAGTTTTTTTGGTTAATTGTTTTTGTGTAAACACAAAAAATGGCTCAGTGCTGTATTATTAAATTTTTTACACATTTTTTTTACTCCCCTACGTTCGTTAGTTTGGTTTGAACATTTCTAAGCTAAATAATAAAATTTTCTAAAGGGGGTCGGTTCCGATTCGGCAGAAAGGCCATACAGGCCAGCTAGTCCCAGGTGGTGTTTAGTTGGTAGGCACTTACGTTTCACAGTGAGTCCCACATGAATAAGAAGCCGGCTGCGTGGTATGCTTAGAGCATTCACCATGTCCCACCCCCGCTTCCCGAAGAGTAGCCCTTTACTTTGCTTCTAGGCGCAAAAAAAATATTTCACCTCATTCCTTAGTGGTGTAACACTGGTGGCAGAAAAACTCGTGAATGTCCTCATTAAAACCGGTTAATTGATTAATAGATTAAGATATTACCTATATGGAGTAGGCATTTTGTATAGTTAATACATAGTTTTATACAATTTAAAACACTCAAGGATTGGCTCAATATTCATTCCCAGCCTAAGTACTTAGTCAAATATTTCCAAGTGTTTTGTATGCAATTAACCTTAGTATTGAATAGTTATCTACAGCCAACTGGATATCTCGTGGCATAATATATGAGTTTTGAATAGAAAAAAAGATTTAAATTACACTTAATTTATGTATAATCATATCCGTTCACTGTGGTCGTGAAGGCGACTAGTGATTATGTGGTACGGTGTTTGATCCCAGGTCGGGCAAAAATCACCAAGCAACCCGGAGTGAAGAAGTTGTCGGTATGTTGTCGTGTGCTAGAACTCTCTCTGGTCATATCGGATTGCTGACACATCGCACTATGAAAGTGAGGGAATAGAGGACGGACCCGTAATTTAGCGCACGCTCGTACACTATAATACTCTCCTGCGCAAATGGCTAGTTTGCGTTGAGAATTGCCGAGAATATTTGTTAAAATTATAGTGTGCGAGTGTATACGCAAAACATGTATTCGTAATTAATATAAAATACGCTGTATGATATATTTCTTTTGATGAAAATTACAAAAAGACGGCCCACAGTCCTCAGCGGCCCCGCTATTCCTGGCTACGGTGGCGACTATGGTAACAGCGGGACAGGGGGTGATAAGAATCTCTGGTAAAGGTTCGGTTGCCAATTAACACGACTCAACCTGGCAACATAAAACGCACGCACTCTTGGGACTGACGAGAAGATCCTGGAGCTAGAACAAGAGATATAAAAGTTGCAAAGGGATATTATAGGATTATCTGAGGTCCGAAGAGAGGGGGAGGATACGGTAATCCTCGAATCCGGCGACTTGTTCTATCACCGGGAGGGCGATCATCTGTCCCAAGGAGGTGTCGTATTTATCGTCCGCAAGTCTCCCGTTAACAACGTAGTAAAGATTGTATTTCAACGCGGGTTGCGTACCTTATACTCAGTATCACAAAACGGTATTCGTTGAAGGTCATACAGGTTTACGCACCAACCTCGGCACATCCCGTTAAGGAGGTGGAGGAAAAGTATGAGGATATCTCTAAAGCCATGCATTCCTCCAAAACCCATTATACGGTATTTTTACGTGGTAGAGCCATGCTGCAGCCATATTAACAGTATATTTGCAGCACGAATGGGTCGGCTCGACCGGGGAAGGACCACGCTCTCACAGAATACCAGCCAACAATAGCATCTTAATGCTGCTGTGTTTCGTATGGTAAGTGTAGAGAACCGGAGACTATTTTTACTGGAAAAGAGGCATTCTATCTTAGTCCTCACGGCTGACAACGCATCTGCATTTTAATTCGTAAACGAAGATAGATGCAGATGTCTATGGGCCACAGCAACCACTTACCATCAGGTGGACTGTGTGCTCGTTTGTCACCCTGATTCTAAAAAAAATACGGTGTTAATGAGAGACTGCAATGCAAATCAAGGCACAAGAGAGAACGGTTAGAAGCGGTAGAGAAACGGCCCCACAGTAGTAGAGTCTCGACGGTTCAACGAAAAATGAAATTGACTTCAATATGACGATTAGGCACAAACTTTTTAGTGACGTCTCAGTGATCACGAGAGTGAAAACTGGTGGCGATCACCGAATGGTTAGTGGCACACGGAATCTAAACGTTAAGTTGGAGAGGTCTCATCTAATGAAATCAACGCTCCGTCCCCCGCATGCTCTATTCCAAAATCCCGAAAGCATTCGGTTTTCAGTGCCTAAAAGATTGCAATGCTGTGGGCGATATGAATGACAAGCTTGTGGAAACTGTCCATGCGATCGGAGCTAAGTTTTGCAAGACCCGCCGCAGAAGAACACAAAAACTCCCTGATCACACTGACAGTGAATAGACAGATCTCAAAATGCATGCGACGGGACTTACGCAACTTTAATACTGCTTAAAAACGGCAAGTCGCCGAGTGGGGATGCGATCTCAGGGGAGCTTCTGAAAGCGGGTGGACAAGTGGTACGTGAATTCCTTCAGAATCTCTTTAATTCCGTCCACCATGGTGGCACTACTCCGGTGAAGTGGAGCAGAAGTGCAGTGATCTTGTTATTCAAGAAAGGCGATAGTGCTCTCTTGAAGAACTACATACCGTTTTCGAGAGTCATAACGACTCCCGAACAAACCGGTTTGGAAAAGCCTTTAGCACCATAGACCACAAACGTATCCTTCGGCAAATTGTACTGAAGACCGAGATGTACAATTTGCCATTATGTCTTGCGTATGTGCCATTATGACTATAAGAACTGTACTGTACAACCGGTGCGTATTGCCAGTAATGACTTATGGAACTGAGACGTGCTTTGTGGCATTCCTTGGGAGAGACCTATGTTCAGCAGTGGACTTCTGAATGGCTGTAATGGCTCAACAGAAATCTATTTGATTTTCCTTTACGATGGTATTTCTCTTTGTCAATTTTTATGACGATAATATAAAATACAAAATCGCAGAGAATTTCATTTTGCTAGCAAGGTGTAGGATAGTAAAAATTAATTTAATTAAGTCCTTTCGTTGCTCGAAATATATTGCAGTCAGGCTAATTTAAAATGCAAAATGCTCCAAATTCCACGCATTATGAAGTTATTAAGCTTTTTGAGCCCAAAAAAATAATTTATTTCAGCAAACACGATCCGAGAAGAAATTTCAAAGATATTTAAAACAACGACTTTCTTCTAAATATTTTGTAAACGATTTCTCCTCAACGCATCAACCGATTTTGATGCAGTTTGCAGCAATCGACGAAATTTATTAACTTTAAGAGCTGATTAGATGCTAGCTATTGGTATTGACTTTTGTCGCGATGTGCGATGGTTAAATTTTGCGGCTGGAAATAGGCGGAACAATTCCTCAGAGCACTTCCCGTGGTAGATGCAATAAAATACGCAAAGAGATGCAACATTTCTACGCAGTGCCAGTGAGCTTGCTGATCAGAAAGAACTCGGTCATCGACAATTCGAACTGCTCTGCGCTGGATGCGGTCAAGTGGAAGGAGCTGGCACTGGGTAGCCCCTGCCCAGAGATGGGAACAGAATTCCATGTGGGGCCGAACTTGCGCCTTGTAAAGTTGCAAGTTTTAAAGTTGCCGGCATTAAATACTGCCCGCTTTGCTGAGTACGCGGAGCTTTTTAGATGCCAGTTTGATCTTCTCTTCCAAGTGATCACAAAACTGCACACAATTCGATGTGTCAACACCGAGGATTCCGATAAGGGCTGAGGCAACAAGGGGAGTGCCTTGAAACTGAGGAGATACGACGAAAGGGTTCTATTTAGCGGTAAACGCGCAAATTTGTGTCTTCTGTGGTTTAACCTGGACTAGATTTAGTCACCCCAATCCGTGACTTTGTTTAAAAAAGTCTCGACTTCAGACACAAGTTTGTTCCGGTACTCGGCGACGTTTTTCCGATACATATTGGCACGGCCGGTGTATAAAGCATCACCAGTGTTGTCGTCTGCATAGTAATGTATATTACCAGTTTGCAATATAACTTTGATATGCAGAAGAAACAGCGTTGGTGACAACACGAAGGCTTATGGAACACCAGCGTTAATGGGCTTTTAATCGGAGCATGCAACGTCTACTAAAACTGGTGATTCAATTACACAATTCCTTAGGAAGCAATAGGAAGTAAGCTTCAAAAGAAGCGTTTTGTGCCAAACGCGATCGAAGGCCTTCGCTATGTCCAAACTAACGGCCAACGCCTTCCCCCTGGACTCCACTGCCGCTGCCCATCTATGAGTTAGGTAATCCAGAAGATCACCAGATGAGCGACCTCAACGGAAACCGTACTAACGGTCACTAATCAGCTGGTGATCCTTAAGGTAAAATCATTGAAATAGGTTCACTTAGGAAAAAGTTATGAGGTAACATACATAAAAAAACATATAGTCGAATTGAGTACATCCTCCTTTTTGAAGTTGGTAGGAAATAAAGCTTAGATCACTGATCACCTGTCATAGCTCTTTGTTGCGAAGACAAGATTTTCGGACATACAGAAGGAAAGACAATTTTACAAATTGTTATTATGTCTTAATGGCATGCAAATAACCCACTGAGCTTGATAAAAGACAGTTATTTTGATGGTACAGACAGACCGTTCAATTTTATTTACATGTATTGATAAAACAGACAATTTTGAAGTAAAGCAACAGCGGCACAAAATCTGTAGCAGAAATATGCGACGTCACGTTCACGTCTCATGTCATATTTTCTCTTCTTTTCTTATGTCAATATTACTCGAATTTATGATCAATAATCTCTAGTAAAGTTTGTTTCTAGGCCGGGCGGAAAAACGGACAATGACCTTTAATCGCAACAACCAACATTTTTTCTACTTTGTCACTTCAATTTTGATCTCTGATTTTATTTCTGTCTAATCTATACTTACCACTATTTTTTTACGTTATGAAAGGAAAGGTTTTTGTCAGTAAGTAACTAGATTGGTCGTATCACGAAATAAAATTTATACTTAAGTTTTGATTTTGTGCTAAAATTTTTATGTTCGTAAAATACAAAAACTAGTGTCTAACTAAATTAGTGAATCTGACTCGCGCACCGAGGGTTCCGTATAAAGACATAATAGATAAGACATAGAGATAATAGACAAACATGATAGATCGTCTATTACCGGGATCGAGTGTCTATTTTTTACGAGTACGAGTATTAAGTACGAGTAAGTTACTCCCCGAAATGTACAACTGCAACATTGGTATCTTTAAGGTGAAAATGAGTTGGCAGTAACAGGTTCGACGTGCTCCGTCTTCTGCGTTTCGTAAGCTACTTTAATCGAAATAATTAACATTACCCACTGATGTTCATAAGGTATGAAAGCACGATTATACATGGTAGAGCCATGCTGCAGCTATACTATGGTTGTAGCATGAATGGATCGACTCGAGCAGAGTATTACTACGTTCTTTCGGAATACTAGCATAAAATAGCAAGTTGGTTCTCTTCGTATAGTGAGTGTAGAGTCGTAGAGGCCCGCAGACGCCTTTTACTGGAAACAAAGCATTCCGTCTTAGTTCTTGGAGGTGGAATGTGAGCCCGTTTCTGATCTATCTGGGTTTTTCCTATATGAGTTTCGTCTATTCCTTTTGAAGTACGGAATTGTAAAAACGTAGGAAAAATCTGCTTTGAAAGTCGGTATTAAGTTTTTTTTCAAATAAAAAGTCTTAAACAGGACTGAATTTAAGTAGTGACATAATAACTATTTTATTTTACATTGACTATACCATAACCCGCCTAAATTTCAAAACGTTAATTTTGAATTCAAGTACATTACTAAATTAATTATTTATTTTTAATAAACTTAAAGTATTATATATATATATATATATATATATATAATACTTTAAGTTTTATATATATATATATATATATATATATATATATATATATTTATAACTAATAACTATTTCTGAACTCAGTGCCGATACAAATTATATAATATAGTGAAAGAAGATGAAAGTGGAGAGAAGATAGAGTACCGATTTGCCCATTTGTGCGAGCATGTAGCCAAAGATTTTCAGTTGCCCGATCTACATAGAAACCAGTTAGAAGAAGGCGAACCCCTAGAATCTCTCCATAACGGAACTCCGTAGTTTTGAGAAAAATATTCATTTTATTTGTTGCACATGTCTTAGTATGCTGCTGTATGAAATGCAAGGATAAGAAGGGATATGGAGGAAGGTAGGAGATAGTATGAAGGACAATTCTCTTGTGATTTTAACAAAATATCCGCACCTCTTCCTACTGAAGCTGATATTGCTTCAAAGTTGCTGTCATATTTTTGACAAAGTTGACAGAAGTCATAGTATTTTTTTTATTTATCACTCGGACCTAGTTTTATCCGAAACAAATCGACTGCTTTTACTTTTGACTAGTGATAAATCAAATACACCTAAGTTTAACCAAACGCAGTCGGCTGCACCTTCTTGTTGCCGGCTAAACCCTAATAGTCGGATAATAAATATAATTATTGCTCTTCCGGATACGAGATCATCGGACACATGATAAAGATTACAATATACTCGTAATATATGAGGTGTATATTAGAAATTCAAAAAATTTATATCGACAATAATTTAGAATTATTACAATATTTGAAGTTAAATTCGAATAAATCATATACACTTAAGTTTAACCAATCCAAGCTGACTGCACCTTCTTATAGCTGGGTAAACCCTAATATTTAATGCATTTCAGCTCCAAAATGTGATGCATGCCTAAGTATGCCTTTTTGTAACTTTACCCAGGTTTTATACGTTTCAGAGCCATGCTGCATCTATATTATTATTGTAGCACCCATGGGTCGACTCGACCGGGATAGGACCACGCTTTCACGAAATACCAGCGTGAAATAGCAGCTTAATGCTGCTGTTCTTTGTATTCGTACTAACCATTGAGACATACGTACTCACGTAGAGAAACTGAGTCATCCTTTTGACTGTAAACTAGGCATGCCATTTTAGTTTTTAGAGGAGACCACGCATCTCCATTTTGATTTTTAATCGAGGATAGATGTCTATGGGCCACAGCATCCACTTACCATCATATACACTGTGTGAAACTTTACGTCACTCTTATTCTACGAGCATAAAATATTTTTTGTTTGTTAACTAAAAAATAAATCAAATTTAAACACGCAGCACTGTAATGATATAAAAGTGGTGTCAAGATATATGGATTTATTACGTGACTAGACGGCTTGAAAACTTCTCGTGAAAGCAAAATCAAATTGACATTCAGGACAGTTGGTTCTAAGTCGGCGGGAAAAACGGGCCGACCGGCGACGGCGACACGAGCTTGAATCAAGTAGATTCATTTATGTGAGTTTCCCTGACGACATTATTGAATTTTTTTGTTCCATTATAAATTTCTTTGGTTTAGTAGATAACAAATTATACAAACTAAATAATTAAAACGGTAATTACAAAAACACGGCTGCGTTAAAAAATTTCATCCGACCATCCATTTCTTACAGCCTATAAAAGTCCATTGGTGAACATAGGCCTCCCACGTTGATTGCTTCATAGGGAAATTTTGCAATAGTTAGCATGCTTGGCAAGCGAGTATTTTTTTTATTATTTTCAGTTACCATCAGGAAGATGCTGCTGCCCATCTCCTGTTTCAATTTCCCTCTGTCGCCTCTTACGACACCCACGGGATGATATGAGGTAGTGGATATTCTTACACCGTTACGACAAACGGTGTTAAAAATTTCTAATATGAAAAAAATATATACCGTATGTCACTTTCACTAGAAGTGGTGGCTCAGATGGTTAGCGCTGTCTGTAAACTTCAAAGTACGCGGGCAAACCTGGTTCGATCCCCGCCGGCACCAATGAAATTGTTAATTGCAATTTTAAGTGCTGATTTACCACGCGCTCGGCGGTAAAGGAAAAGTAAAACATCGTTAGGAACTCCATTTTTGAGAAATAAGAAAAAAAATATTGCGAAGACATGAAGTTCGCCAACACGCATTGGAGCAACGCGGCGGACACTTCCTTGCCTAAAATCCTCTCAGAAATGAGAGGAGGCCTGTGCCCAGCAGTGGGACGTGTATATAGGCTGTAACTTTAACTAACTTTAACTTTCACTAGGTACTAAGACGAATCTAACACCATAATTGTAAAAATCCATCAAACTGTTTAGGCTGCAGAATATACCAAAGAAATAGACAGACATACAACAGATAAACTCGAAAACATTACCCTCCTTCTGGGACTGTCGGGTAAATATCGGTGAAGTTGATGATGTGTACAGTAATTTTTCCGTTCTGTCAGTTAAATGATGTTTTAACCACTAATTAGAATAGTTATACAGCCATTGGCAAGGAAAAAGGACCACTCTCGCTGAGAATACCAGCGTAAGAAGGCATAATTAAACTTTGTTTTATATGGTGTGAGATTAAAAGCGGAGACCCTTTTAACTAGTGCCTCGTTACCTACTCTATCTCTTCATGAGTGATACAGCATCTGCATTGGATTCATCGACGCCAGACGCGGTAATCTATGGGCCACAGCATCCATTTACCATTAGGTGGACTGTGTGCTCGCTTGTCACCCTTGTTCTATAAAAAAAAAACTTAAAACCAAAATCCGAATGAAGCATAAATTTAATAAAAATAAAATTCTCAGACCATGCTCGTCCAGAGAAAAGGTTACTATGAACCCATTCTCCTCGACCCTTCGGTGGAGGATTAACCAGAGCTCTGTATGGAACCCTTCATTTTGTGTCCTCAACAGCACAGCCACCTCTTCTGGAGAGTCAGCTTCGCTGCGGCGCAGATATGTAATTCCAAGCTAAGGTTTGGGCAGTTTGCCCTCAGAATTATTGAGATTTTTGCATGTGGCCATGGTTTCAGTTTTCTGACTACACTCACAATCCAGGTCTGGCTTGCTTTATTCAGTCACGTTGCCAGTATTCAACGTAGCTTGTAGGTGAAACACAACAATTTTGATCCCGCTCCTGGCTGAGCCTCACAGGCTGTCTTAGCGGTAGCCTGTGTTAGTATCCGTTGGAACAGTCGCATCTGCTCTCCACTCATAGTATTCAAAATGTAAATTTCTATACGCTTGGAGCCAGCATTGAAGCTAAGCTTCTCCGCTCCCGTTGCTAGCTTCACAGTTTTTCTGGGCTTGTCATTATGAGACTCCTCCTCAAACCGACTGCGTTTTTTGCTTCGGATCCGGGGGAGGGTTGAGCCAAGGAATTTCAATCGAGGCCTCTCCGCCTCCTATCTCAGCCGCTATCAGCCTCCTGTACTGTATCCGAGCTGCCCCATTAAGCTTGTAAGGTCTAGCTAACTTTTTCCTGTCCCTTCCCTGGTTAGTTTCCGATGGTGGTTTGGCTGCCCTCCACTTCACGGCTCATCTCAGATTGGTGCGTTGTGTGGCACGGTGTGGTTGAGAGTAAAAGAGTATCTTCCAAACCTTTAGAGAGTTCCATAAAAGGGGACTTCAGTTTAAAATGTCGATCTTTTCGTCCATTTTGTTCCCAAGACTAGCTAGAAAATAAGCAGTCAGCCACGGCAGAGCCCCTTATGCCAAAAGGAAGGGCTAAAACACTAAACGAATTGCCTAGGTCTTTTATCGGCAACGCACTCATCAACACGATACGTTTGACAAATTGGATTGGGTTCGAATAAGAAAAGCGGGGTGGGATAAAAAGAAAGGCGGATCGTCTAAATCGTTTTATATATAAGAAAGAACTCCCCCAGAGCCTTTCGCTAAACTCCTCACTGGACAGGAGAGCAGAAAATGTGTTAATCTAATCCTACTAATAAAGTAAAAATGTAAGAATTAGGACTGCTCTCTTCGCCAATGACACGATGCTTTACGAGATTTAGATGCTCCAAAGAGCTGCCACTTGCTTAGGAGAATGGTTTCACTTATGGAAAATCCAATTGAATCCTGAGAAAAGTGTAGCAATATACTTTCAAAGGAATCACTCTCTCAATCGTCGGAACCTAAATCCGAAAACACCCTTAAGAACGATCACCCTCTTCGGCCGCTAGATCCCATGGGAAACGACGAGCAAGAATACCTAGGGGGTCACCTCCGAGCATTCAATGACCTTCAAGAAACACATTCACAACGCCCGCAACCGTGCCAAATTCGTTACTAGTCGTCTCCACCCACTAGTTAATTGCAAAGGCAAACTGTTCCTAAGACACAAGCTCCACCTTTACAAGGGTGGCATAAGACCTATCATGTTTTACGCAAGTGTAGCTTTCGCGCATCCGGCTCTTCGAAATTAGTACGACCTCCAAATCGTCCAAAATAGATTTATTTGCATAGCCACTGTAGCTCGGTGGTACCAGTGAAACTCCGACTTACATAGAGACTGACGACGATCTCTGAATAATGCAAGGAAATGTCTCGGCGCTATTTTGAGAAGGCCGAGACGTATCCCAACCCGCTAGTGATAAACGCAGCTACCTACGCTCCGACTATGAATGTTACGGGAAGCCTCCGGAGGCCCAGTAAAGTTCTAATCGAACCCCAAGTTCCGATAGATTCCCACGACCCAAATGTCACCGGCCACATACAAACACTACAAAAACTCCTAGTATCACAAACACTTTTAGGACAACGGAACGAACCGCATAACCCTCTACACCGCGGACACACCGTACACCCGCGTCCCTAGGCGGTTCTCACCGCCCAAACATCTAACGATGCGAGTTAGCCGTCAGGGCCGTGGCCCGCCACTCCCTGCTCGGACGGCCATTACTGTACACTGTCATAGTAGTCAGATGCAGTGTAGTATAAATTAACGATGCAGCGTAATATAAGTTCAATCTTTTTACAGCCCTGAGACCGATGAAGCTGTAAAAGCCAAAAAGTCTAACAGCATGAACATCATCAGAAACCAGAGACATTCAATTTGAGATAATTTCAAATAAAATAGAAGTCTTATTTACTCGTATTTTCAAAAACTGCAATAACGGTATATCATTATTTATATATTTTTAGTTAAATATAAAATTTGGCTACTCTTAGAAAAATAATCCATATATAGGTGGGGTGTAACATATGTCGGGGAAAAGTTTCTTCATATTTTGTTTGTATAAAATTAAAGAAATATCTATTTAGTTTTATTGTTTAAGAAAAATAAAATAAAAAGTAAAAACACTTTCACGGCATTTTTCAATTGTTTTTCTGTCTGCCAAAACGAGTGAATCTAACGAAGAAATTCGATAAATTCTGAAGTTTCATCACAGAAAAGGGGAAAATGCGACTCAAGCCGCTAAAAAAAATTGTGACATTTATGGACCTAATTCAGTGTCAGTAAGAGTAGCTCAAAGTTGGTTCATGCGTTTTCAGTCCCAATTTTGATGTCAAAGATGCAGCTCGCTCTGGTCGCCCGATAAACGTCATACGGATAAAGTCGATGCCATTTTTGAAAAAGTGGAGCAAGATCGGCATATTAGTAGTTACAATATAGCCGAAGAACGAATGATTGACTAGAAAACAGTTTTGCCCCAGTTAAGAAATCTGGCTGTACAAAAAAGCTCGATATTTGGGTACAACACGAGCTCACTGAAAGAAATCTAATGAGTCGTGTACTCATTCGCGATTCTCTATTGAAACATAATGAAACCAAACCATTTTTGAAGAGATTGACCACTAGTAATGAAAAGTGGATTATCTACGACAAGAACGCGTGAAAAATATTATATTTAAAGGGTTGTCAAGCTCCACAGACTGTAGCAAAATCCGGATTAACACGCACTAAGGACTGTGTATGGTGGGATTAGAAGGGCATCGTTTATTATGAGGGACAAAACCATCTATTCGGATCTCTACTGCTAACAACAAATGAGACTCAAGCAAGAAATTGAAAAAAAAAACGATCAGAATTGATCAACAGAAAAGGAATGTTCTTTCATCATGATAACGCCAGACCACATACGCCTTTGGCCACTCAGCAAAATTGAGAGAGCTTGGTTGGTAAGTGTTAATGCAACCACCATATAGTTCTGAAATTGCACCCTCAGATTTTTACCTGTTTCGGTCTCTTCAGAATTGTTTGGGTAGTGTTAGGTTAACATCGAGAGAGGACTGGCAAAACTACTTGTCGCATTTTTTTAAATCAAGATTTCTACAGCAACGAGAATATGTTAGTACCTACAATATGGCAACAAGCTATCGAACAAAATTTTTTTTTAATTAAACTTTGAAAAAAAAATGTCTTGAATTTGTACATAAAATACGAAGAAACTTTTTCCTCAGCCTTATATATAGGTAGAACTAATACTAAAGTCGAAACATGATTGTACTTGAATTGTTGTAAAGAGTAGATGCAATTAGAAATACCTATTTCCCCAATAAATAGAACTGGAATTTTTTTAATAGATCAGTTAGTAGTTAATAGTTTAGTTAAATTTTCCATTACAATATTTTTCAAAAAGTTATGCTTTGAAATCAAAAGTACTCAACTCGTGCTCAAACTTTGATAAAATCTCTTTATCAATACGAAAAATATTGTCTCTCTGAAGAAATATTAATGGACCATAAATATTTATGTTAACAATGAAGTCAAGGCCTGGTTTCATTTTATCATAACGCACGCATGGGGAGCTTTCTTGGATACGAAAAATATGAAGACATTTTGTAAGCAAACGAAATTAAATAACGAATTTACGATTACAATAAAATGAAAAAAGGCTGAACAGATTTCGTACGGTGGACAGTGTGCTTGTTAAAAAAATGTCCTATATATACACAAGTTCAATGGTTAAAACAGTAATTTGAAAAAACCCGACTACGTATAAACGTTAAGGAAAAAAGAAAATTTACCCTAAGTCAACGAGGACAAATCTAACGAATCTCTTATGATAAAATCCGCCAAGCTGATTAGACTACAGATCGTGCCAAAGCAATAGACCTCCATGGTGGCACTACTCCGGAGGCGTGGAGAAGAAGTGCGGTGGTCTAATTCTTCAAAAAAGTTATATCCCTGAAACTCTTCACCGCTGCATTGAAAGATGTTTTCAAGCTACAGAAATGGAGACTGCCCGCCGTGACCGAAATTGGGACTGCGGGAGATTATTAAGAGAGATGGGAGATTATCGTGAGGTGCAGGTTTCTCCACAAGTTAAAATATTTCAAGTATGTGTATTGAAGTCCGCCAGCTCGCACAATGGCGTCGTCGACTAATATTCCTCACAGTATGTTGTTTGCTAGGATTTTTTTTATTTAATACTAGCGATCCGCCGCGTCTTCGCCTTGATAGGATCTCTTAATGTGACGTAACTTAGATATTATAATTTTTCATTTTTTAAATGAAAAAAAGTTTTTCAAGAAAAAAACCTATATCAATATTTATAATTACGAACAGATTATTAATTACGAATTTATTTACAAGATTATTAAAATTACGAACATATAGAGAGCATTGTCTCTTGGCATTGCTCTCTGTTTTCATCACGTCGTTTTAGCCATTCCGAAGATTAGCTGGGACGGACAGACATACAGTAAGTTATTTAATAGAATCAGGCGTTACTTTGCGAAAATCCATTTTATTAAAGTTGTTAAAACTTAATTTACTTATTTCCGCGTAATTAAATAAAATGATGTGTCTTGCCCAGTTTGAAGAGCACCTCCCGTCCTCCCTCAATTGTGTGCACTATCCTCACCACCACTACTCACCACTATACTAGGAAAGACAAACCACCCTCAATAATACGACACGTGTTTCACCTCCACACAAGGCATCCTCAGGTGAAGTAAACTCTGCGGTGGTTAAACCCGAAGTGCACGACGTACCGAAATAGCTGCTAGTTATATAAGCGGTTGCGTCAGCGAGTTGGCGGGCAGTCTCAACGAGCACTAGCCATCTGCGCAGTACAGGATTATAGTGGCCAAGTGTATGCGTAGACACAGGTGCACTGTCTATTCCCCCACTCTTATAGTCTAATACAACGGTATTCCGACACGATCGGAGAGAGATCAGGACCACCTTTCCGAGTCTCGAGGGTTAAACACTGTCAGTTTCTTGACTCCGGACTGAGAATTTTTTGACAGAGATAACTGATTTTCGCCCAATCCGGTATTCAAACCTGGGAATCCATGATCAACGATCGCGTTTACCACTAGAACAAAGAGGCACACGACCTCTTTTGGATATTTCACACCACGATTTTACGTAGTAGAGCCATGCTGCAGCTATATTATGGTTGCAGCACGAATAGGTCGGCTCGACTCGGGAAAGACCACGCCCTCTCAAAATACCAGCGTATAATAGCAGCTTAATGCTGTTATTTTCCGTATGTTGAGTGTAGATAACCGGAGACTTGCTTTTTGCCTTTATCCTATAAAAAAAAATGTTAAGAGAGATCTAATTTTAAACAGAATAAGAGTGACTAACAATCACACAGTTAACCTAATGGAAGGTGGTTGCTGTGGCACGTAGACATCTACATCCATCCTCATTTGCGAATTAAAATACAGATGCGTTGTCAACCGTGAGGGCTAAGATAAAATACCTCTTTCCGGGTAACAAGCAAGTCACCGGTTCTCTACACTCAACATACGGAACATAACAGCATTTAGAGCTGCTATTATACGCTGGTATTTTGAGAAAGCATGGTCCTTCTCGGGTTGAGCTTATCTATTCGTTCTTCAACCATAATATAGATGCAGCAAAAAAAAAAGAAGATTGAACAAAAACGCTATCATTCTACTGTCAGTTTAATGTATCGTTTCTTATACAGGCTGCTTGCTATCAAGAACAATATATATTCATTGTAATAATTTGTAAGCAAATCCTAATGAATACATCTTAAGAACTAAATAGCGTAAAGCTCCGTTTGAGTAAGATGGAAGCCCCAACAAATTTAATTGACTAGATTTCATTTCAAGCCCCTTTGCCGTGAACACAAATGAGATGGCGTTTATTAATACAAGAGTATTGTATTGTTTTGGTTAGAAAATACGGTGGAAATTTTGAATATTGTAGCTTTGGCAAATCGAAGCAAATTTCGGAGAAAATGTTTAGGAAATAGTTTAAGCTTCCTTACGTTTAGGTTTAAGGTGTGAGTACAAGGGCAGCAGTTTTAGGAACCTTTATTGCCAACACATTTTTAGTTTTACAACTATAAATATATATATATATATATAAAATTAAATTTTCTGACTAATGTTCAATAAAACACTAAACTAACAAAACTAAGTGGTATGTACGTCAACTACGGGTTTAGATCGCTAATCTGTTTATGTAACGTTTAGTTTGAGCTAATTTATCTAAAGACAACGCACTTTTAGCTTTCTTTGTTTGAGACATTGTTCTCCAGACCGAATTATGGTCAGTCTCATCGGGTACAAGACATCTGCGCAAGACAGGATTCTAGTGCACGAGTGTATGCCCAAACACAGGTACAATCTCCATTCCTTCACTCTCATAGTCCGATGAGATGACGATAAGACAATCATGACCGGAGCGAGATCAGGTGCAGGATCAACGTCTTTTTGTGTTTCCCGAGGCACGGGAGTGAAACACTGCAAGCTTCACGTGCTTAGGAGTATTTATTGACCGAAAAACCCAATAACTGATTTTGTCCGACTTCGATCCCAGGACGAAATTATCAACAACCGCGCTTACTACCACGGGATCAACGAGACAGTCAATGGTTTGAAATATTTTACATGTTGTGTCCATGCCCTCGTTTGTCATATTATAATAAAGACCAAAAAATAAATAAAAACCTTACCATTAATATATAAATTTATACAAGTTCTAATCATTAACGAGAATAACCAGCGCGTGTTGCCAGTGATGACATAGGGAACTGATACATAGTCTTTCATTGAATTATGGTGATATAGCCCTCACCAGAGTTTCTCTGCGTGACAGATTTCGAAATGATCCGTAGTAGAACCAGAGTAACCGCCATAGCCCTACGGAACATAATTGAGTAAGTGGCAAATGCTTTGGTACATATAGTATGACGACTTTTATGGGTATCCTGGCATTTGCCTTGTGAACTTTTATGTCACCCATGGGACGCCATAGCGTAGCAAGTATAATAGAAATGTAAAATGTTTTGAGAATGTTTCGATATTTCGAACAAAAGATTATGGCATATCCTAAAAGACGTATTACGTGCTTTATGTTCCGTAAACATTGTGCAAAATGTCACAGTCGCACGCATTAAATAATAATATACGCATAAAACCAAAATACGAAAGGTCACGCAGAAACTTTTACGTGGTAGAGCCATGCTACAGCTATATTAATTGACTGAGTGTTCGAATTAATTGCCTAAGACCAAAGCGTAAAACATGTTCGGACGAATTGCTATTATTTCTTAGTGGGTAATATATCCAGTCTGATATATTGGCGTCGAAAATGCAGTACATCATGAAGCCTTATCGTCCATTACATAGACGTGGGCAATAATTTACGTGGCAAAAAATCTATTCACATTATGTAAAAGATGATTGTGTATATACAAGTTCTAAACTGATTTGATGGCTCCATGATTATTTTTTAAAGGATAACGGTGACAAGCGAGCACACATTCCACCTGATGGTAAGTGGTTGCTGTGGCCCATAGACATCTGCATCTATCTTTGATTGCGAATCAAAATGCAGATGCGTTGTAAGCCGCGAGGACTAATATGGAATACCTCTTTTCCAGTAAAAAGTGTATCTGGTTCTCTACACTCACCATGCGAAACACAACAGCATTGAGCTGCTATTTTACGCTGGTATTCTATGAGAGCCTGGTCCTTCCCGGGTCGAGTCAACCCATGCGTGCTACAACTATACAATTAATATAGGCGCAGTATGGCTCTACTTTTTTAAATTTGATGCAGCAGTATGATGCAGTTGTTTAGAGAATTTAGGGCCACGTGTTTGGTTCCGCAAGGAGCAAGTATATGCATGACCAACAAATAATTGCTCCAGGTCTTGATGTTTGTCCTTGTGTGCAATTTATTTGTTTAAACTGCCTCCATGATACAGGAGAAAATCCTTGTGTAGAGGTAATGTTTTTATTAAAAAGAATAAAGAGAAAAGATAACCGACACTAGTCTTCACATAGCTAGGTTTGATAATAAAACAACAACATATGGTGCACAGCAACATTGTATTATAAATATTGGACACCTTTTTCGAAAGTACTTAAAAAGTATTTGTTTTGACAGTATAACCTTAAGTATATTGGTTTCAGTATATTTAGAGAAAGAGGTTTTTATGCTAACACTCATATTTTATTAATATAAGTTTTTTTACAAAAAATTGCATCATATTACTACTAGTTATATATAGATATAGTTCTGTATAAAGTTTACTGTAATAAACAAAACAAAATTACTATAAAATACCCGGCGTTTCGCACGCTCCTCAAACTCAAAACCGTTAGCCGACGAAGGACTTAGGTATAGGAAAAACCCAAAACTCCCCACTCTTGGACTGATCAAAGGTGGCGTCCACTATATGCCGACTAATTTATATTGATCCACTTATTTTGATCTGCCTAATATTTATTATTTACTTTGTGCTAATATTTAATAGCAATAATTACAAAAAATCGCAGACACAGTCGCGTTACAGCCTATTTCAACTGCTGAACGTAGGCCTCTCTCATAGTGTTAACAAAAATGTTGTTTTAACTATATTTTTTATTGCTTACATTGTTAATTTATACAATAATAATAAAATTGTGCAAGTAATACATTTCTTATATTTATGCAGTATTTACGCATATTCTAATACGTGGTAGAGCCATGCTGCAGCTATATAAATATATATAACACGCCCTCACAGGATACCAGCGTAAGGTAGCAGCTTAATGCTGCTGTGTTTCGTATGGTGAGTGTAGAGAACCGGAGACCCGTTTTACTGGAAGAGAGGCATTCTATCTTAATCCTTACGGCTGACGACTCATATGCATTTCAATTCGCAAACGAAGAAAAAATATTTTATCCAACAAATGCAACAAGAAATTTTACAAGCTAATTTAAATTAACAAAATACTAAATAACTTTACACTGAACAGTATATGTTCGTACATACACTAGCACATAGATTGCCTAATGCAGATTCCAGCTCATATTTATCGATACTAAAATACAATCAAAGCAATTAATGATAAATATAATTGACATTTAATAGCCAATTTCCTATATACTGTTAATAATACGCGACTAGAGACGTATTTGCACATTAATATTGATTATTTTCATTTTGTAAGATAATTTTACATTACATTGTAGAATACTATAATGCTGCAGAATCGAGGGAACACAGTACCTACACAGCTTTGTTTCGAAATGAAAGTCGGGCATTCCACCTTAGGCCTGATAGGTGACAACGCACCTTACCATCAGGTGAAAAAGCCGGATTGCCGTCCCATTAGACTCGGTGACAAACGGACACACAGTCCACCTAATGGTGAGTAGTTGCTGTGGCCCATACACATCTCCATTTATCCACGTTTGCGAATTAAAATTCAGATGTGTTGTCAGCCGTGAGGACCAAGATGGAATGCCTCTTTTCCAGTAAAAAGGGTCTCCGATTCTCTACACTCACCATACGAAAAACAATAGAATTGAGCTGCCATTTTAAGCTGGTATCCTGGGAGAGCGTGATCCTACCCCGGTCGAAATTGTGAATTGCAATTTTAAGTGCTGTCTTGTGCGGCCATGTTCTGTGCAGCAAAGGACAACTACTTGAGAATATTTTCAAAAATACTGTAAGGATATGTGAAGTCTTTAGCAGCATGACGGACTACTTGCTCCATAACCCTCAGGAATTAGCGGTGGCCAATGCCTAGTAGTAGGACGTATACAGCCTGTGCCTTTATGTTTTAGTTTTGTCAATTTTGATTTAATTAACAACACTCAAGTACGTATATATTATTATACTCACGTCCACCTCGGCTTTGTCTTGATAGGGTCTACTAATGTAACTAATTGGGTGTACTAATTTAGATTTAAGATAATCAAAGACAATTTATTTTATCAATTTTTCGTTGTTTCAAACAAAATATCTCCAAGGTTACTGGACAAACTATAGCCTCGATCACTCCTGGCATTGTTCTCTATCTGTCCGTGAAGGTATATTGCTATCGGTTAAGCCATACCGAAGATAAGCTTGGACAGTCAGACAGACAAACAGATAGAAAAAAAATGGTTATTTAAGTTCTTAATGGCAAACAAGTAACCCCATTAGCTCAATATAAGGCAGTAATATTGACATTACAGACAGACACTTAAATTTTATTTATATGTATAGAATTACTTAAATTGACATAAACTTCAGTTATAATAATTTCTGCAATCAACAACGGGGTGACGTACTTAAGTACAATAAAGTCGAAATTTAATATCAACTTAGATCTCCCCACGCCTCTGGAATAAATATTTGACCAAATTACGTGGTCGTTTGCGAGATAAGTATATCTTCTTCGGGAGTGTCATTTAAAAAAGAGGGTTTATTTAATTATATCATGTTGTACGTTTTTAGTGCCTTTACTAAAATGCTCAAAATGCTCATAATATTTGTTGTATTCTAATATAAAACGTGATTTTTTTCCTGGCGTAATTAATGTTAGTTGGCAATTTGTTTTTTGTTTAAAATTATTAATAAGTAGTTCATTTTGCATTTGAAAATAGAACTGGTATGATTGTAATTCTTTTACTTTACTTAAGTATTAAAACATAAATTATAAATCATTCACATAATATGGACCATAGAGAATAAAGTCACTCATTTTTTCTGTTGAGATCAATTCGAGTTATAAAATTATGTATTTTTGCCCGTTGCAATTGTATATTTCTTGTATTGTGTGTAAAATGTGTATATGAAATAAATAGTTCTTTCTTTATTTCTGACTTTCAATAACTTTGATTTCTTAAATCTTAATGGTTAGGTCGTTTATTAATATAATATTTGCCATTTGAAGAAACCGATAATCTGACATGCATTATTCTAGAAGTTATAGTAATAAAAAAATAGAAGAAAACCATGCCCCTCCCCCATGATTTTAAAATATTTTATCAAGTTCATTATATATATATATATGACTCCTATGACTCCTACATAGTTTGCTTCATAAATGTTGCCATGATTACAACGCTTGGCAGTCTTATATGGTGGTGTTGTTTATACTTTACATTATAGTTAAAATGGTTACAGGAGAGACACATGCTTTGATGGATAGATTGAGACTTGATTTACGATGGCGTCATTAAACAGCGCTCAGCAATACATCAAGATCACAAGATACGATATAGGTACAAGATATTAATATTAGATTGATTTTAAAATAATAGCCGTTATTTTTATTGCAGATAAGCAATTATCTTTCATAATGTGGGTGGCATAGAGGCCATTCTAGGGAATGTTACAAAATATTACAGCTTCCGATAGAATTTTATTATTTTAAAAGTAATCTTACTACTTAGCCAATAGCTGGCGGTTAAACCATCACGTTTACGCCAGACGTAAATTACTAAGGACGGCGACGGTCAGCAAAATCACACACACGCGGGGCAAATGCGAACATTTTGGTAAACCCTCTCTACAACGGGTTAGGTTCACGTCTAGCTATGGACTTTCATGGGCTGATAAAGAAGAAGTAAAATCACAATAGGCGAGCAACGCAGACTAGATCTCCAGAGACACCAATAGTGCCGATTTGTTGCTGTTGTTAATGCGAATGTCATCAGGTCACGGCAGCCGGTCTCATCGGACGCCGTGCTATCTGCGGATGGACAGCAGACGTATGTCGCCATATAAAGCACTGCAAGTTCTACCAATACGTTGACGATATACAGATTTATCTGCCATTTCTTCCTAGTGACATATAAAGACCAGTAGCAATAAATGTAGATTGGCACCACGTCTCATTATGGTCAGAAGCAAATACACTTATGCTCAACCCATGCAAATCCAAATTCATGCTATTAGAATCAAAGGGACAGTTCGATTGTATAATGAAAACGAAATTTGTTATAAGCATTCGTGGGAAACCGGTGGAATGTGTAAGTGAGACTCGTAATCTAGGATTGCTGGTGGACCAGGGTTTTCATTTTGAGAATCATGTACTTGCGATCACATGCAACTGTTTTAATAGGCCCAAAGTACTGTACCGATTGCGTGATTATCTCAGTAAGAGTATTCGCCTACGCCAATGTGAGTCACTCGTACTTTCAAGGCTTGTGTACGTAAATATTGTGTATAGTCCTAGGTTATTTGCTAAAACAAATAGGTTAATACATAGGGTCCAAAACGCATGCGCAAGGTACATATTTTATATTCCTCGATATCATCATGTACATTTGTGTCATAATAAGTCGGACATATTATTAAAGATGTCATTGAAGCGAGATTTACTACGCTTCTGTTTGGATGCATAAATTCAGAAAGATTGGAAAAACTTATCTTAATAAGCCATAACCAAGCAATAACTATCTTACTAATTGGCTGCGACATATACACGTAACTATTATGTGGAAATTTGCCAGTAAATGTTGTATTTGAAAAAAAGATAAATGGCCGGGTACTACATAAGAATATTGAAACTAAATCAATGTCCTTTTCCCTCTATAAATTTACCTTTTGTGAAAAATACACTCGACAGATTTTCATTAAATCCTCCCTAGAACACGACAAGCCCGTGTCCATTAGTCGACTTTTATAGGATGATGAAGAATAAGTATATTACTTTACAGAATTATAAACGAGCAAAGACGCGAGCAAGATTCAATAATACATAGTGACTCCACTCTCATAGTCAGGATGTAATCTTTAGGTTCGAGAGTTTTTTCCGTATGTATTATTTTGTTGCAATTAGGGTCTAATCCTTAAACCTAATATTAAAATAATAAATATTGACGTAAGAGTTTTCTTGTTTGTTTTTTACCTGACTGATATAGAAGAAGGTTAATGTTTATCGAGAGTATGTATGTCTATTTCTTTGGCACGCTCTATAGCCTAAACAGCGTGATAGATTTTAACATATGAGGTGTCGTTAGATTAGTCTTAATTTTGGTATGGACTTATGATTTTATTTTTTTCTCTTTATATTCAGATTCGGTCGTCGAAATTTATTTATTACTGTTTTAATAATTAAGCGTGTTGTTGTTTATCGTTTCTCATCTATACTTCTATAAAAATAAATAAAATTGAAGTGTCTGCTTGTAATATCACAATAACAGATTTTTACTAAATGCATATAAAAGTACATACGGTACTTATAACAAAAATACAATTTTTAAAAATTTTGTTTCTCTGTCTGTCTGTTTGTTCCGGCTAATCTCTGAAATGGCTGTAAGATTTTGACGAGACTTTCACTGGCAGATAGCTGATGTTATAAGGAGTAACATAGGCTACTTTTATTTTACTTATCTTCACGCACAATCCCTGACGTGGTAGCCAGAGAGAACAGATCGCCAAGTGTCACGATCCTTACATACCTCTTTCGCTTCTTTCAGATTCATTATCTTCTTCATACATGCACGTCTAGGTATCCGAGTACTCTTGACCCTACCCTCTTCGAGCAATTTGCTCACATGGTCTTCGAAAGTTAGTCTCGGTCTACCTCGACACATTTTAATATTAACTTTCGCGCTATATATTTTCTTCACCATTCGGTCTTCACTCATTCGCTCAACGTGCCCAAACCACCGAAGCACGCCCTTATCAATTTTTGTGATAAGGTCATCTTTCAAACCTGCCATATTGCGAATCTCTTCGTTTCGCTTTCGGTCGGCCATGGTAACGCCGCACATTTTACGAAGAGATCGCATCTCCACTGCAATCAACTTGCTTTTATGCTTCTTCTGGCATACCCAGGTTTCGCTGCCATATAGCAAAGTCGGTACCAACACTGCGTTATGTATTGCAAGGCGTGCACTCTTCGCTACGCCTTGCCTTTTGACTAACGCAGTCAGGGCACCATTGACTTTGTTCCCGGCAGCGACACGCCTGTCCACATCTAAATCACATCTTCCATCCCGGCTAAAAGCACTCCCCAAGTATACAATTTCATTTACTTGTTCTAGACATTCCTGATTTACCCATATTTCACACTTCGTTCTCTCTTTGTCCCTTTCAAATACCAGAACCTCAGTTTTATTAGCGTTCAAACGGAGACCTTTAATTTCACATTCCTCTTTCATACACGTGACTAATGCCTGCAGTTCTGCCTCTGATAGTGCAATAAGCACTGCATCATCAGCATACAGCAGACAATTTATTTTAATGTCACCCAATTTCACACCCAAACAGCTATCTTTCAGCTTTTGTAAACAGCTGTCGAGATACAGTATGAACAGCCAGTAAGACATGACACAACCCTGTTTTACGCCCGTTTGGACGCTAAACATGGGTGATAGGTCATGCCCTACCCGCACACAGGCTTTACAGTCACAGTAAAGAGACTGCACAGGCCTTAGCAATCGACCATCCACACCATACCCCGGCAACAGTTCCCACATTTTCTTCCTTACAACCTTATCAAATGCTTTCTCAAGATCCACAAAAGCACAGAAAATCTTCTGGTTAGCAGCCAGAAGCTATTCCGTGATCATACGGAGAGAAAACATTTGATCCGTGCATCCTCTTCCAGGTCTAAATCCGCATTGTGCCTCCCATAGAAATCTTTCTGATTTCTCTTGCATCCTACGTGTCAAAACCTTCGAGTAAACTTTACTTGCTAAACTGGTCAAGCTGATCGCCCGATAGCACCCGCAGTCAAAATGTGAACCTTTACCTTTATATAACAGCACAATGACTGCGGATCGCCAATTATCCGGGACATCCCCCGTCCGCCAGCACAAATTGCACAGCAGATGAAAGCTGTCCCAGACGCGAGGCCCACCATACTTGACCATTTCAGCAGTAACTCTGTCTAGTCCCGCAGCCTTACCACATTTCAAACTTCGAATCGCACGTTCAATCTCTTTCATACTGATGACCTCAGTGTCATCGAGGTCCGGGTCTGGCGTACCAGTCACGGCGTCATCCCCGGATCCCTCACTAAGATCATCACACGCATACATTTCTCTATAAAATTCGCTCCATCGCTGCATGACGTCCGATTTTTCTGAGAGGACGTCATTAGTTCTCGAAAGCACTTTTTTCATTCTTAAGGCCGTCGCACCACTTCGGGTCCTTCCAACCTCTTTCCAGAAGAGTTTGGAGTTCTCCTTAAAGTTCGTCCGCTTCCATTCTACACCTTTCACGCACTTCCTCAATCAATGCTTTCGTGTGAACTTTCTGCAGCCTATATCTTTCTTTCATCTTTTCTCTCATATTCTTATCATTACTAGAGGCCAAGTAGTCTAACCATGCTTTCTTCTTCTTCTTTACAGCTTCTTTCACTTCATCATTCCACCATGCATCTCTTCTTTTACTACTGCCTCTTTTTATTGTTCCACACACTTCTTCCGCTGCACTTACCATTCCATCCCTAAGGTTCTGCCATGTTCTTTCTACACATTCGTTTCTGCCATCGATGGTGTCAAGCTTTTCGGCAACCCTTGCATGATATTTGTCCCTAGTATCCGCTTCCTGAAGCTTCCAGCTTCGGATGCGACAGACCGACTGTGTTTCTGTCACTGCCGTCCGGTAGCGCCAATCCGCGAACAGACCCCTAAATCTAGTAATCACTAGATAGTGATCCGTTCCCAGGTCAGCACCCCTGAACACTCGCGTATCCATAACCTGTTTTCGCAGTCAGTCATCCACCAGGAACAAATCGATCATACTTCTCTCATTCTTTCTTTCTCTAGTATACATATGGATTTTCTTGTGATTAAACATAGTGTTTGTCACAAGAAGACCGTTTTCCTTGCATACCGCCAGTATAAGCTTGCCAGCATCGTTAACCCTTTTATCGCCAAACTTTCCAAGTACCGACTCGTACCCTGGTCGAGCGGTACCAACCCATCCATTCAAATCACCATATACAACAATTCTTTCGTTTTCCCTAGCCAAATCTAGAACTTCTCTTACATTCTCCCAAAACTCCTCCAGCTCAGCCCTGGACGACGAAGCTACCGGCGCATAAACAGCCAAAAGGAATAACTTCGTCAGTCCCAATTTAAAGCGAACCCAGAGAAGTCTTGGGTTCACAAACTTATATTCAGTCGTAACATCGACCAACCGAGAAGACAGCAGCACCCCCACTCCCTGGCAGGCGTTCTCGCTCTCCGGGACTCCGGACCATAGAGCTAACGCCCCGCCAGGGAGCTCTTCAGTACCACTGCCCTTCCGTTTGGTCTCCGACATACACACGACATCTAATTCTCTTTCTTTCATTATTTCGATCAACTCATTCGTCTTATCTCTCATGCCTCCTCTAACATTCCACGTGCCAACTCTGCACTCTGTCCTCCACCTTCCGCCGTGTCGGACTGTGCGTGACGGGTGGCGGTCCCCATCGCCGCTTTGCGCGCTGCATTCCACACCAACGGGGACGAGCTGGTGTGCGCCGCCTTGGGGGGACGCCCTAACCCTCGTTGGCATGGGTGCGCAGCTGAGTAGAATTGCAGCCCTGAAATGGGCTGGCAGGGGTCGCAACGAGCACGCTTCTACAATGACCCCCACTACTTTTATTTTAGAAACAGAATTAGGGTTCTGCGAAAAATGACACGCGGGCAAAGTCACGGGGAACAAGTAGTATTCAAATAATATGAATTGACTTAAGAACAAGAACAATATTTTATCTTAATTTAGGGTTGTAATTTTTTTTAGGATCATAATAAATGTTCGAGTAATTAAACCGTATATTATGTTATTAGTAACCTACGTAAGGTGTGATGGGACTATCACGTATTATAGTATCAAAGTCCCAAACAAAAAAAAAACTCATTAAAAAAAACTGATAAGGAAGAATTTTACATTATCTTTTAAACGTAATCTGGCTCCAAAAGATCGTTTTGCTTCAAGCTCGTTTAACCTGTCACAACAAGCTCAATCATTTATCTTTTGCATGCCATTGACTTTCTCTGTGACACAGATATCTCAGGCAATGATTTATGTTCACTTCCATTTACACCGTTTTAGGCTCTTAAAGATTATCCCAATTTTTCAGTATTGTGTAAAAATGAAAGTTAAAAATATTTTTGTGTCCACGTACACGCACTCGCACACGCACACGCACACGCACACGATCACGAACTCGAACACGCACACGCACACGCACACGCACACGCACACGCACACGCACACGCACACGCACACGCACACGCACACGCACACAGCTTTTGCTGTCGCACGGATGGGCCGGCTCGACCTTTGGGGATTCTCTAAGGGTGTTGGTACCCAGGATGGTACCAACACCCTTGGAGATTCCCACGCTGAGCATCCACGACCAAACTACTCCACTCCTTGGCGTGGGTGCTCAAGGTGCCCCGCGTATTCTGTAGGAGGGCAAATATCCGCTCGCGACTAATACTGCTCGGGGCAAGCTGAGCAATAAGACCAAGGCGACCCCTTTCACGCTATCCATGAATTTTTGCAATATTAGGGGACTTCATCCCAACCTTAACGTTGTCCATTACCATCTAGGGACGGCGAAGCTGGCCTTGCTCTTTTTAACCGACACTCAGGTATCCTTTCCGGCCGATACCTTATATCTCTCCTACCCGGGGTACAAATTTGAACACTCCTTTGTGCCCCGGGTTGGAGTTTGCGTATACGTCAGAGAGCACTTCTGTTTTCGACGCCTCGGCAGTCTTGACGGTACGGACCAGTCCATCCTATCGCTGCGCGTAGACAGCGACGACCATCCCCATGTCTACAGGTGCCTCTAGAGGTCCCATAGGGGTAATGCCGACTCAGACTCATCGACCACGTCGAAATGGCTGCAGACTCCGTGCTACAACAGGTCCCATCCGCAGAGATCGTGATACTCGGTGATTTTAACGCCTACCACGCTGAATGGCTTGGATCTCGTTTAACCGATCATGAGGGTAGATCTGCCTATGACTTTGCCTTGACATATGGTCTAACACAACTGGTTACTTCGCCTACGCGGATCGCAGATGTGGAGGATCATGTACCTTCCCTGTTGGACCTTCTGCTGACCTCTCATCCGGACGGATCTCAGGTCTCCGTCGATGCCCCTCTGGGTTCTTCGGACCATTGTCTGATCCGGAGTACGGTGCCAATCACGCACCCATTGCAGTTGCGATCTGCAGCTTGCCGCCGTGTTTGGCACTATAGATCGGCCGATTGGGACGACGTTTCGGTTGCTTTACACCACCCATGGTCACAGGAGGGACTGAGGTCTTTGACGTTCCGATGTCATAGTTAGCCCGGCTGCCTTCAGTTTTTAAATAATAATTTTTAGTCCGATCTACGCAGAATGAACTAACAGTATCTTGAAGTCATGCAGTGGTATGCTTGGGTTTGGATTTAATTTTATTAATTATAGGATCCCAAGCAGATGACAGCTCCCGTCCATCTTCTCTATTGAAAATATGATGTTTTTAATTTCAATAGCCTCGCGAATCATCCTTGGTAGGAATCGGTGTTCTTTTGAGAGGATTTGAGGCCTATCAAATCTTCGCAAAAAAACACCGATTAAGAAATGAATATTCAATAAGAAAATCGGAGCGCTTGCGTCAGCGAGTTGTATACATAGCCGCTGCTTCGGTTCGCCGGTCACTTAGCGATAAGCCACCGCATAGTCTACTTCACTTACTTCAGAGGCGAAACACGTCTCGTATTGTCGTTGGTGGTGTGTTTTTCCTAGAGTAGTAATGATGGGATCAGTTGTGATGGGGATAGCGCATGCAAATGGGGGAGGGTGAGAGGGGCTCTTCAAATTAGATAAGACATTGTTTATTTCATTGAGCAGATGTAGACAAAATAACTTTTACCAACTTTAATGGGCATTTTCAATTATTTATAAGCCGTCGTTGTCGTAAAGTTACAGCATGTATAGTCTCACTACTGGATAGAGGATTTCTTTTATTTCTGCGAAGGTTTTAGAATAGAATAGAATAATTTTTATTGAATATAAATTATGACATAATACTTATTGAAAGTATTTTTTTTATTTACCACTGGTTCGTAAAATACGTCTGTCCTGGGAAGAACCAGCAAGAAACCCAGCGGGACTTATTTTCAAACAAATTCACTTTTATAAAGCTATTTTTACGGATTCTGTCGCGTTTAATTAACTTATTTTTATTAATTCCCGACGTTTCGGGTGCTTTACAGTACCCATGGTCATGGGGGACCGAGATGATTGACGTCCCGATGTCAGAGTTAACCCGGAGTACCTTCAGCTTTTTGCTTTTTTTTTCACTTCACAATAGTTATGTTTTTTTTTGTTGGTACATATTTTAAATGTGTTTTAATGTAACCAGCATAGTGGCGAACACCTTATTACCAGGGTATTTTTTTTTACTTATGTATTCTTTCATATTATAATAACTCTTTTTGTACAATTTTTATTTAATAAAATATTTAAACTTGTTTATTGAAAATTTTTGTATATTTCCTGGGATTATGCTGTAAAAGCGTATACATAGTCCCATAAATGAATTAGTAATTCTGTGGAGTCTAGTAACTGGTATTACAAGCTTATGTTTGTTCCTAGTGTTTAAAGTATGAACATCTTTATTCTTATCAAAGCTATTGATGTTTATATATACATAAATGACATTTTCATAAATATATTGCGATGCAAAATTTAATATGTTTATTTCTTAAAAAAAATCTCTAAGCGACTCATTACGATTTAAAAATTCATTATAAATTGCTCGTACGGCTCTCTTTTGTAAAACATATAGAGCTTCTATGTCAGTCGCATTAACTCATAGCAAAATTCCATAAGACATTACGCTGTGAAAGTAACTCAAATGAACTTATAGAGCTGTCTCAACATTGGTAACACTTTTAATCTTTCTTACAGCATATGCGACAAAACTAAGTCTGCCTGCTAATTTACATATATGGGGGCCCCATTTAAGCTTCGCGTCAATAGTAATACCAAGAAAAACAGTGGTCGTCCCCATTTAAGAGCATGTGGAGGGTGGAAAGAAAAGCGGAGATCTTCCGCCGGGCAAGGTGTTCTGCCCGGGGAGCGGCCAACGCTCCGAGTGGTAGTTCTGAGCTATTATATAAATACTGCTTTAATTTCGGAACTTTGTTAGCGCGATTTAGGCTTCGATTTGTTTCGCTTGTGGCGCGACGACAGCGCCGCCACAAGCACATTGGTATTTGAATGTTTGACATTAGGTATTGTAAATTTAATACATTTTGTCTTATTGCCGTTTGAGAGCAAATTGTTGGCGTTTTAAACCAATATACTAATTTACATCATTATTTATATTGTCAAAATGAATTAACTGTCCTTTGAGTTTGAAAATTAAAGTGGTATCATCAGCAAATAATACTGTATCGTGATTGTCCCCTACGAGATAAGTCATTAATATAGACTAATAACAGGTATGGGCCATGAATCAAGCCCTGAGGAACGCCCATATATACTACTGATCCGGAGGAACCTTTACCATTAATAACTACTTTTTGAGTTATTTTATTTAAATATGAAATAATAAGTGTAAGCGCAATATTTTGACACCGTAATATTATGTTCTGCCTTGTAACGCCTTGTAACGGTCACAAAAAAATACCTAAGACATCTTTTGTACTCTCCCAGGCATTAAAATATATTTCGTAAGCGTCAGTTTTCGACGGACCCCTTGTGAAAGCAAATTGATTTTTATGGAATAATTTATTTTTATAAAAAAATTTACAATTAGTCTAAAATTATCTTTTCAAAAATTTTACTGAGAGTTTGTAGTATAGAAATAGGTCTAAAATTAGCGTGGTCCAAAGTACTACCAGATTTAAATAAAGGTACTTTACTATGTTTTATTAAATCAGGAAACCTACTAGATTCGATACTGGTATTAAAATAATAGCAAGATGAGGTGCAATTAAATATATTATGGGAGCAATAACTGTAACGGAAATCCCCCATAAATTTGCGGTTTTCTTTACATCAAGGGTTTTGACAAGGACATCTCCGTCGCGTTAACCCAATGACTTCACATCTCTTCAAAATATTTTTTTTGTTTCTCTGATATCTAAGTTCCGCCGCCGAGCATGTGAAAAATCAGAATAAAACTGCAATAATTATGCGGGTGGGAATCGAACCCCGGATGCTTTCACACTATTATATTTACAACGAGTGCTTAGCCCCTCAGCTACTACAGTAACTACTTTGAGCCTGTGTAAAATCTACTGAAATGTAATTATTACGCGAAAAGTAAATCATGTTATATAAATTGACAATACAGAAAAGAGAAAACAGTAACGCGAATGGTAATGTAATGTGTGATTAAAAATAATTAAAATGACACTAAGTTATAACTATTTAAATGTGTACTTTGTTGTGATTCCATAATGAAACTGTTTTTTTTTTATGGGATCGGGTGACAAACGAGCACACAGTCCATCTGATGGTAAGTGGTTACCGTGACCCATAGACATCTACATCTATCCTCAATAAAGACTCAAGATGCAGATTGCGTTGTCACCCGTGAGGACTAAGATGGAATGCCTCTTTGCCAGTAAAAAGGGTCTCCGGTTCTCTACACTCAACATACGAAACACAGCAGCGTTAAGCTGCTATTTTACGCTGGTTTTCTGTGAGAGCGTGGTCCTTCCCCGGTCGAGCCGACCCATTCGACTGTGTAAAAGTCACATGAAAATGCTTATTATGTTTTAAGGTTCTGTTGAGCGAATATTTAATAAAGTCGTTTTAATTTTAATTTTATGAAAACCAATAATCGAACAGTTCAAATCCTCGCGCCCGCTCCGCCCAATGATTCTATAAACTTGTATAACGGTGGCGCCCGCCAGGCCTTAACATCCTTGAGGTTGGATGTACATAGTTTATTCTCTACAATTTCTTCTCTAAAGTTTGTGTAAAATCTCCCAAATTGAGTGCTTTCCACTCAACAATTGCTAGAAGAGAGGTAGCATTTTTCTACCTGCACACTATACTACAAGACGCCCTTAACACATACCTTAAAATTAAGTAACCCACATATACCTTAAAAGTAAGTAAATTAAATTTCATAGTTTGAGATCAATCCTCTCTCAGAATTCCAGCGTAATATAACCGTTTCGCATGGTATGTGTAATGAACTGGTGACTCTTTGTGCAAGATACGAGGCATTCCATCTTAGTTCTTAGATGACAACACATGTGCATTTTGATTCTTAAACGAATACAGATCTAGATGTCTACGGGCCACAGTTTTACTTACCATCAGGTGTGCGGTGTGCTTCTTTATTTTATAAAAAAAATGCTGTTCCTTTGTTCTTTAAAAAATCCAATTGAACACTATAAACCCATTTTATAGATTTTTATGCAGATAATTATTTCTATAAATATTTATTCTTAAGTCAGCAGAATCTATTGTAATTGTACCACTAATAGGAGAAGGCACTCGTTTCTAAGATACAATAATTACAACAAGTTTAGAAGCCAGGGTTCCATTAAATATTATAAGATTTGTGGCAATTAAAGAATTTATTTATTTATTTGAATAGCATTTTGTAACATTTTAAAGAAGCGATTTTTGTGCTACATGCTTCTAGAATAACGCGGTTAACAATAAAAGAAATTGCTTTCATCGTGGACACAGGCATTGAACATTTTGTCACCAATGCTTTCAAGGCTGCAATCCTTTCGCCCGAATTGCAGAAAGCTTTCTTAGTGAATGAACGAATGCAGCATTGCTGTGTGAAATAAACCTTAACTGTAAACAGTTTATGGATTGATAAAAATTATAGACAGTGCATAATTCAGGCTCCGCATTAAGGAAATGAGCACAATAAAGCTTCACCAGTACAATGTGTACTAGGACTGTTTGTTACCAAAACAAATACTAAGCTGTCTAAGTATTGGAGTGTGTAGGAGTGGCTGCATAGTGGAATTCATTATCGCATTTTATTCCTATGGGTGTTGTAAAGATCTTGTATTTATACACACATTTAATGTATAATATTACTTCACCTTAATAAGTCATTTTATGTAATGCTAGTTAGGAGCTTAGTGCTCAAAGTAACTTTCACAGTACCTACTCGAGGAACCTGGGTTCGATCTTTAGCGTTATACATTAGATTGTTAATTGTCATTTGTTGACAATGCTTGGAAAGAATGTAATGGATTGAAAGGATGAAATGGGTGGAATTAATCAATGGATGTGAAGTCTGCTAACACACACTGGAACAGTGCGGTCTAATCGTTCCATTAAGGCTTTAACTAGCCTGAATGACCTTGACGAAACGGCGATCGCAGAGATTTTAGCCGATGTCAACACCGTCTAGCAACTACGTTCTGTATTACTTATAAAAGTGCAAAGATTAATAGACTGCAGAGATGACAATTATATAAGTGACATACTGCCTATTATGCTTGCGCATCACTGAGAATTATGTCGCGGTTACGCATCTTCAATTACATTGCACGGTGTGGTGCTATAGCTTTGTCCGGTAGGCATCACGAACTATCAAGTGTTCAAATTTCAAGTACGTAATAATTTTTATTATATATGTTAAATCGTATTTATTTGTGTCGTATTAAAAATATGTCGTCAAAGCGTTCGCTGTAAATTTTCCCGGGTTTGATCCCCGACAGCACGAATGAAATTTGTAATTGTAATTTTCGTCAACACGCATTGGGGAAGCACGGCGGGCATTTCCTTGCCCTAAAACCCTCTCAGAAATAAAAAAAGAGTCCTGTGCCCAGTAGAGGGACTTGTATAGCCTATTACTTTACTTTGTAGCAATATTTATATTCGTTTCAGAAATAGAAGGGTACCTTATGCTGACAAAAATATCATGTGGAGGCGACGAAAACGTAAAACATCTTTGTACCTAGATAAAATGTTCGAAAGATTGTCAGTCATGTCATACGCCACATTTTCTATAGAGCGTAGAACATTGCAGATAGGGCAAAATAAAAAATAATCCAATATATTATGGGAACTATTTATTAATAATATATACATTTATAGGTATTTATAATAAAAATAATGAACAAGCTGCAAGGTTCAACTAATAACGTTTTTCGTAAACACAATCGTAAAATTCCTGTTATAATGTTTAATTGATGAAACGTAGTCAAGATCACTTCATATAAAATATATTTAATTAAAATTGACACGTGACCTATTTGGCCTTCTACTTACAACTCGGCGGAAATTTGAAAAGATTTTGTCTTTTCACACAAGTATTGTTTACAACTGGCGTGGTTTCGAAAAGCGTGATTAAGTGTCAGCGGTATATAATCAATTAAATACTGAACTTTTTTGAAATTTATTTTTTTGTTTATTTTTATTATATCTTCTTAAAAACTGACGCCATCTCACTATTTTATTATTTGTTTTTTTTTTTGTAACGCATAAGGATAAGTTAGATTAACTTGGATAAGTTTATAATTTTTTAAATTTTATCACAAAATTTCCGCAATAAATTATTACCTTTTCTACAGTAATTCTCTCCTCTTAGTTTCGGTGTGACTGTAGGATGTTATAGTGAGTCACCGTCAGTTAGTAAGCGGCCATAAATCATTATATGTATTTATAGACATACATATATACATTTTTTGATTTTAATATTTATGTTTGATTGATTTTTTGAAACCTGGTAAAATTATTTTTTTCCATACCAATTGATGGGCCTGAGTACAATGCCAGTTATACTCTTTGGCTGAAGTTATTTTTTATTTTATGCTCAATTGCAGACAAAACAATACTGAATGCGCATTTCTAAAACAAAATTTTACCTCTTCTCATTCTAATAATAGCTCCTGCACCTAACACGGCGGAATAGTTATTATTATCTATAAGACTATTTGCGGAAACAGTTTTTGTTAACAGTTATGAGTGTAACATTTTATCAGCTGCTTTGTTTATAGTGCCCTGAGCAACACTTTGCCGGTTTCTGTACAGAAAATGATGCTGGCTTTGCAAATATGGATGGCCGCTACTATTAAATATAATACCCGCTATTACACTTATTTACATAGAAACTTTAATTAACATTTGCATGAAATTCTAAATAGCGCTTTTTACACAAGAAAGTAAACTATTAGATCAGTCCATTTTGTTTTTCACTAATTAAGTAAAAAGTAAAACAAACCAATAGGGCCGTGATTTAAAATTTCTTGCAACTTTTTATAGAAAAGCATGACCTTATCATAATATAAATGTCAATCATTTAGCCATGTGATAAAACTTTTAAGTGTGCCAGTCAAATATTAATGATGATATTCGGGTCATTATACTGGAAATAGTCTTTTAAATATTTTGTAGTACAATTGATAATCTTCATTATGATTGACCGTGTATATGACTTTTATAAGTCTATGTTATTTTTGATGAAAATTATTATTGCAGATAAAAGCCCTTTCACATTTATTTTAGTCTCGAACTAAATTAATCAAAATGAAAATAATAACATTGGCTCTTTATAACTGATCTTTAAATGTAAGACACTGACTTGAAATTATATGATTATTGGCATTTTTTTAATTCATTGAACTTTTTTAAGATTTTGTTGAAACTCTACTGGTAAAAAAAAACATATATATATATATATATATATATATATATGTGTTTTTTTATATTATAGTTCTTGATGAAAATTACGTATGCGCGTTACTTCGCATCCCATCAAGAATTTCTAATGTAATTCTTGGTGTAAAGCTAAGACGTGGTAATAACTGTAAACAATGGAATAACAAAATAATGAAAACATTTACATTTACGTACAAAACATTTACTAAAATACTTGCTTTATAACCTAATAAATATTATTTGAGCGTAATAAAAAATAAAACAAGGTAGTCTTCGGCATGAAAGTAAAAATAAATATTTTCGATTATTTTTGCAATATCTAACAGCCGGATCAGCGGCCGATTCTGATCCATCTAAAGATGCTAAATTTCAGCGAGCACTGTCAAATTCAATAGGAGTGACAGAAAAACGGTTCTTGACATAGAAAGGTAAATAAATTATTTAACCTGTAAAGTAAAATCACTTTATTACAAATCAAAATAGCTCAATAGCTTTATTAACATGAGACATAATTGTACGAGTGCTTTAACTTTAACATTATTTTACTGAAATCTCAGAAAGTTTTTTTTTAATAGAATAAGGGTGACAAACGGGCACACAGTCCACCTGATGGTAAGTGGTTGCTACGGCCCATACACATCTACATCTATTCTCGATTACGTATCAAAATGTAGATGCGTTGTCACCCGTGAGGACTAAGATGTAATGCCTCGTTTCCAGTAAAAAGGTTCTCCGGTTCTCTACAGTCACCATACGAATCACAGCAGGGTTAAACTGCTATTTTACATGTTATTCCGTGAGAGCGTGGCCCTTCCCCGGTCGAGCCGACCCATTCGTGCTACAACTATACCTACTAGTAATATAGCTGCAGCATGGCTCTACCACGTAAGAAAAAATTGACGTTGAAAATTTAAGTATTTTTAGAAGCAACTTAGCAATTATTTTCTATTGAGATAATTTTTGTGGAATCGTGTTTTGCAAACCGCCACCTGAAATACGTACAATTTTTTTTCGATAATGACGTGAAATTACCAAACGATCCCCCTGCATTTCAATGTGGCTCTATTAATATGAACATACCTCGGGATTCAGAGATTTTAAGTTTTCATGCGTAGATAATGGAAGATATAATATTATATTATCACTGTCCCGTGTGAGGCACCCTTTATACTTATATACATATTCTCATCATATTTTTATGGTTGGTTAGAAAAATTATATCTAAATGCAAACTTTCACAAGGAAAATTTTTTTTTACTATTTTTACCCAGCAAGTAGTAAAGCAACTACAATCCCATCGGTAAGTGGTTATGTAGTCTAAGATGGTGAATTGCACTGACTTAACAAAAACCTATTCACTCTTGCCTAATAGTACTAGGTAAGTATTATTTGCGACCTATTTGTTTGTGTGTGTGTGTGTGTGTGTGTGTGTGTGTGTGTGTGTGTGTGTGTGTGTGTGTGTGTGTGTGTGTGTGTGTGTGTGTGTGTGTGTGTGTGTGTGTGTGTGTGGGTGCGTGTGCGTGTGCGTGTGCGTGTGCGTGTGCGTGTGCGTGTGCGTGCGCGTGCGAGTGCGAGTGCGAGTGCGAGTGCGAGTGCGAGTGCGAGTGCGAGTGCGAGTGCGAGTGCGAGTGCGAGTGCGAGTGCGAGTGCGAGTGCGAGTGCGAGTGCGAGTGCGAGTGCGAGTGCGCGTGCGAGTGCGCGTGCGCGTGCGCGTGTGCGTGTGCGTGTGCGTGTGCGTGTGCGTGTGCGTGTGCTTGTGCGTGTGCGTGTGCGTGTGCGTGTGCGTGTGCGTGTGCGTGTGCGTGTGCGTGTGCGTGTGCGTGCGCGTGCGCGTGCGCGTGCGCGTGCGCGTGCGCGTGCGTGTGTGTGTGTGTGTGTGTGTGAAGAAAAGCGTATGAGAATACGTGAAGAGGAATAAAGGTTGATTACTAATTCGCTTACCTGTACGAGGTTGCCACTCGAGGACCTTTCTTCCTAGTTTTTATCTGTTTTCCAAGTTATATAGCTAGCCCATTGCCATTTCACTGTAATATTCCGTTGGGCTATGTCAGTTACTCTGGTTCTAATGCAAATATCTTCATTTCTAACTTTATCACGTAGAGAAACCCCTCTCCAATTTAAAATTTTTACTTTTTTTAGATGATAGTTTATCTAACATGAAAAAACCATAAACCCAAGAATGTCTTTATATAGTCATTTATACTTAGGTAAGCACCATTCTTTTATTTATTTAAATTGTTTGATTTAATTTGATAACAGTGTACGTAAATGTATGTACTATATTTCCCTCCACAATAATATTTTATAAAGTCATACTCATAAAAACAGCGTTTTATTGTAATACATAATTATAAAATTCAGTATCAACTAATTAATAAAAATATGCAACAATAAAATTACATAGGTATTAAAAACTATCGAAATCTAAGTAACGAGAGCATGTTCGTCGTTCACATCTAAATTATATAAAAATGCATTTTTCAATTTCACTAATCAAAGTCGCCGTGAAAATTTCTTCTTCTTTGGACACTTTAAAAATTTATTTATTTAGAAAATAATATTTACAGTTACCAGTGTACAGATATTAACTAAATTAAGTATTTCTAGTCATAAAAATATTTATAATTGAGTATAAACTTTTAAAAAACTAATATATATTTGAACGAAGTCGCTCCAACATCGACGTGCAGTCCACCCTCGACGATGTCCGAAAACGGACTGTGACAGAGCTTACATGGCGACGGAGCATGCGCGCTCGCGTAAATATATTCAATTTCAGGGAAAAATGATATATTCTCTTATAAAACGGGTAATAAAAATAAAACTCTCAATTAAAAATATTAATATTTTTAAGACCTTTTTTTTAGTGTAAGAACTATTTAAAAAGCTTGTGCCGTTTTGGAGAAATTTTGCAAAATATGACAAAGATAGGTACTCTTTGGGGATTTTTTTTCTAATAAGGGGTTGACAAAAATACAATTTTGTTAAATTAAAAACATTTGTCAAATCTTCTTCTATTACACTGTATTTTTTCTTTGTGGATTAAATGAACAGTTATTGAGATTTTTTTAATTAAATATCCTAGATTTAGGCATTTCAACCACTGTTAAGGCCCATTAGGTTGTAACTACACTTTAATTTTTACAATTGTGTAATACACATAGCGGCGTCGATTCCTTAATACGTTATTATAGAGAAAAGCAATATATAAAACGGTGGCTTAGAATCAGTTTTATATATTGCTTTGTTTCACCGGTGCAGTTAGTCATTTGAGTATGTCTATGTATTCACGATTCTCGCAAAGCTTCCTTTTAGAATAAGAGGAACTTGCGAACACACAGTCCACCTTTGGTAAGTGAATACTGTGACCTATAGATATGTATATCCATCATCGATTATGTATCGGAATGCAGATGCGTCGTCACCCCGATGATTAAGGTAGAATGCCCCCATTGCCAGTAAAAAGGATGTCTACAATCACCTTACGAAACACAGAAGCTTAAATAAGCTTGTATTTTACGCTGGTATTTTGTGACAGCATGCCTTTCAAGATACAAAGTTAATACAGCTGAAGCATGGCTCTACCATGTAAACTTGATGGATTGCTATTAAATTTTATTTTCATTCACTCATTCATTACAGCCCTTCAAGTCCAGTGCTGATAATAGGCCTCCCCCAAGGAATATCATAAAACACGGCCCTAAAACACCTGCATCCATTGACATGCAGCATGTCTTACCAGGTCGTTACTTCCATTTAGTTGGGGGCAGCTCTACACTTCTTATACCGGTAAGAGACTGCCACTCGAGAACTTTCTTCCCCATCAGTTGTCGGTTCTTCGAGCTATATGGCCGGCCCATTGCCACTTCAGCATAGTAGTTAATTTAAATTAACTAAGGCAGTTAAAAAGCCTTCGTAACCCAACGCCGATTAAGGCAGTGCTAAAAAGGAATACGTTTCCTTTTCTATTCAAGTTTATTTTCATAAAGACTGCTGTTACGGCCTACGGCTGTTCCCACAAAGGTTCAATCCTCCGGGGCCAATCAGCGGAGTTTCAACGAACAGACGTAGGTCGTGCCTCAATAAGGCCGCGTGGAATCTTCTTATTACAATAAACAATAAGAGGGAGCATTCTATCCTACTGCCATTCAACAGGGAGAATATTAAAACCGAGCTTACTTACCTATATCCAAGGCAACTGGTCCCTCAGGGTTCGGTCAGGTCGCATGTGGTTGTATGGTGCAAGGGAAGTAAGGGTCAGTGATGTGTATCTGTGTGTGACTGAGTGTGGTAGACCTTATGAGACCGTTGCCGTCGGCAGCAGCTCGGACTTCAGCACCGCTCCAAATTGTGGTAATCTTCCGCGGAGTCGTCCACAGTCACTTTCTTCGTTCGTCACGAGGACAGTCCTTACCTTTATCGCACAATTAACTGACTTCCAGAAGCCACTAACTCTAATTTGTTATAAAACGTAACACCCAACACAAATACAAAATGTCGGTCTATACGATATCCCGTTACTATATGCAAAAACGTAACACACCGCACGAACACAAATGTCCGGATCAAAGTTCACTACCGTTTTGCGTGGCAACAATTATTTCTAGAATATCAAATGCCGCAGTAGTAGCAAATATTGTCGAATACCCTTATACAGATTCTGAGTTAGACACAAGAAATCCCGGGAAAAGCTCTCAAACAAAGAATGCGCGATACGAATGCTAGACAGTATATTTACTAGACGCGCCTAAATTCCCACGCTGTCCCAAGCAAAGCTGGCAAACGACTCCTGCGCTCGCGCGCCCTCGCCACATCGCTCGACCGAACGTTAAAACCGGTATGGCGCCGAGCCGAGCGCCCTCTGGCGTCAAATTCCAAAACCAGCGTTCGGGAGTTAACAACTTCTGATGATATTAACAATAGTTTTCTATAAAATAAATTAAATAAATTTTATAACATGTCGTTGACTGTACAATAAATTGTGGCTTGTTTAAAAATACGCCGTATGAAGCTGCATGAAGATTTAGAAAGAGATTTGGCCACGTTAATGGGTACCTCGGACTCGGTTTCTCTGCGTGTTATATATGGCGAGTTCACTCGATAAGCTTCCTGCAATGAATTCCGAAATAGCTTGAGTGATATGTGATCTGAACTGCAAATTAATTTAGATATTTACGTTTTTATATAAAGGATCGACTTACAGATGAACTAAGGAGAGTAAGTGGTGGGACTATTTGTCTGCCTAGGAGTCCGCCCGGGAAGGTGCCACTCTCTTACGTATTTCTACCGCCTGATAGCAGTGTATACACTACTACCAGTATAACTACACAACATAACAGGTATTTGTATGACCTACGAGTCGTTCCGGGTCTAGGTATTTATCCTTGTGCAAACGTTTGTAAACCTCCTCCACGATACAGTAAGAAAATCTAGTGTAGGGGTAACGTCTTTAAAAAAAAATAAAAAGAAACTTCGGATGGAATTTGTACGAAATTGGGTCATAAATAAATTGTATGTACATTCAAAAAAAGAAAAGAAATTAATATCCCAAACGAACAACAGCAAATATGAGTGATAAAATGTAAGTTGGAATAACACAAGGCCGTAATAATTTTGTGCCTCATACGGAACAACTGTAGCATTAAATTAAAGCGGAATGTGGTGAAGCGAACTGCAGCGTGAATAAGCAGACTGTAACGCGAATATTTAACAACGTTAAATCCAAAGTGAAATTTTATTGCTTCCTGCAATGCGCTACAAGCCGCGCACGGCTCTCCCTGGAGTCGCGTTCCAGGATTAACGGACTGTTCCGGAACATTAACTCCGGAATACTATTGTTATTGTTGATTTTATATTAACAACGTGAAAACTAATAAATAATGTCTCTTTGCATAATCATGAATATGACATTAATAATACTATTGACATAATAATCGAATGGCTTAAAGCAAATAATTTAAATATTAATCTTGACAAATCATACTATATACAATTCAATAAATCAAAACATAAGCAGCACAATTTTAATCTAAATGTGACAAATATAAAAAAGTACAACAATTGAAATTCTTAGGTATAACTATTGACGAGAACTTGAACTGGAAAATACATATAGACCATTTGTGTAACAGAATTAATCAGTTCGTATATGCTCTTAAATTTCTGATTATTTAAGGTACTCTGTAATCTTAAACGTGTTAGGACCGTAACCGACAAAAAGACCGCTATTATGTCCTATCGCGCCTACATAGAATCGATATTGCGCTACGGCATTTTACTATGGGGCAACAGTACGGACGAAAACAGAGCATTTATAGCTCGAAAAAATGCATTAGAGCCATATATGGAGTTTTACCTGACGTTTCCTGTAAACCACTGTATAAAAGTCTAGAATTATTGCCACTACCATCACTTTATATTTATGAAGTTGCGGTTTTTGTACACAAAAACACAGAATTATTTAACAAAGTTAATAATTTTAGATTGAGAGATCCTCACAGATTGATATATAATTACATTCCAAGGTCGGATAAGAATGCAAAGAGTTGCCTCTGTATGGGTGTCAAAATATATAACAATATTCCTAGAGATATTAAAATGCTCAATATCAATGTTTAAACATAGGTTGTACAAATGGCTAAGTCAGAATAACTTTTATAGCATAGATTCATTTCTCTGTACCAAAAACTTAACGTAGATTAATATAGTTTTAAATTCTTATTTTATTCAATTTTATTCGTGTGACAGTGACATATTTGGTGATAATCATTATATTAATAGTATGAATTGACATGTAATCTCATTATAATATTTTTAAACTCAATGTGTTATTTGCATGCTATTTTCATTATGGCGAAACATATGCGCTCTGTCAAACTTGTACCAGCTTATAATACTATGTTTCTAAGCAAATAAAGAAATTATAATTATTATTATTATTATTATTATTATAATACAGTAAAGTATCCACGTAGTGTTGTACGGTGCGGTTATCTTACAGTGGTGGAGTAAGATTGTTTACGATCAGATAGCATACAGGCAGTAATAAAAAATGAGATATTTTTTATATATTATTTATATTTTTTAAAGAGTGCAAACGAGCATGCGGCTTACCTGATGCACATATACAACTGCAACACCAGGGAAATTGCGGATGCGTTACCCGTCTTTTAAAAAAGAATTTGATCTTTTCTTGGACGTCACTAAGTTACGACTTAGAGATCACTCTAGAAAAATCACTGATAGTAGTCAGTTCCACAAAGAAGTTGTATTAGGAAGAAAACTTCTTAAATTATATTGCGAGTTTTATCGCGATGTGAGATGGTGAAATTGAGCGACTGGAAATAGACCGAACAATTTCTAAGAGCACCCTCCCACCAGGGAACCCAAGATGCAATAGAATATCTAAAAAGATGCAACAGCTCTTCGCAGCGCCAATCATTCAAGCCGATCTGAAAGAAGAACGTCGACGATTCGAAACGCATTGCGCTGGAGGCGACTAAGTGGAAGGAGCTGGCACTGACGTTCCCCGGCCTAGAGATCAGAACAGCATGCGGCATTATTGGCCTCTCTTGTTTTAGGGATGCGACTTACTTCAATCACCGTATTTAAAAGGCGGATTAGCGAATACAGCACCAGACCTACTGAAGGTATGATGGTGGTGATTAAAATTTATACGAGGTTACCCTACAACCTATTTAAAGGAAAGAAACATTAGTATTTATGCCACTTTCTACATACGACACAGGCAAAAAGTTTGTTATCTTACACTATATCGATGCAGTCGTCCAGCCAATGAAATTGCCAGAATATGACGTGCTTAACGAGGGGGGGGGGGGGGGGGGCTTGTGACAAAGTAGCAAGTTTTTTGCAGTTTCTAGAATAATTTACCTTACTTACTTTTCGGCTTACGTAGCTAATGCATTAATTTCTGTTAATTATAATCCATAATAAACCACATGCAGAAAGTTTGAGGTTTTTTTTAAATGCAGTTCCATTATGTCAACTAAGACAATTTTAATCATTAAAATTGATTCACAATTAACGAAGATATCGCGATTATGTATATTACCTACAAAAATAAAAGAAAATACACTAGAGTTGAGGTCCTCTTCCTTTTTTGAAAGTCAGCTAAAAATATAAAAATATCATACGGTTGCGGCAACATTTTGAGCGCTTTCGTCACGTACAGTCCATCAGTCAGTTTGCACACAAAGCATGTCGCATTGCAGCAATATTTTCTCAGGAATTGGCACATTTGTACCGACTTTGCAATGCACGTGGTTTTCTGGCGCTGAAATTACAATACAATGTTTAGGTTTGTTTTCCTTTTAGTATTAAAGTTTTTATACTTATTAGAGCTATGCTATGTTGCCCAAATGGGTCGGTTCGACCGGGGAAGAACCACGCTCTCACAGAATACTAAGATGGAGATTGTAGAGAACCTGATACTAGTTTTTCTGGAAACGAGGCATTTCACTTTAGTCCTCAAGGGTGAAAATGAATCTGAATTTTGACTCTTAATCAAGGAAAGATGTAAATGTCTATGAGCCACAGCATCAACTTACCTTCAGGTGGAATGTGTGTTCGTTTATCACCGTAGTTTTATATATAAAAAAGATAGGTTTTGGTAACGTTATGATGTTATAATAATAATAATAATAAATAATTGTTATATTGTTACAACCTGTCAAAAGTCCACTGCTGAATATTAGCTTTATAGGGGAGATATTTGCTATAGTTGCCACGCTAGGCAGTTGATTTTGGAAACACCCCCTTTTTATAGAATTCCTGGTTTATTTCCTTCTGTTGCCTCTTACGCCGCCCACAGGACGACATGGGGTAGTCGATATTCTCCAACTCCTCACACACACAGTGCAAATAATGAAATTGTAAATAGTACTAGCTGTTACCCGCGACTTCGCCCGCGTTACGAATGGATTTCATGGTTATTAATTTTTTTTCGCGGGACCCTAATTCTTTTACTTAAAAAAGTAGCCTAAGTTACTCCTTATAACATCAGCTATCTGCCAATGAAAATCCCGTCAAAATCGGTCGGACAAAAGTGTTATAAAATTGTCTTTTTGTTATAAGTACCGTAAATACTTTCATATGCATTTAGAAAAAAGCTGTTATTTTGATATTACAAACAGACACTTCAATTTTATTTATATGTATAGAGAATGAAATTTAAAATAAAATTTAAAATTAAGTTGCAAGAAAACAAATATTGAAAAGTAAAGTAAATAAATAAAAAAATTATTCCAAATCCACTTTAATATAATTTGTAAGATAACGTACAAACCAGAGAAATATATAATCATTATTTATCGATAATTGTTAAATAATTTTCTTATTATCAGCTTTGGTAGAGATTTCAGTCTTCAGATTTTTTTTAATCTGCGATGGATTCATTATATTAATCTGCAATATTATATTATAATTTATGGTTAATGGAACTTACCTTAAGTGAACTTCAACCAAAATTATACGAGTTGCTGCATCCGTAGAGATTTAATAAACTATGTAGTTCGCTTTCTGTCGTACTGCATCATCACACAAATTTTAGATATTATTTTTACAAAAAATTCAATAATAAAAAGATAGTCTATTGACTTTTGCACGCCACTGTCAGCCTGCTGTGCCGGCCGGGCGTTTCGATCATTCTTTTTAGAGTAGCGACGAATTTTTTACTCTGCAATTAAGTAGGGGTTTTAATTTAGGGAGGGTTGGGTTCTTAAATCTCTACGGATGCAGCAACTCGTATAATTTTGGTTGAAGTTCACTTAAGGTAAGTTCCATTAACCATAAATTATACTTCGTTGCTGCATCCTATGAGATTTAATAAACTATGTAGATGTTTAGTGCCCCATTGCAGAGTAATGCAATAAAAAGAACAACTCTATAGAAAAGGAGAACCAGTATAGTTAATTTAACAATGCATCAAGAATTACAATCGCTGTGGAAAACTAACCAACATTTTAAATATATTAATTCTAACAATTACACTTAGTACTAAATCATTTAGTTCTACTTAATCTTGCATTTACCAAAGCTCTATCTTGTTGGGTTTTTTTTTTAACGGCAAGTTTCATAACTTAGTGGAACAAAGAGAACAGCTGGATTAGCCAGCTGCAGGTACGCTTTATGTCATTGGAGGAAGATACCGGCGTGCTTCTTAACGTGACGGATAAGCGCTGATATCAATGACGCTATCCTTTAAGGATTTGTTTAAATCCAGCGTCTTAAAGATTGTATACTGGGATTTACTGCTAGATTATTAAATAATTAAAATGAACATATCTGAACCCGATTACTTAAGTCTTTTATTAATAATAATTAAGCTTTCACTGGGCAAACTGGTTATTCGTGGTAACATGGAATTATCAATTTTGGATTCATCATATTACGCTAAAGTTTTTTAAAAGTTCGTCTATAGTATATACCAATGCGAACAATTTTTTCATTGAATGATACATTATTAATTTTGATTAGTGTTAACGTCTGAATATGTTGTCCAGTAGCCAACGTGAACGTGAGTTAAGAGTCTCCTAATATTTATATTTAAATTATTCATTAGTGTTTCTTAGATAAGTAGGATAAAACTAAGTTTAGATCCTATGAATTTTTATATTTAGGTAAATTAGGTCATGTCCTCAAAACATTTTATAAAAATCTTCTGACAATAACATTAACACAAGTTTCTGTACGTAATATAATTGAACAAGCTGATCGAAAATAATTTAACGTGCTATATTTAGCACCCCTTTAAAAATGTAAGTTGTAAGAATTGTTATAAATATACAAACTGAAACACTGAAATAACTTAGTTATTGGTTTTACCAATGGAAAACCATAAATTGTACATATAATATTATATATTATTATATTTCCGCGTCATGTTATTGGATAACCATTGAACCATTATGATATATTACCATTATCTGACTGTCTGGCAAACGCTTTGCAAATTAAGTTGCGCACACCAAGGCAAGGCTGCACTGTCGTGAATTCAATAGACGTCCAAGAAATATCCATGTTTTACTAGGTGTAAGACACTTTTATCCTAATTTATCACAAACTTGATAGAAATAATAACTTCTATTATTGAAATTAAGCACGAGCTATGGTCGTCTGCCGTGATCAAAATACTTTATTAATTTTAGACTCTTACAACGTAAGACGGAGCTATACACAAGCTGGATGGGAGGCAAGTAAATTTATACAAATTATTATTAAAACGGAATCTTAAGTACTTTCTAGAGTATTTATATACTGTAACTGTAACCAAAGATATACTTATTTAAGATGAATTGTTGCCATGAATGCATCTTTAGATAATAATGTAGACTGAAGTGACTTCAGAATTAAGAATACATTTATATGACCCGTGACTTTTAAGAATATGAAATGTCAGAGATATAAATTGACCATTGGGATTCTTGAACGGCACAATTGATCTTAGGCGTTTAAGATATTTCACCAATTTCAAGATTTCGGTCTTGGAAACAGGCGGGTTACCTGGCTCTACGAGTTGGAAACATTAATAAATAGTCCTTTAATGTTCAATATTTGGGGATAGGTTGTTTAGTCTAACCAATTGTGTAATAAGTATTAGATACAGCAAGCGTGTGGTAACTTTACCCCGGCGGCCGCAGTAGTTTTGCGGCCGGTTTGTCGGCGGTGGGAGTGGTGGTGGGCGACGTGCTGCTGGCTGCAACGTGCAAACGGCAGACTACTAAGGCGGTGCTGGTACCGCGCCAGTGCATGGGTTGCACGCACTACTCCCTGTCCGCTCGGTAGCTAGAAGGGCCTTTGAGTATCCCTGTGGACCTGTGATCATAGATTTCCTAGGAGCAAAGAATTGTAATCTTTTGTCGTGCAGGTTGCTTTTTCTCTATGGACTTGGTCGTTTTGATGTTTTGACTTAAATGGTCACCAAATAAAATTTTTTCCCGTTCAATGCCTTGGAGTTCTATTAATAAAGCTTCTGTCTAACATATGATGATATTTAATTGTCAACGGTTCTTTGTTTCTTCATGGTAAAGGTCCAGTTGTATTTGATTTATCTCTGATATTTGTTTAATTAATATCAAATTTTCTCATTTCTTTACGTATTAACGCCGAAGTTAAATTTGCTAAATCTGCTATACTAAAACCTAGTTGGTATGGCCTGTTGAGTTTTCTTATAAGCAATCTCTCCTTATGTTCCTTCACCTACTCTTCTGTTAGGATCTTACCCCAACGTTCAGCGACTTCTGTAGTGATCTTCTGTCCACTCCTCCAATGTTTTTACTTCACTAAGGGCTGCCGAGATTTCGGGGAGGCACACTTTTCTAGTTTTTAGAGAGTGAATATTGACGGACCCCTTCTGAAGACTCTTTGAGGATACTATTCTCGGCTGTAAGCAAGAGGGGTGCTGGCGTGGGCATTTCAATCAATGAACTAGGCCAGCAGCGCTCAGATCCAGCTCTTCCTTTCCGACAGTAACCACTGCCACCATCATGTTTGTGCGCGTCGAACTTTATTTCCTTATACTCGTTACAAGAGTTATATTCAGAATCTTATAAAACAAGGTTGAAACAGTTTATTATTTACTTTCTGGATAACATCACGTGTCACCACATTAAGAAAGTAAGTTTTATATTTCCGGATGACATCACGTGCCACCACTGAGGAAATAATTGTGTATAATATATTCAGAAAATAATAAGCAAAACAATGCCAATTATTAGCATTCCACTTTCTGGGTAACATCACGTATAACCACAATAAGAAAGTAAGTAAATTATTTCCGGATGACATCACGTGCCACCTCTGAGGAAATAATGGTATATAATATATTCAGAAAATAATAAACGAATCAATCCCAATTATTAGCTCCTCACTTTCAGGGTAACATCACGTGTAACCACATTAAGAAAGTAAGTAAATTATTTCCGGATGACATCACGTGCCACCACTGAGGAAATAATCGTATATAATATATTCAGACAATAATAAAATAAACAATTCCGATTATTAGTTCTTAACTTTCTGGGTAACATCACGTCACGTGTAACGGCATTAAGAAAGGAAGTAAATTATTTCCGGATGACATCACGTGCCACCACTGAGGAAATAATGGTATATAATATATTCAGAAAATAATAAACGAATCAATCCCAATTATTAGCTCCTCACTTTCAGGGTAACATCACGTGTAACCACATTAAGAAAGTAAGTAAATTATTTCCGGATGACATCACGTGCCACCACTGAGGAAATAATCGTATATAATATATTCAGACAATAATAAAATAAACAATTCCGATTATTAGTTCTTAACTTTCTGGGTAACATCACGTCACGTGTAATCACATTAAGAAAGTAAGTAAATTATTTCCGGATGACATCACGTGCCACCACTGAGGAAATAATGGTATATAATATATTCAGAAAATAATAAACGAATCAATCCCAATTATTAGCTCTTCACTTTCTGGGTAACATCAAGTGTAACCACTTTAAGAAAGTAAGTAAATTATTTCCGGATGACATCACGTGCCACCACTGAGGAAATAATGGTATATAATATATTCAGAAAATAAAAAAAAGAAACAATCCCGATTATCAGTTCTTAACTTTCTGGGTAACATTACGTCAGGTGTAACCGCATTAAGAAAGTAAGTAAATTATTTCCGGATGACATCACGTGCCACCTCTGAGGAAATAATGGTATATAATATATTCAGAAAATAATAAAAGAAACAATCCCGATTATTACTTCTTAACTTTCTGGGTAACATCACGTCACGTGTAACGGCATTAAGAAAGGAAGTAAATTATTTCCGGATGACATCACGTGCCACCACTGAGGAAATAATGGTATATAATATATTCAGAAAATAATAAACGAATCAATCCCAATTATTAGCTCCTCACTTTCAGGGTAACTTCACGTGTAACCACATTAAGAAAGTAAGTAAATTATTTCCGGATGACATCACGTGCCACCACTGAGGAAATAATCGTATATAATATATTCAGAAAATAAAAAAAGAAACAATCCCGATTATTAGTTCTTAACTTTCTGGGTAACATCACGTCAGGTGTAACCGCATTAAGAAAGTAAGTAAATTATTTCCGGGTGACATCACGTGCCACCACTGAGAAAATAATGGTATATAATATATTCAGAAAATAATAAGCGAATCAATCCCAATTATTAGCTCTTCACTTTCTGGGTAACATCACGTATAACCACAATAAGAAAGTAAGTAAATTATTTCCGGATGACATCACGTGCCATCACAGAGAAAATAATCGTATATAATATATTCAGACAATAATAAAAGAAACAATCCCGATTATTAGTTCTTAACTTTCTGGGTAACATCACGTCAAGTGTAACCATATTAAAAAAGTAAGTAAATTATTTCCGGATGACATCACGTGCCACCACTGAGGAAATAATGGTATATAATATATTCAGAAAATAATAAACGAATCAATCCCAATTATTAGCTCCTCACTTTCAGGGTAACATCACGTGTAACCACATTAAGAAAGTAAGTAAATTATTTCCGGATGACATCACGTGCCACCACTGAGGAAATAATCGTATATAATATATTCAGACAATAATAAAATAAACAATTCCGATTATTAGTTCTTAACTTTCTGGGTAACATCACGTCACGTGTAATCACATTAAGAAAGTAAGTAAATTATTTCCGGATGACATCACGTGCCACCACTGAGGAAATAATGGTATATAATATATTCAGAAAATAATAAACGAATCAATCCCAATTATTAGCTCTTCACTTTCTGGGTAACATCAAGTGTAACCACATTAAGAAAGTAAGTAAATTATTTCCGGATGACATCACGTGCCACCACTGAGGAAATAATGGTATATAATATATTCAGAAAATAAAAAAAAGAAACAATCCCGATTATCAGTTCTTAACTTTCTGGGTAACATTACGTCAGGTGTAACCGCATTAAGAAAGTAAGTAAATTATTTCCGGATGACATCACGTGCCACCTCTGAGGAAATAATGGTATATAATATATTCAGAAAATAATAAAAGAAACAATCCCGATTATTACTTCTTAACTTTCTGGGTAACATCACGTCACGTGTAACGGCATTAAGAAAGGAAGTAAATTATTTCCGGATGACATCACGTGCCACCACTGAGGAAATAATGGTATATAATATATTCAGAAAATAATAAACGAATCAATCCCAATTATTAGCTCCTCACTTTCAGGGTAACTTCACGTGTAACCACATTAAGAAAGTAAGTAAATTATTTCCGGATGACATCACGTGCCACCACTGAGGAAATAATCGTATATAATATATTCAGAAAATAAAAAAAGAAACAATCCCGATTATTAGTTCTTAACTTTCTGGGTAACATCACGTCAGGTGTAACCGCATTAAGAAAGTAAGTAAATTATTTCCGGGTGACATCACGTGCCACCACTGAGAAAATAATGGTATATAATATATTCAGAAAATAATAAGCGAATCAATCCCAATTATTAGCTCTTCACTTTCTGGGTAACATCACGTATAACCACAATAAGAAAGTAAGTAAATTATTTCCGGATGACATCACGTGCCATCACAGAGAAAATAATCGTATATAATATATTCAGACAATAATAAAAGAAACAATCCCGATTATTAGTTCTTAACTTTCTGGGTAACATCACGTCAAGTGTAACCATATTAAAAAAGTAAGTAAATTATTTCCGGATGACATCACGTGCCACCACTGAGGAAATAATGGTATATAATATATTCAGAAAATAATAAGCGAATCAATCCCAATTATTAGCTCTTCACTTTCTGGGTATCATCACGTGTAACCACATTAAGAAAGTAAATAAATTATTTTCGGATGACATCACGTGCCACCACTGAGCGAAATAATCGTATATAATATATTCAGACAATAATAAAAGAAACAATCTCGATTATTAGTTCTTAACTTTCTGGGTAACATGACGTCACGTGTAACCGCATTAAGAAAGTAAGTAAATTATTTATGGATGACGTCACGTGCCACCACTGAGGAAATGAAATAACTTGATTTTTATTAATTAATATGTAGGTACTTAGATACAAAATTCACCCATTAACTTTATTTATGTACTATTTTTTGGGAGACTGTACGTACTAAAAGATTATCTTTATGTCACTTGTAAATGCACCATAAATAAGAATCATAATATTAATTATTATTTAAACAGGTCGCTAAACTAACCTTTACTACGGGATCATCTTGCGATTTTATGTCAAGACTTAAACTCCTTTTCCAAATTCCTTATTTTAATTCTAATTTTGTCAGCAGTCTTTTCACTTGTTCTTTTAATTTTTTAATTTTTACTTAAACTTAACTAAACAAATCTTATTTGTTGTTTATTGCGGCGCACATGCGGATGATGCAACACACAGAAAACGAATGATCGAAACGCCCGGCCGGCACAGCAGGCTGACAGTGGCGTGCAAAAGTCAATAGACTATCTTTTTATTATTGAATTTTTTGTAAAAATAATATCTAAAATTTGTGTGATGATGCAGTACGACAGAAAGCGGACTACATAGTTTATTAAATCTCATAGGATGCAGCAACGAAGTATAATTTGTAAGTTATATTTTTACTTACATATTATAATAAAAAAATAAATGTCAAAATGTTTTCTTATACAAGGCAATGAGGTATTTAGAATGGCAAAGAGGAATATTTTCTCTTTATTATTTAGACGTGAAGAGGCATCTGCATTTTAATGCTTAATATGTTATATGTCAGTGGGCCACAGCATTCGCTTACCATCATTTAGACTGTGTGCTTGTTTTTCAAATTTACTTGTATGAAAAATATACTAAAATCCTTAATTCATAAGCACACAGACCCTATTTACTGGAAACGAGGCATCCCATCTTAGTCCTCAGGGTGACAGCGCATGTGCATTGAAATGTCTATAAGCCACGGGATTCATTTACCATCAGGTAGACAGTGCAGTAAAGTGTGAATACGATGATTTAAAAGTCAAAAAACTTATTTTAGCCTACTTATAAACTATCAGCAGTATACTTCCAAGAAAGCTGGCTGCGTTTCAGCGCTAAATGTCTTTGAGCAAAAAAATAATCAGACCTTCTTGTCTCCAGCGGCAACAGACAGTGGCGAATTCAATTCCTTTAAAGACTTCACTACGCATGGACCCTAAAAACCAAAAACATCTTCTGCAAATGGCTTAAATTACACAAGTACAAGTATGTGTGAAATACACAATTTGCTGTTAAATTGAGATCGATTATTCATGTGACCTATTGTTGTAAAATCTCCGCAGATAACGAGCGATGTTACAAATTAAATCCTTGATTTCGCTTTGTCTGTGGATTAATAGCAAATGAGTTTTCGATACAATTTGTTAGACGCCATTGTTCATCTTGATGGCTTTCAATTTAAAGTGTGTAGTATACAAAGTGTGTACTTATTCAAATTGAATAATTCTTCCCTCTGTCGTCTCTTACAATACTCGCGGGATGTATGGGTTATCGGATAACTTTGAATAAGTCTTCCCTCTGTCGTCTCTTACAATACTCGCGGGATGTATGGGTTATCGGATAATCTTACACCGCACTACACACTTTGTATACTACACACTACACACTACACACTTTGTATACTACACAATTTAAAGTGAGATTTAATAAACTATGTAGTCCGCTTTCTGTCGTACTGCATCATCACACAAATTTTAGATATTATTTTTACAAAAAATTCAATAATAAAAAGATAGTCTATTGACTTTTGCACGCCACTGTCAGCCTGCTGTGCCGGCCGGGCGTTTCGATCATTCGTTTTCTGTGTGTTGCATCATCCGCATGTGCGCCGCAATAAACAACAAATAAGATTTGTTTAGTTAAGTTTAAGTAAAAATTAAAAAATTAAAAGAACAAGTGAAAAGACTGCTGACAAAATTAGAATTAAAATAAGGAATTTGGAAAAGGAGTTTAAGTCTTGACATAAAATCGCAAGATGATCCCGTAGTAAAGGTTAGTTTAGCGACCTGTTTAAATAATAATTAATATTATGATTCTTATTTATGGTGCATTTACAAGTGACATAAAGATAATCTTTTAGTACGTAGTCTGCCAAAAAATAGTACATAAATAAAGTTAATGGGTGAATTTTGTATCTAAGTACCTACATATTAATTAATAAAAATCAAGTTATTTCATTTCCTCAGTGGTGGCACGTGACGTCATCCATAAATAATTTACTTACTTTCTTAATGCGGTTACACGTGACGTCATGTTACCCAGAAAGTTAAGAACTAATAATCGAGATTGTTTCTTTTATTATTGTCTGAATATATTATATACGATTATTTCGCTCAGTGGTGGCACGTGATGTCATCCGAAAATAATTTATTTACTTTCTTATTGTGGTTACACGTGATGATACCCAGAAAGTGAAGAGCTAATAATTGGGATTGATTCGCTTATTATTTTCTGAATATATTATATACCATTATTTTCTCAGTGGTGGCACGTGATGTCACCCGGAAATAATTTACTTACTTTCTTAATGCGGTTACACCTGACGTGATGTTACCCAGAAAGTTAAGAACTAATAATCGGGATTGTTTCTTTTTTTATTTTCTGAATATATTATATACGATTATTTCCTCAGTGGTGGCACGTGATGTCATCCGGAAATAATTTACTTACTTTCTTAATGTGGTTACACGTGAAGTTACCCTGAAAGTGAGGAGCTAATAATTGGGATTGATTCTTTTATTATTGTCTGAATATATTATATACGATTATTTCGCTCAGTGGTGGCACGTGATGTCATCCGAAAATAATTTATTTACTTTCTTAATGTGGTTACACGTGATGATACCCAGAAAGTGAAGAGCTAATAATTGGGATTGATTCGCTTATTATTTTCTGAATATATTATATACCATTATTTCCTCAGTGGTGGCACGTGATGTCATCCGGAAATAATTTACTTACTTTTTTAATATGGTTACACTTGACGTGATGTTACCCAGAAAGTTAAGAACTAATAATCGGGATTGTTTCTTTTATTATTGTCTGAATATATTATATACGATTATTTTCTCTGTGATGGCACGTGATGTCATCCGGAAATAATTTACTTACTTTCTTATTGTGGTTATACGTGATGTTACCCAGAAAGTGAAGAGCTAATAATTGGGATTGATTCGCTTATTATTTTCTGAATATATTATATACCATTATTTTCTCAGTGGTGGCACGTGATGTCACCCGGAAATAATTTACTTACTTTCTTAATGCGGTTACACCTGACGTGATGTTACCCAGAAAGTTAAGAACTAATAATCGGGATTGTTTCTTTTTTTATTTTCTGAATATATTATATACGATTATTTCCTCAGTGGTGGCACGTGATGTCATCCGGAAATAATTTACTTACTTTCTTAATGTGGTTACACTTGATGTTACCCAGAAAGTGAAGAGCTAATAATTGGGATTGATTTGTTTATTATTTTCTGAATATATTATATACCATTATTTCCTCAGTGGTGGCACGTGATGTCATCCGGAAATAATTTACTTACTTTCTTAATGTGATTACACGTGACGTGATGTTACCCAGAAAGTTAAGAACTAATAATCGGAATTGTTTATTTTATTATTGTCTGAATATATTATATACGATTATTTCCTCAGTGGTGGCACGTGATGTCATCCGGAAATAATTTACTTACTTTCTTAATGTGGTTACACGTGATGTTACCCTGAAAGTGAGGAGCTAATAATTGGGATTGATTCGTTTATTATTTTCTGAACATATTATATACCATTATTTCCTCAGTGGTGGCACGTGATGTCATCCGGAAATAATTTACTTCCTTTCTTAATGCCGTTACACGTGACGTGATGTTACCCAGAAAGTTAAGAACTAATAATCGGAATTGTTTATTTTATTATTGTCTGAATATATTATATACGATTATTTCCTCAGTGGTGGCACGTGATGTCATCCGGAAATAATTTAAATACTTTCTTATTGTGGTTATACGTGATGTTACCCAGAAAGTGGAATGCTAATAATTGGCATTGTTTTGCTTATTATTTTCTGAATATATTATACACAATTATTTCCTCAGTGGTGGCACGTGATGTCATCCGGAAATATAAAACTTACTTTCTTAATGTGGTGACACGTGATGTTATCCAGAAAGTAAATAATAAACTGTTTCAACCTTGTTTTATAAGATTCTGAATATAACTCTTGTAACGAGTATAAGGAAATAAAGTTCGACGCGCACAAACATGATGGTGGCAGTGGTTACTGTCGGAAAGGAAGAGCTGGATCTGAGCGCTGCTGGCCTAGTTCATTGATTGAAATGCCCACGCCAGCACCCCTCTTGCTTACAGCCGAGAATAGTATCCTCAAAGAGTCTTCAGAAGGGGTCCGTCAATATTCACTCTCTAAAAACTAGAAAAGTGTGCCTCCCCGAAATCTCGGCAGCCCTTAGTGAAGTAAAAACATTGGAGGAGTGGACAGAAGATCACTACAGAAGTCGCTGAACGTTGGGGTAAGATCCTAACAGAAGAGTAGGTGAAGGAACATAAGGAGAGATTGCTTATAAGAAAACTCAACAGGCCATACCAACTAGGTTTTAGTATAGCAGATTTAGCAAATTTAACTTCGGCGTTAATACGTAAAGAAATGAGAAAATTTGATATTAATTAAACAAATATCAGAGATAAATCAAATACAACTGGACCTTTACCATGAAGAAACAAAGAACCGTTGACAATTAAATATCATCATATGTTAGACAGAAGCTTTATTAATAGAACTCCAAGGCATTGAACGGGAAAAAATTTTATTTGGTGACCATTTAAGTCAAAACATCAAAACGACCAAGTCCATAGAGAAAAAGCAACCTGCACGACAAAAGATTACAATTCTTTGCTCCTAGGAAATCTATGATCACAGGTCCACAGGGATACTCAAAGGCCCTTCTAGCTACCGAGCGGACAGGGAGTAGTGCGTGCAACCCATGCACTGGCGCGGTACCAGCACCGCCTTAGTAGTCTGCCGTTTGCACGTTGCAGCCAGCAGCACGTCGCCCACCACCACTCCCACCGCCGACAAACCGGCCGCAAAACTACTGCGGCCGCCGGGGTAAAGTTACCACACGCTTGCTGTATCTAATACTTATTACACAATTGGTTAGACTAAACAACCTATCCCCAAATATTGAACATTAAAGGACTATTTATTAATGTTTCCAACTCGTAGAGCCAGGTAACCCGCCTGTTTCCAAGACCGAAATCTTGAAATTGGTGAAATATCTTAAACGCCTAAGATCAATTGTGCCGTTCAAGAATCAAGCTCAAAAGCGTTCAAGTTTCAGCGCTAAATGTCTTTGAGCAAAAAAATAATCAGACCTTCTTGTCTCCAGCGGCAACAGACAGTGGCGAATTCAATTCCTTTAAAAACTTCACTACGCATGGACCCTAAAAACCAAAAACATCTTCTGCAAATGGCTTAAATTATACAAGTACAAGTATGTGTGAAATACACAATTTGCTGTTAAATTGAGATCGATTATTCATGTGACCTATTGTTGTAAAATCTCCGCAGATACGAGCGCTGTTACAAATTAAATCCTTGATTTCGCTTTGTCTGTGGATTAATAGCAAATGAGTTTTCGATACAATTTGTTAGACGCCATTGTTCATCTTGATGGCTTTCAATTTAAAGTGTGTAGTATACAAAGTGTGTGGTGCGGTGTAAGATTATCCGATAACCCATACATCCCGCGAGTATTGTAAGAGACGACAGAGGGAAGAATTATTCAATTTGAATAAGTCTTCCCTCTGTCGCTTCTTACAATTTATTACTCTTATTTTTAAACGGGGCTGTGCCGTACTGGCTTAGCAATGAGTTGCAACGCTTGGGGCCGCGGGTTCGAATCCCGCACGGAAGAAGTATTTGTATGGCCTACAAATAATTGTTCCGGGTCTGGATGTTTGTCCTTGTGCCAATATATGTTTGTAAACTGCCTCCACGATACAGGAGAAAATCCTAGTGTGGGGGTAACGTCTTTTTTTTTTAAAAAGAATTTCAAATATTTGAAATAACAAAAAAAAGGAAATAAAAATATTCACGATTAAAATAAATTATCTTCAAGGATTTAAATCAAAAATAGAATACAATGGGAATCGATATCCTCCAAAAACATTTTCGTCATTAATTACGTTCCCTCCTACATGTCACTGTCAGCTCCAGACTTCAAGTGTATTTACTCGAAACTCCAAGTTCCCTACAGTAACAATGTCCTATGAATTCGAATATCAAGTGAAGTATAGCTCTCCATAACCACTTTATAAAGTTTTGAATTAAATTTGAAGGAATAATAAATACTACAAAAATTACAAAGGCAGATGTTTAAATATAAATTGAAATTCAAAATCCGACCCATGACGTGGGTCATGTCGTCACATTTATTTATTTAAAACGACTAACAAGATAAGTACCATATCGTTCTATATATTATGTGTCGAAGCGTGAGTATACTGGTACCGCCTCCGGTAGCCATCGATAATTTCGTTTGTTTACTTTAGTTTGTATGCAGTGACAATTTTGTTCGAAAATCAAAATCTTTCGGAAATGGGAAAAGTCAAATAGTTAGCTTGGGTTGGGTTGCTCCAGAGTTGGCGCACTGGTTTGATAGGTGTCGTTTAGATAAATAGTCGTTAGATTGGCATCTTGGTAAAAGACAGTTTAACGAATAGCCAGTATCGACCGCCAATTTTTGTCACACCACCGTACCATTCACTAGTGTAACTTGTAACGAACTTATTGCGTTTCCGAATGTAAACGGTCGACATCTTTGTAATCCTTTATCAATTTGCTATTTTTGTGATTGATACATTAAAGTAGGCGTGTGAATTACACAAGGACTGTTTTATTTCGGTAATTCACCATGGATTGCTCCTCTGGTGACAAAAACCCCATGGAAATTCCTTCATATGTATTCACCGATTTTACTTACGACTGGGCTGGACTGGGAATTTTACTCACCCTAGGCGGAGGTAAATATTCTCCTTATTCTTACATTTTTACTTTATTAGTAGGACTAGATTAACCTATTCTGTTTGGTAAATGGCTCTGAGGGAGAGCGAAGGTACTGATGATCCCCAGGGCATGTCTGAGGTGTTCACGTGGTTACATATAAAATAGAATCACACAGACCACCCTCTTTTCTTTTTATCTCATCCCGCTTTTCTTATTATAACCCAATCGGTACCGATGGATGCGTGGGCGATGAAAGACCAAGGCAATTCGGTTAGTATTTTAGGCATTCCCTTTGGCATGTGGAGCTGTGCCAGGAGTGTACCGCTTATTTCCTTAGCTCGTCATGGGAACAAAATGGATGAAAGAGATCGGCATTTCAAACAGAAGTCTCCTTTTATGGAACTGTAGTAGGGCTTATAAAATGTATGGTTTTGTACTCCGAGCCAGTAATGACTTCGTACGTCCTAATACATATTTACATATTTATAAGACCTTAATCCGTTCACAGTTAGAATATGCTGCTTTTATTTGGGATCCTTTGTGTATAAAATACTCAGATAGTTTAGAAAGAGTGCAAAAGAAGTTTCTGCGTTGTATGCACTATAAATGCTGTCAAAACTATCAATCATACCACCAGCTATTGCACAGATATAAACTCTTAGACTTGAAGTCTAGGAGAATTCAAATGCAAACCATGTTTTTGTATGACATTTACCATAACAGGTACGACTGCTCTGATATTATCAATAATATTAACTATAGAGTGCCTACTAAGTCGTACATGCGAGCCTGTCGTTCGAAACACCTACTTGCCACACGAAAATCACGCACTAACGCAGGCATGCGTGCACCTATACGTCATATACTAAATTCTTATAACCGCAACTTCAGTCATATTGATATTTTTGTAAATAGTGTAAGCGTTTACAGAAACTTAGTAATTAAGGAACTGCATGACACTGTACACTACACACAACAGTGAAATATGTACAGATGAATAAAACTCTCAACCTGTAAAAACAATTTTTCATAATGCTCGTGGTGAAAGGTGTGGATGTCACAATTGTCAATAATGTATAAGTTAACACTATTATAACCATTTGTTATTGTGATGTATGGGGTAAACAAACATGTTTACCCAATAGATTGAAAAAAAAAGAAAAAAAAACTCTCTATAGGCTTAGAAGAGACTCTTTTACTCTCACCAACGCCCTGCCACACAACGTCCCAAACTGAGACGAGCTGTGCAGTAGAAGGCACGTCTGCAGCCGAACCACCGTCGGTAACGAACCACGGAAGGGACAGGAAAAAGTTAGCTAGGCCTTACAAGCTTACCAAAGGAGCTCGGAAGTAGTACAGAAGGCTGATAGCGGCTGAGATAGGAGCGGAAGAGGCCTTCTCTCTGCCAGAAACCCTAGATCAAAATTCCTTTGCTCAACCCTCCCCAGGATCCAAAGCGAAAAAACGCAGTTGGTCTGAGGAGAAGTCTCCCAAACACCAGCCCAGGAAAGCTGTGAAGCTAACAACGGAAGAGGAGAAGCTTAGCTTCATTGCTGGCTTCACGTGTGTAGAAATTTAGTGCCCCCCATGCCCATAAATAGCTAACCCTAAGGGTAAGTCAACAGGTAAATCTTCACCATTCAACAGCTATTTCTGACGTGGTGCAGTTTAGTTATGGAGACCACAACATTTACCTCGCCCTTATACAAGAGTCTTGAGTGGCTAACGGTTAATTTCTGGGATTGTCGGCTGCTGGTAAGATCTTAGTCAGTAAGGCAATAAACCCCGAGCTTGTTAAATTTATAATAAAAACATTGAACTTTTAGCTGTTCCAGAATACTGCAACAACAATCTGGTAACAGCCTTCATAAATCTCAAGGGATGCACAGGTACATATTAATCATTTGCTCAGCCTATTTTCCCGGAGAAAACTCAGATCCTGCCATCGAGTTAGAGCGAAAGGTGACGTTGCCCGAAAACACAAAGCCGAACTTGTGGCTGGTTGTGATGCTAATACTTACCACACAGCCTGGGGAAGCACTAAAATTAATGAAAGAGGTGAGTTACTTTATGATTTTGTCATCTCCAATCGCCTGGTAAGCCAAAACTTAGGGTGTGCTTAGGAAAAAGCGAGGAAACATCTCAATAGGGCCAAAAAAACTAAATCTTTGGGATATTTATAGTGCAGGCAAAACTAAATATAATAAAATAATTAGGAAAGCTAAGAGGGCATCGTGGAGGAAGCTATACGAGGGAGTCTTTGCCTCGCAGCGCAAGACTGCACAAATTGCTATCCATAGCTTAACCTGGTCCGATCGAGCTAATTAAAAAGCCTCATGGTAACTTCACCACTGTGAAACAGAATCATTGGAGTTACTAGCGTCATACCAATTTTCAAGGTCACAGAAGGACTTGTGTAAGGCTGTAAAGATAATAAGGCCAAACATGGTGCAGTGGGCTGCTGATTCCATTAAACCATACAAAACAAGCGATGAGGATGGAATAACTCCCTTCCAACGACAGAGGGGTATCGATATCCTTCTTCCTTATCTGGTGAAAATCTTTTTTGCTTTATGCAAGTACAGCCGTATCGTTGGGAACAACTGGGGCTTGCGTCCCTGTATGATCATATAGCTGAACAGAAGCATAGTGAGGCTGATTTACACCTCCATTATCTGGTGTAATAAGGCCAAACAAAAGATGACCGCGGATAGGGTAAATAGTCTGCAAAGGGCTGCCTGTTTAATGGTAACTGGAGCGATGCGATGATCGCCTGGAGCGGCTCTTAATGTGCTTCTATGTTTAACATCACTTAATTTTTATTTAGACAAGGAGGCGAGGACTGGTTTGTATAGGATTAACGCTTAAGGCAGTCTGAGCTTGCTTTCCTATAGATTGAGATCCATGCTCGACTCAATAAAGGAAAGACTGATCTTCTACATGATCTCAGATATCATGCATTCAGTGTATACACTTGATAAAATGTATAGAGTGGAACTACCCTCCAGAGAAAACTGGATGAATGGACAAATTTATCTGTTGAGGTCAGTAGCCTTATATGGTATACCGATGGGTCAGAAAGGGGCCTCGAAATAGGCTTTGAAATTTATGAGGAACGCCCCAAATTCAAAGTTAGTATGAATTAGGGTAAATTCATCTCTATTTTCGCGGCAGAAATTTTCACCATACATCGGAAATCAACTTGCAATGAACACTACATGAATCATGTAATCCATATAAATTCTGATATTCGAGCAGCACTAATATCGCTTAGATCAAACATAGTGAACTCGAAGCTAGTTGGAGACTGCGTGAACCATCTAAGTGATCTTGGATGTAACAACCAGGGTCGTTTTAAGATTGTTCCTGTGTCATTGCCTACAATACTCGCATGACTCAGGCAAATTCATTAACTTGCCGACAAGCTCACAAGGGAGGGCTATAAGAGAACACAATTTAGAATCAGAGTTATTTTGTGGAATCTCGAAAAGCCTAGCTAGATTGACCCTTGAAACTCTTTATCACAATAAATCACTCTAGATCTGATCTGATACACGAGTCTTAAAACATTCTGAGACCTTAATACGGTCTTATGATCCAAAAATCTCTTCTGAAGTCCTGGGACTAATTAAAAATAAACTGAATATTCTGGCAAGATCACTTTCTGGATACTTGTTTAAAAAGTAAAATATCTATCTTGGGACTAAGCAACTCAATGATGTGCCAGTTCTGATCCGTGACGGAAGAAACACCTCTGCACATCCTAACGTTTGCGCACTAAGGGTCCAACTTAATGCTCAAACGTAACACTTACCTGGGTAACTATGTATGTACTTCGCCTAGAAAAAGTGAAATTGCTCACAGCTAAGCAACTCCTTCAATTTATTGAAGACAAAGGACTTAGCAGTGAACTATAGCCATAGCAGCGATCACAATAGATCTTATAGGTCTTAGTGATACCGGTCTTTCTAGACCTTAAAAAAAGTAACAAACCTCACTTACAGATAGACACAGCATGTACAGTTATAAAAATAATAAATATTAAAGTAAAAGTAATTGAAAAAGATAATATAAAAATTATTAATATTTATTATATATCGCGTCTCTACTACGTTCACGTGGTAGAGCCATGCTGCAGCTATATTAGTAGTATAGTTGTAGCACGAATGGGTCGGCTCGACCGGGGTAGGACTACGCTCTCACAGAATACCAGCGTCAAATAGCCGTTTAACACTGCTGTGTTTTGTATGGTGAGTGTAGAGAACCGCAGACCCTTTTTACTGGACAAGAGGCATTCCATCTTAGTACTCCCGGGTGACAACGCATCTGCATTTTGATTCGAAAACGTGGATAAATGTAGATGTCTATGGGCCACAGCAACCACTTATCATCAGGTGGACTGTGTGCTCGTTTGTCACCCTATCCTATAAAAAAAAACGTTCACGTAATAAATTTAAAATTAAACTTGAATATTATATATTAGTAAAAGCATTCCGGGTAGTGGCGGTGTAGAATATCCATTACCCCATATCATCCCTTGTGTGTCGTAAGATCCGACAGAGGGAAACTAACCCGGAGATGGGTAGCAGCGTATTTTTAATGACATCAATATAAAAAACTGGGTATTGATTTCTTATTAATAAATAAATTAGATTTCTTTTATAATTTACGCAAGCGATAACACATTGAATACAACTGGTTTCGCTGACTTTCGAGACTTTTTTTTAGGTTTTTTTTACTAGTGACTGCCCCGGCTTCGCCTGGGTGGAATTTATTAAAGTCGCCATTTTATTTTTAAAGTAATCATCAATGACGTTTTATGTTATTAATTTTTCCATTTCATAAAAAATATCTCCAAGTTTTTCGGATAAAGGTTCGTGAAGTTTGATCACAATCGGTTCTACCATTCTGAAGGTTAGAGGCCCGACAGACAGACAAACAGACAGACAGATATATTTTATAAATTGGTTATTCATGTCTTCATGGCATGCAAATGATCATCTGAGCTCGATAAGAGGCAGTTATTTCGATATTACGGACAGACACTTCAATTTTATTTATTGTGTATAGATTACCGAAGTTTCAAGTGCTTTGCACGTTGTCACTCCAAGAGAGTTGTGAACTGTAGCATAATAATACTAAATTGTGTTTTTGTATTTTCTATTATTGCAAACTGACCTGTATTATGAGTATGTATGTCAGTGATTGTATAAAATATTGTTCCGAAATTTTTGAATAAAACGAATTAACTATTTGTTTGTTTATTCTCACCTAAAACAATAATGTTAAACTAACAGCTATCAATAAAATTTCGCATAGTGCTTATGATAAAAGTAAACACTAAATGATTTCGTAAACCTTTTTAACAATAGAAGAATTTTAAACAGATAAATGGAAAGCAAGTGTACTTCTTACTTGTAAAATAAATATTTTTATTTTCTTCGGTGAAAATAAATTTGGGGGTGCAAATATATTTAAATTTTTAAAGGGGTTTCAAATATATTGACGTGTTTGTTTTGTTTCTATTGAACCACCGCTCACTGGGAGAGCTCAAGGACTTTTCTGCTCCAGGCTTGTCTAAAAGTAATTGTCTTAGAGCGTCGATGCTTCACAATATATAGCTGATATGAAGCACCAACGCTCCGGGAAGTCTTTAGTACGTCAACATCCTCAGGATCGTCCCAACCATTACGAGGACATCAACATCCTCAGGCTCGATATACAACGAATCATCGCAAAAGAACACCGATACTACCTATCCAAGATGATTCACAAGGCTATATACTAACTAAAAATATACTTTTTTTAAATTTAATAAGCGACAAAGAGAAATTAAATAGGAGATGGGCAGCACCATTTTCATTAACAACTTAAAAATAGTTTAAAACTGTGGTTGCCGATCCGCTTGCTGAGCCTAGCAACTGTGGCAAATATCCCCTATGAGGTAATCACCATCTACACTACCATCTCGAAACGGCGAAGCCGGCTTTGCTCTATCTAACCGAGACGCAGGTGTCCCCTCCGGCTGATACTTCGTATCTCTCCTACCCAGGGTAAAATTGGAACACTCCTTTGTGCCTCAATCTGGAATTTGCGTATACTTCAGAGAGGAGATCTGTTCTCGACGCCTCGGCAGACTTGAAGGTTCGGACCTATGCATACTTTGGCTACGCGTAGATAGTGACGACCATCCGCGCGTCTATGGGTGTCTCTATAGGTACCATAGCGGTAATGCCGAAACAGACCAACTCATCGACCACGTCCAAATGGCTACAGATTCCTTGCTACAACAGGTCCCATCCGAAGAGATCGTGGTTCTTGGCGATTTTAACGGCCAGCACGCTGAATGACTCGGTTCACGTTTAACCGATCATACGGGGAGATCTGTTTATGACTTTGCCTTGGCATATGGTCTGACACAACTGGTTACATCACCTACGCGGATTCCAGATGTGGAGGATCATACGCCTTCCCTGTTGAACCTTCTGATGACCTCTCATCCGGACGGATATCAGGTTTCCGTCAATGCCCCTCTCGGCTCTTCAGACCATTGTATGATCCGGAGTGTGGTGCCACTCACGCTCCCCTCGCGGTAGCGTTCTGCAGGTTGCCACCGTGTTTGTCATTACAGGTCCGCGGATTGGGACGGAATGCGGTCTTTCTTTACTTTCTACCCATGGGGTTTGCTTCTTGCCGGATGATCCCAGCGCTGTTGCTGACGCTGTCACTGATGTGGTGCTACAGGGAATGGAACTATTTACTCCATCATCTGTGGTACCCATCTGAGGCAGATATCAGCCTTGGTTTGGTCGCTTCTGTAAGAATGCATTACGCAGTAAGCAGGAGTGCTATCGGGCCTGGGCTGAGGCTTCGGCGGCTCGGGATGTAAACACCAGCATGCTTAAAAAGAAGTATAACTTCACCTACAGGTCCTTCAAAAGAGTTATTGCCAAGGCAAAGTCAGAGCACATAGGCAAATTTGGCGAGAAACTAGTTCGCCTTCCTTCGGGAACCCGTGAAATTCTGGTCTCTCGCCAAGGCTGTCCAAGGAAATTTCTGTAAGCCATCACTACCATCTCTGCAAAGGGAGGACGACTCACCGGCCCACGCCACAAAAGAGAAAGCCGATCTTTTAAGCCCTCTCTTTTCGTCCAACTCGACTCTAGATGACGGGGGGAATAAACCGCCGACCATCCTGCGGTGTGAGTGCTCTATGCCAGATGTGCAATTTACACAGCGCTCGGTTTGTAAAGCACTCTTTTCCCTGGATGTCAGCAATTCAGAGGCATTGGCCGTTAGTTTGGACATTACGAAGGCCTTCGATCGGGTCTGGCACAAAGCGCTTCCTTCGAAGCTTCCTTCCTATAGGCTTCCCGAGAAATTGTGCAATTGGATCACCAGCTTTATTGCAGATCGGAGCATCAAGGTCGTTGTAGACGATGCATGCTCTGATGCGTTAATAGGCTTATAGCCTATTAACGCTGGTGTTCCACAAGGCTGATGTGATAGCACATCACCAACGCTGTTTTTCCTGCATATCAATGATATGTTGCAAACCGATAGCATTCATTGCTATGCGGATGACAGCACTGGTGATGCACTATACACCGGCCGTGCCAATATTTTTCGAGAAAGCGTCGCCGAGTACCGGAACAAACTTGTGTCTGAAGTCGAGTCTTTGCTGGACAAAGTCTCGGATTGGGGGTGTCTAAATCTAGTCCAGTTTACTCCCCAGAAGACACAAAGTTTCTTGTTTACCGCTAAAAGGAACGCCTTTGTCGTGTCTCTTCAGTTTCAAGGAACTCCACTTTTTGCCTCAGCCAGTATCGGTTCGCCGCATGCATAAGGAGATCTGTCTGTTCAGTTGCCTATATGCTGTAAAGTGAGCTGAAGACTGCAGCTTCATTTCTCGTCTAACAGCCATGAGATTGAGAGTATTACCAGAGAGTTGTTGTGTTCTTCTGCGGCGAGTCTTGCAAAAATTAGCTTCGACCGCATACACAGTTTCTACGAGCTTGTCGTTAATGTCGTTCACTTCATCGCAATATTCTAGGCACTGAAAACGATTTTGTAACTCGAGCTGAAAGTTTTCGGGACTTTGGATAAGAGCAAGAGGGGGACGGACCGTTGACTTCATTAGACGATACCTCTTTAACTTAACGTTTAAGTTCAGTGGATCTCTATCATTCGGTGATCACTAGCAGTTTTCACCTTCGCGATCACTGAGACATCACTGCACAGTTGTGGTCTGGTCGTCATAATGAAGTCAATCTAAATTTTTGTCAAACCGTCGGGGCTCGACCAAGTACACTTCCTGTGGGGCCGCTTGTAGAAGAAATAGTTCATCATAAAGAATCCCTCTTTCTACATGAAGCCGGCGAGTTGCTAGCCCCTTGGGTTCCATTGCCCTATTCCAAATTTCTCTACCCTCAGTTCACCGTTCTTTTTTTTGCCTAGTTTTGCGTTGAAGTCTCCCATTAACACCGTATAGTGGGTTTCGGAGAAATGCAATACATTTCCTTCACCTCCTCGTCGGGATGTGTCGAGGTTGGTGCGTGAACCTGTATGACTTTCAGCGAATTCCATTTGAAATTTCTGAGTATAAAGTACGCAACCCTCGTTGACACACTCTCAGTCTTTACAACGTTGTTAACGAGAGACTTGTGGACGATAAATCCGACACCTCCTTGTGACGGATGATCGCCCTCCTGGAGATAGAAGGATTCGTGAATTACTATGTCTTCCTTCGTCGTCTTAGGTGGCAACCGAACCTCCACCGGAAATTCGGTTACCATGGTCACCACCCTAGCCAGGAATAGCAGGGCCGCCAAGGGATGGGGACCGTCTCCTCGTAACTTTATTAATTTAAAAATTATAATTTCTATAGTTGCCTCGCTTGGCGAGCGGATTGGCACCCGTAGTTTCTTTATTGTTGTTTTGCTGTTATCAGAAAGATGCTGCTGCCCATCTTCTGCCTCCGTTTGCCTCTGTCGCCTCTTATGACACCCACGGTAAGATATTGTGTAGTGGTTATTCTTATTCGCCATTACACGGGTTCACCAGTGGACTTTTATAGGCTGTAGGTAATGGATGGTTGGATGAAATTTTTTAACGCAGTAGTGGTTTTGTAATTATTGTTTTTACCATTTACTTTGTATAATTTGTTATCTAATGTTGATTCATTGAAGAAATTTATAATGGAACAAAAAATATTTCAATAATATCCCCGGGAAACTCACATAAATGAATCTACTTGATTCAAGCTCGTGTCGCCGCAGCCGGTCGGCCCGTTTTTCCCGCCGACTTAGAACCGACTGTCCTGAATGTCAATTTGATTTTGCTTTCACGAGGAGTTTTCTAGCTGTCTAGTCACGTAACAAATCCACATATCTTGCCACCACTTTTATATCATTACAGTGCTGCGTGTTTACACTTGATTTATTTTTTAGTTAACAAACGAAAAATATTTTATAGTTTAAGAGTGTTGTACAGTTTTACGCAGTGTATATGATGGTAAGTGGATGCTGCGACCTATAGACATCTATCCTCGATTAAAAATCAAAATGCAGATGCGTAGCCGCCTCTAAGAACTAAAATTGAATGCCTCGTTTCCAGTAAAAAGAAAGACTCAGTTTCTCTACGTGAGTACCTGTCTCAATGGTTAGTACAAGTACGAAACACAGCAGCATTAAGCTGCTATTTCACGTACGAGTATTTTTTGTGCTATTTCTTTAAGATAAGTTTGCACACCGGAAAATATAATATGGCTGTATTTTTGTTAAATTATTAAGACCTATTTTAAGTCATATATCGCAAACAAATAGAATGAAATTTAATTTGAATCTGTGAGCGTGATTCTACCCCTGTCGAGCCGACCCATGGGTGCTACAACAATAATTTAGATGTAGCGTAGCTTTTAAATATTTAAATCGTGGGGAAAGTTAAAAAGAAAAGGCTTTTATCACATTAGATGGAGCTGAAAAGCATTAGCGTATTAGGGTTTACCCAGCTTTAAGAAAGTGTAGTCAGCTTGTATTGGTTAAGCTTAGGCGTATTTCGTTTATTCCAATTTAACTTTAAATATTGCAGTTATATTAAATTTATGTCGATATAAATTTTTTTGGATTTCTAGTATACACCTAAAATATTATATTGTAATCTTTATCATGTGTCCGATGGTCCGATATCCGAAAGAACAATTATATTTATTATCCGACTATTAGGGTTTAGCCGGCAACAAGAAGGTGCAGCCGACTGTGGTTGGTTAAACATAAGTGTATTTGATTTATGCCTAGTCGAAAGTATGTGCAGTCGAATGCTTTCAGCTGAAACTAGGTCCGAGTATTAAATAAAAAATTACTATGACATGTCTTAATATTGTCAAAGATATGACAGCAATTGTCAAGCAGTATTAGCTTCAGTAGGTAGAGGTGAGGACGTTTTGCTGCCATCACAAGAGAATTGTCCTCCATATTATCTCCTACCTACCTCCATATCCCTTCTTTTTCTCGCGTTTCGTGCATATGTGTAAGAAATTGAAAATAAAAAAATTCTCATCAGTACGGATTTCCGTTATGAAGAGACTCTATGTATTCGCCTTCTTCTACCTGGTTTCTACGTAGAGCGGGCAACTTAAAATCTTTGAATACATGCTCGCACAAAGAGGCAAATGTGTACTCTCTTCACTTTCATCTTCATTCACAATTATATTTAATTTGTGTAGGCACCGAGTTCAAAAGTAGTTTATAATTATAAACATATATAAAATGCTTTAAGTTTATTAAATTAATTATAATTAATTTAGTTATCTGCTTGAGTTCGAAATTATTGTTTTGAAATTTAGACTGGTTATACATAGTATTGATAATATAAAATATAATAGTTATTATTTCACAGTTTAATTTCAGTTCTTTCTAAGGAGTTTTTCTTTGAAAAAAAAACTTAATACTGACTTGAAAGCAGGTGTTTCCTTTGTTTTTATAGTACCGTGCCTTAAACATAATAGACGAAACCCATATAGGATCACATCGTTGTATGTCTGTCTGTTTGTCTGTCTGTCAAGATCATTTTTCTTAGGTGTGGAGGTGACAAGTTAAAATTTATATCAAAAACGTAGGTCAACGTTCCCTTGGAGCTCTAAATGCAATAAAAATACGACCCTTTATGCAACATATTTTGATACTCGTAATTATACGAAAACCTATAGGGTACTTCCCGTAGACCTAGAATCATGAAATTTGGCAAGAAGCAAAGTCTCACAGCACATTTCTTTTACGATTACACACTTACCTTTGCAGTTACGGAATCGACCGTGTAGTATATAGATGTATGGGAGGACATATTTTCAACTACAAAGTTAAATTTGTCTTTCAATCTAACTTAATTTTTAGTCAAAGTAATATTTTGGAGCTTTTTCTAAAAAATAAGCATGACAAGCGAGCTCACAGTCCACCTGATGGTAAGTAGATGCTGTGGCCCATAGACATCTATATTTATCCACGATAAAGAATCAAAATGCAGATTCGATGTCACCTCTGAAGACTAACATAAAATGCCTAGTTTCCAATAAAAGGGGTCTCCAGTTCTCTACACTTAACATACGGAACACAATAACATTAAGTTGCTATTTTACGCTGGTATTCTGTGAGAGCGGGGTGCTACCCCGGTCGAAACGAGTTATTCGTGCTATAACCATAATGTAGCTGCAGCATGGCTCTACCAAGTGTAAACGTGCTTTCATACCTTACGAACATCGGCAGGTAATGTTAAATATTTCGGTGAAATTTAGTTGTTACAATAACGCCGAAAACGGAGCACACCGAACCTGTTACTGTCTTACTTTCACCTTAAAGATACCAATGTTGTATTTATGCACTTCGGAGAGTAACTTAAACATATTCGTATAAAATCAACACTCGATTCCCGCAATATACAAACTATCTACATACGAGTTTGTACGGAACCCTTGCGAGTCAGACTCACTAGTTCAGTCAGTCACTAGTTTTCGTATTTCATGAATAATAAAAGATTTTCGCTTCGCGGTATCGTGCCAGCGTTCTTAGCACGATAGCGTGGGAAGTAGAACTGTATGATAATTAAGTTACTTGTTTTAGTTTTTTTATTACAGTTTTTAATATTGTATATAATAAAATACCAAATCAAAAAACTTTTTTTATAGGAATAGGGTGACAAACGAGCACACAGTCCACCTGATGGTAAGTGGTTGCTGCGGCTCTACACTACATCTATCCTCTATTACAAATAAAAATGCAGATGCGTTGTCACCCGTGAGGACTAAAATAGAATGCCTTGTTTCCAGTAAAAAGGGCCTCCGGCCACCTGCACTCACCAAGCGAAACCCAAAGGTAAACCTCTACTTCACGCTGGTATTCTGTGAGGTCGTGGTACCACCCCGGTTCGAGCCGGCACATCCGTGCAACAACAGCAAAAGCTGCCGCGTGGCTCTACCACTGGTACTAACACTTTAAAACTAATTACTTGCTAGAAAAAACCTTTCACTTAATAAGGTTAAAAATGATTATAGTAAATATAGAAATACAGAGAGACACACAGAGATTAGTATAGAGATCAAAATTGAAATTACTAAATAGGAAAAATGTTGGTTGATCCTATAGTACGGTTAAAGGTCATTGTCCGCTTTTTCGCCCGGCCTAGAAACAAACTTTACTAGGGATTATTGATCATAAATTGGAGTAAATATGACATGAGAAAATTTAAGAAGAGAAAATATGACATGAGCTGTGAACGTGGCGTTGCATATTTTTGCTATAGCTTTACTTCAAAATAATCTATATTATAAATACATATAAATAAAATTATAGTGTCTGTCTGTAACATCTAAATAACTGTCTTTTATTAAGCTCAGGGGGTTATTTGCATGCCATTAAGACATCAATAACCTTTTGTTAAATTTTTTTCTTTCTTTCTGTGTGTCCGAAAATGTTATCTTTGAAATAGCTTAACCAATTGTGATGCAATTTCACGAACAGATAGAGAGCAATGCCTGGTGATCAGTGCTGGTGCTTCTCATGTGGTTCCACAAATATTTTATCAAGGTGTTCCTAATAGTTTTTGAGTTCTCCTTAATTTTATATTGAAGTTAGTTGTACAAAACTTTTAATTTTAAATAATATCCGAAAAACTTGAAGATATTTTTGTTAAATGAAGAAAATTATCATATATTATTTAAAAATAATCTAAATGACGATACAGAATACCAGATTAAAATAGCAGCTCAATGCTACTGTGTTACTTTTTACTGGAAACGAGGCGTTCCTTCGTAAAACTCAGGGGTGACAACGCATTTGCATTTTACATGTAAATGTCTATGGGCACTGTATTCTTTTACCATCAGGTGGATTGTATGCTCGTTTGTCACCCTTATTCTATAAAAAAAAACTAGTTCTCCTTGTGGAGGAATTTCAGTAGCAGTCATCAAAGTACACCAGGTTGTTCTATCAATTCCGAAAGTAAGGTCTCATCATAACTAAAAAAACGGCCTTTATCTTTCTGACAGTGTTATGCTAATCGAAATATTGTAATAAATATCTGTGATTATAAAAATAATAACCTTGGTGAAGTATGTATCAAATTTGGTTTTTGGAATACTTTGTATTTCTACAGTGATCGATATTTTTGCTGCCTATTACCGCTGCTGTAAGCAAACGATATAGTAATTCACTCACGACGGCGGCCGAGCTCTAAGTGCGAGTGAGTTGCAAAGCAAAGTGTATTTAGTAAAATAAATTATTACAAGGCTGCTCATAACACCGCAAAATTTCGGGATTTATCAACCGAAAAAAAATTGATTCTTATTGAAAGTCATTTTTACTTTACCACTGGTTCGAAAAAAAACCCTCTGTCCTAGGAAGAACCAGCAAGAAACCCAGCGAGACTTTTTTTTAAATAAATTTTACAATTTAAATGATTACGAACTATTTACAAAATTTATTTAAGAAACTGATTGGAAGAGACCACCTCATTTCCAGGGGTTATTATCAGCCATGTATTCATTTATACTATAGTAACCATTTTTATACAGTTTCAGCATCTTACTCTCTAATCTTCACACACAATCCCTGACTGGGTAGCCAGAGAGAACAGATCGCCAAGTGTCACGATCCTTACAAACCTCTTTCGCTTCTTTCAGATTCATTATCTTCTTCATGCATGCACGTCTAGGTATCCGAGTACTCTTGACTCTACCCTCTTCGAGCAATTTGCTCACATGGTCTTCGAAAGTTAGTCTCGGTCTACCTCGACACCTTTTAATATTAACTTTCGCGCTATATATTTTCTTCACCATTCGGTCTTCACTCAATCGCTCAACGTGCCCAAACCACCGAAGCACGCCCTTATCAATTTTTGTGATAAGTTCATCTTTCAAACCTGCCATATTGCGAATCTCTTCGTTTCGCTTTCGGTCGGCCATGGTAACGCCGCACATTTTACGAAGAAATCGCATCTCCACTGCATTCAACTTACTTTTATGCTTCTTCTGGCATACCCAGGTTTCGCTGCAATATAACAAAGTCGGTACCAACACTGCGTTATGTATTGCAAGGCGTGCACTCTTCGTTACGCCCTGCCTTTTGACTAACGCAGTCAGGGCACCATTGACTTTGTTCCCGGCAGCGACACGCCTGTCCACATCTAAATCACATCTTGCATCCCGGCTAAAAGCACTCCCCAAGTAAACAATTTCATTTACCTGTTCTAGACATTCCTGATTTACCCATATTTCACACTTCGTTCTCTCTTCGTCCCTTTCAAATACCAGAACCTTAGTTTTATTAGCATTCAAACGGAGACCTTTAATTTCACATTCCTCTTTCATACACGAGACTAAAGCCTGCAGTTCTGCCTCTGATGGTGCAATAAGCACTGCATCATCAGCATACAGCAGACAATTTACTTTTATGTCACCCAATTTCACACCCAAACAGCTGTCTTTCAGCTTGTGTAAACAGCTGTCGAGATACAGTATGAACAGCCAGGAAGACATGACACAACCCTGCTTTACGCCCGTTTGGACGTTAAACATGGCACAATGACTGCGGATCGCCAATCATCCGAGACATCCCCCGTCACAGCAGATGAAAGCTGTCCCAGACGCGAGACCCACCATACTTGACCATTTCAGCAGTAACTCTGTCTAGTCCCACAGCCTTACCACATTTCAAACTTCGAATCGCACGTTCATTCTCTTTCATACTGATGACCTCAGTGTCATCGAAGTCCGGGTCTGGCGTACCAGTCACGGCGTCATCCCCGGATCCCTCACTAAGATCATCACACGCATACATTTCTCTATAAAATTCGCTCCATCGCTGCATGACGTCCAATTTTTCTGAGAGGACGTCATTAGTTCTCGAAAGCACTTTGTTCATTCTTAAGGCCGTCGCACCACTTCGGATCCTTCCAACCTCTTTCCAGAAGAGTTTGGAGTTCTCCTTAAAGTTGTGCGACAACCTTTCGTCCGCTTCCATTCTACACCTTTCACGCACTTCCTCAATCAGTGCTTTCGTGTGAACATTCTGCAGCCTATATCTTTCTTTCATCTTCTCTCTCATATCCTTATCATTACTAGAGGCCAAGTAGTCTAACCATGCTTTCTTCTTCTTCTTTACAGCTTCTTTCACTTCATCATTCCACCATGCATCTCTTTTTTTACTACTGCCTCTTTTTATTGTTCCACACACTTCTTCCGCTGCACCTACCATTCCATCCCTAAGGTTCTTCCATGTTCTTTCTACACATTGTTTTCTGCCATCGATGGTGTCAAGCTTTTCGGTTACCCTCGCATGATATTTGTCCCTAGTATCCGCTTCCTGAAGCTTCCAGCTTCGGATGCGACAGATCGACTGTGGTTCTGTTACTACCGTCCGGTAGCGCCAACCCGCGAACAGACCCCTAAATCTAGTAATCACTAGATAGTGATCCGTTCCCAGGTCAGCACCCCTGAACACTCGCGTATCCATCACCTGTTTTCGCAGTCGGTCATCCACCAGGAACAAATCGATCATACTTCTCTCATTCTTTCGTTCTCTAGTATACATATGGATTTTCTTGTGATTAAACATAGTGTTTGTCACTAGAAGACCCTTTTCCTTGCACACCGCCAGTATAAGCTTGCCAGCATCATTAACCCTTTTATCGCCAAAATTTCCAAGTACCGACTCGTACCCTAGTCGAGCGGTATCAACCCATCCATTCAAATCACCACATACAACAATTCTTTCGTTTCCCCTAACCAAATCTAGAACTTCTCTTACATTCTCCCAAAACTCCTCCAGCTCAGCCCTGGACGACGAAGCTACCGGCGCATAAACAGCTAAAAGGAATAACTTCGTCAGTCTCAATTTAAAGCGAACCTAGAGAAGTCTTGAGTTCACAATCTTATATTCAGTCATAACATCGACCAACCGAGAAGACAGCAGCACCCCCACTCCCTGGCAGGCGTTCTCGCTCTCCGGGACTTCGGACCATAGATCTAGCACCCCGCCAGGGAGCTCTTCAGTACCACTGCCCTTCCGTTTGGTCTCCGATATACACACGATATCTAATTCTCTTTCTTTCATTATTTCGATCAACTCATTCGTCTTATCTCTCATGCCTCCACTAACATTCCACGTGCCAACTCTGCACTCTGTCCTCCACCTTCCGCCGTGTCGGGCTGTGCGTGACGGGTGGCGGTCACCATCGCCGCTTTGCGCGCTGCATTCCACACCAACGGGGACGAGCTGGTGTACGTCGCCTTGGGGGGACGCCCTAACCCTCGTTGGCATGGGTGCGCAGCTGAGTAGAATTGCAGCCCTGAAAAGGGCTGGCAGGGGTCGCGACGAGCACGATTCTACAATGACCCGCTACAGTTTCAGCATAATAAAACATTTAAACTTGGTAATAGAGAGAGCCTGTATACTTTCCGGGACCTTGTTGTAATAGCGTATACATTGCCCCAAGAATAAATTACTGACTCTGTGGAGCCGAAAAACTGGCATCACTAGCTTGTGTTTGTTCCTAGTGTTTACAGAATGTATATCAATTTTTTTACTAAAACTACCTTTGTTTTTGTGAACATACATTAAATTTTCGTAAATATACTGAGAGGCCAAAGTTAAAATATTTATTTCTTTAAATTTATCTCTTAAAGACTCTCTCGGGTTTAGATTGTAAATAGCTCTAATGGCCCTCTTATGTGAAACAAAAATAGTTTCTAAATCAGTCGCATTTCCACATAGCAAAATCCCATAAGACTTCATGCTGTGGAAATAAATGAAATAAACTAATCTAGCTGTCTCGACACTAGTGAGACCTCTAACCTTTTTTACAGCGTAGGCTGCAGAACTTAGTCTGCTTGCTAATTTAGATATATGGGGGCCCCACTGAAGCTTTGCTTCGAGAGTTATGCCAAGAAAAACAGTGGATACAACAGGGCTCAGTTCCTCCCCATTTATAAATACATTGGTATTCAGATTTTGAACATTCTTTGTTGTAAATTTAACACAATTAGTTTTATTTCCGTTCAAATACAGATTATTAACGTTAAACCAATGCATTAATTTTGATATAGCATTATTCACTACGTCACATTTAAATGATTGACATTTAAGTTTAAAAATCAAGGAAGTATCATCAGCAAATAATACTTTATCATGACTGTCCCCTACAAGGTAAGGTTAGTCAATAATATATACCAGAAACAGGAATGGGCCGAGAATCGAGCCCTGAGGGACACCCATTAGTACAGGTCATCATCATCATCATTACAGCCCTTCACAAGTCCACTGCTGAACATAGGCCTCCCCCAAAGAATGCCACAAAACACGGTCCTGAGCCACCTGCATCCATCGACTTCCTGCATGTCTTACCAGGTCGTCACTCCATCTCGTGGGGGGACGCCCTACACTTCGCCTACCGGTACGAGGCTGCCACTCGAGAACCTTTCTTCCCCATCGGTTGTCGGTTCTTCGAGCTATATGGCCGGCCCACTGCCACTTCAGCTTACTAATCCGTTGGGCTATGTCGGTCACTCTGGTTCTACTGCGGATATCCTCATTCCTAAGTTTATCACGCAGAGAAACTCCGAGCATAGCCCTCTCCATAGCTCGCTGAGCGACCTTGAGCTTCCTCATACGGCCAGCAGTGAAGGACCACGTCTCAGTTCCGTAAGTCATCACTGGCAACACGCACTGGTTGTACAATTTCGTTTTAAGGTTTTGAGGTATGTCTGACGAGAAGATGTGTCGTAGCTTCCCGAACGCTGCCCAGCCGAGTTGAATCCGTCGATTGACCTCTCGGTCGAAGTTGGACTTACCCAGTCGGACTATTTGTCCCAGGTAAACATACTCGTCAACAACTTCGAGCTTAGTGTTCCCAACAACTATCGGCATAGGTGTGACATGGACATTAAACATGATCTTAGTTTTGTCCATGTTCATTTTAAGACCTATCCGTTGGGAAACACTATTGAGGTCATTGAGCATAGTGCTTAGGTCCTCCAGCGATTCTGCCATAAGGACTATATCGTCGGCAAATCGAAGGTGAGTGATGTACTCGCCATTGATGTTGATTCCGTATCCTTTCCAGTCCAGAAGCTTGAAAACGTCTTCCAATGCAGCGGTGAAGAGTTGCCGTGTAGTGGCGGTCAAGAATATCCACTACCCCATATCCTCCCGTGGGTGTCGTAAAAGGCGACAAAGGGAAACAGCCAGGAGATGGGCAGCAGCATCTTCCTGATAATAGCCAAATGACAATAAAAAAACTGCGGTTGCCAACCCGCTCGCCAAGCGTGGTAACTATGGCAAATACCCCCCAATGATGAGAGCAACAAAAAAACGGCCCCCAGTCCCCGGCGGCCCCGCTATTCCTGGCTACGGTGGCGACCATGGTAACGGCGGGGCAGGGGGTGCTAAGAATCTCCGGTGGAGGTTCGGTTGCCACCTTAGACGACTCGACCTGGCAACGTACAACGCACGCACCCTGAGGACTGACGAGAAGATCGTGGAGCTGGAAGAAGAGATAGACAAGTTGCGCTGGCATATTATAGGATTATCTGAAGTCCGAAGAGAGGGGGAGGACACGGTAATCCTCGAATCCGGCAACTTGCTCTATCACCGGGAGGGCGACCATCTGTCCCAAGGAGGTGTCGGATTTATCGTCCACAAGTCTCTCGTTAACAACGTTGTAAAAATCGGGAGTGTGTCGACGAGGGTTGCGTACCTTATACTCAGAATCACCAAACGGTATTCGCTGAAGGTCATACAGGTTTACGCACCAACCTCGGCACACCCCGATGAGGAGGTGGAGGAAATGTATGAGGATATCTCTAGAGCCATGCATTCCTCCAAAACCCAATATACGGTGTTAATGGGAGACTTCAATGCAAAACTAGGCACAAGAGAGAACGGTGAGCTGAAAGTAGGGAAATTTGGAATAGGGCAACGGAACCCAAGGGGCCAGCAGCTGGCCGACTTCATGGAGAAAGAGGGACTCTTTATGATGAACTCTTTCTTCCAGAAGCGGCCCCACAGGAAGTGGACCTGGTCGAGCCCCGACGGTTCCACAAAAAATGAGATTGACTTCATTATGACGACCAGACGACAACTGTTCAGTGATGTCTCCGTGATCGCGAGGGTGAAAACTGGTAGCGATCACCGAATGGTTAGAGGCACACTGAACCTAAACGTTAAGTTGGAGAGGTCTCGTCTAATGAAGTCAACGCTCCGTCCCCCTCGTGCTCTGTTTCAAAGTCCCGAAACCTTTCAGCTCGAGTTACAAAACCGTTTTCAGTGCCTAGAAGACTGCAATGAAGTGGACGATATGAATGACAAGCTCGTGGAAACTGTCCATGCGGTTGGAGCTAAGTTCTGCAAGACCCGCCGCAGAAGAACACAAAAACTCTCCGATCACACTCTTAATCTCATGGCTGTTAGACGGGAGTTGAAGCTACATTCTTCAACAGACTTGACAGCATACAGGCATCTGAACAGACAGATCTCCAAATGCATGCGGCGGTACTTACGCAACTTCAATACAGCTCGTATTGAAGAAGCGATCGAGCGGAACCAAGGCTCCAAAGTCTTTGCCAGAGATCTGTCTGCCAGAAAGAACCAACTGTCAAAGCTGAAGACAGAATGTGGCAGCATCGTTTCCGGGACACCTGAGATTTTGAGTGAGATTGAGAGGTTCTATGGGCAGCTGTACACATCATCGTTGGAGCCACACGCAAGTGTGAGTAACGATCCAAGAGCGAGTCTCATCCGACACTATTCCGAAGATATCCCGGATGTCAGTCTGAGCGAGATTAGGATGGCTCTCCAGCACCTTAAAAACGGTAAGGCCCCAGGCGAGGATGGAATTACAGCGGAGCTTCTGAAAGCGGGTGGAAGACCGGTACTTGAAGTCCTTCAGAAGCTCTTTAATTCCGTCCTCCATGGTGGCATTACACCGGAGGCGTGGAGCAGAAGTGCGGTGGTCTTGTTCTTCAAGAAAGGTGACAACGCTCTCTTGAAGAACTACAGACCGATTTCCCTTCTGAGCCGCGTCTACGTGCTGTTTTCGAGAGTCATTACGAATCGTCTCGCGCGCAGACTTGACGACTTCCAGCCTCCCGAACAAGCCGGTTTCCGAAAGGGCTTTAGCACCATAGACCACATACATACCCTTCGGCAAGTTGTACAGAAGTCCGAAGAGTACAATTTGCCACTATGTCTGGCGTATGTGGACTATGAGAAAGCCTTTGATTCCGTCGAAATTTGGGCGGTGCTGCAGTCCCTTCAGCGGTGCCAAGTTGACTGTCGGTATATCGAAGTGTTGAAGTGCTTGTACAGTAGGGCTACGATGGCTATCCGAGTACAGAACCAGAGTACGAAACCTATCCAATTGCAGAGAGGTGTAAGACAGGGTGACGTCATATCCCCTTCCCGGGTCACCTGTACATTAGTACAGGTGACCCGGAGGAATTTTTACCATTGATAATAACCTTCTAAGCGCTGTGTTCCTGACACCATAGTACTATAGCTTCCTGATTAATGTCTCATGGTGAACACAGTCGAAGGCCTTGGAAAGGTCAAAACATAGATGGAGTTAAACAATTGATTTTTTCAAAAGTCATCGTGTTTACGCCAACATGCGGACTTGATAAATCTAAATCATAAGCCATTAAAACCACTTTTTATCTAAAAATTGCAATTAATTGATTTCAAAAAATATTAATAAGTTCAACAATCATTTATCTTTCTAACAATGTACTTTTAATGTCATTTATAGGTTCAATATGATTGTTAGATACTATTTTCATGTGACAAAACGTTGGAATCTTGATTTTTAGGCGATTGTTGAACATACTTGCGCACTTTACGCTTGAGGCATACAATTATAATAAACTATAAAGTAAACTTTACTTCGGTTTAACAGATTTTATTATGAGCTGTAGGACTAAGCATGGCAACTACGGCAATAGCCCTCTATGAGGCAATCTATATGTGAAGCCTACGATGTTTAGCAGTGTATTAAATGAAACTAATTTGTACGGATTTTGTCGCGTTTAATTTAACTTTTTAATTCCCGGCGTTTCACGGTCACGGGTTGACTGAGGTGTTTAACGTCCTGATATCATAGTTAGCCCGGCTACCTTCAGATTTTGAATATTAAGTTTTGGTCCGAACTACGCAGAATGAACTTACAGTATCTTGAAGTCTTGCAGTGATATGCTTGGGTTTGGATTAAATTTAATTAATTATAGGATCCCAAGCAGATGGCAGTACCCATAGTGTTATCAGGATTTCGGATGACGAAAACCTTTATTTGTTATATATCCACTTATTACTATCATTACAGGATTGCCCTAATACGATAGATAAGTCATACTTTTGTTATGTAAGGGTGCGTACAGATTAAGTAACATGTTGTGTAACTTTTGTTTTATAACACTTTTATCATTTTATAACATTGCAACATATAATAATACTGTACACATTAGAATAACAATGCAATATAACAATGTTATATGACATTGTCGTTTGTCGTTCAGCCGTTCGAGTTATATAACTTTTGTGTCACGTTATATAATACGTTTTATAACATTCAGCCTCCACATTATTGAAACATGTTATATAGTAATGTTTTATAACATGTTATGTTATATAATGTTTATGCACCGTTAGACATAATAAGTTTATAAACTAAAACATATATATAACAAGGTAGCCTTTGTGAACTCATTCAGAGAACATCCGAATAAATCAATTCGCTCAGCCACCGCATTGAGTGTACGTAATGCGTGGGTGATTGGCGCCTCACGTAATAGGTTGGTTCTCGCGCGCGGTAGTTCCAGCAGTAGCGCTCGTCGCCGCCGTTCGGCACTTCGATCTGGCACGCATAACTTCATCTCCTGCAGGATAGCTGGGTTGTTAACTACACCACGTAATACCTTAAACAAGTATGTCGCCAGCGATACTTCCCTTCTTATTTCTAGTTTACTGTATCCTACCATACCGAGAACAAACAGAGTAGGATACAGTACGGGATAACCCGGATACACTCCATATAATTTGAGATATAAAAATCTAGCAAACTTGTTTTGAACACTTTCCAACATTGACTTATACTTGTCTTCATTTGGAGCCCAAATCACAGAGTTGCACTCCAAATGAATTTTTACTATCGCATCATACAAGGCCTTATTGCGTTGATGTTAGAGAACTCGTTTGCTTGTCTCAAGACCAAACCAAAATTGCGGTATGCTCTCTTTCAGACTTCAGTAATGTGTTCTCGAAATTTAAATCACTTGTGAAATAAACACCCAGATCTTTCACTTTCATGACGCGCTGCAGCTGCTTTCCCTCCATGTGGTACACATGATGGCGCGGAACATGTACTCGGCTAAATGACAACGTAGAGCATTTGTCCAAGTTAAAATAAAGTTTATTGTCCCGGCTCCACTTCATGATCCATTTATATCCCGCTGCAGTCTAGCATGGTCTAAGGTATCTCTTATTTCGATAACTAATTTTTGGTCATCGGCAAATAAAAGGCATGTCAATTCCTTGATCACCTCCGGTAAGTCGTTTATCATAATTATAAAATGGAGAGGACCCAAATAACTTCCTTGACTGACTCCTGACCTAGTAAAGTACTGCTCAGAGTAGCACCCGCCATAGTCAACGTACTGACGTCTGTCTCGCAAGTAGCTTGCGAAGAACTTTAATGTATGTGGAGTCCAGCCTATTCAAACCAGCTATGCCATCAAGATATCATTATCGACCGTATCAAATGCCTTACGAAAATCGAAATAGGCCACATCAACCAGTATCCCTGCGTCAACTGCTGGAACTACTTGTGACATTAAATGCAGCAAGTTCCCAGTTGTACTCCGACCAGGGCGGAAGTCATGTTGCAAGTCAGACAGCAGAGTTTTTACTTGCATATACAAGCAGTGGTGAATGGCCGATTCGAATACTTTGATTGGTGTGCATAATATCGCTATAGGTCTGTAGTGACTAGGTTCCGGACCTCCACGACCTTTTGGCACTGGAACAACTGGAGTAAGCTTTCACATATCAGGAGAGGTCGCGGTCACGATCATCATCATCATCATCATTACAGCCCTTCACAAGTCCACTGCTGAACATAGGCCTCCCCCAAAGAATGCCACAAAGCACGGTCCTGAGCCACCTGCATCCATCGACTTCCTGCATATCTTACCAGGTCGTCACTCCATCTAGTGGGGGGACGCCCTACACTTCGCCTGCCGATACGAGGCTGCCACTCGAGAACCTTTCTTCCCCATCGGTTGTCGGTTCTTCGAGCTATATGGCCGGCCCATTGCCACTTCAGCTTACTAATCCGTTGGGCTATGTCGGTCACTCTAGTTCTACTGCGGATATCCTCGTTTCTGAGTTTATCACGCAGAGAAACTCCGAGCATAGCCCTCTCCATAGCTCGCTGAGCGACCTTGAGCTTCCTCATCCGGCCAGCAGTGAAGGACCACGTCTCAGTTCCGTATGTCATCACTGGCAACACGCACTGGGTGTACAGTCTCGTTTTCAAGTTTTGAGGTATACCTGACGAGAAGATGTGCCGTAATTTCCCGAACGCTGCCCAACCGAGTTGAATCCGTCGGTTGACCTCTCGGTCGAAGTTGGACTTACCTAGTCGGACTATTTGTCCCAGGTAAACATACTCGTCAACAACTTCGAGCCCAGTGTTCCCAACAACCACCGGCATAGGTGTGACATGGACATTAAACATGATCTTTGTTTTGTCCATGTTCATCTTAAGACCTATCCGTTGGGAAACACTATTGAGGTCATTGAGCATAGTGCTTAGGTCCTCCAGCGATTCTGCCATAAGGACTATATCGTCGGCAAATCGAAGGTGACGATGCATGTATTAAATAAATGTAGTAACGGTTCCACCAGAGCAAAGCGACAATCCTACCGAGCGCTTCGGCATTAGTCGGGAGAACGCGCCTCCGCCGGCTGTAGGGCCGTGAGATGCACCCATGCACTCCCTGTTGAAGCCGCGCTAGCTGCTGAAACATCCAGTACAGACGATTTTTGGTTGTACACGGAATGAAAAAATTGTGCAAATTCGTCAGCGCATTCCTGATTCGATAGGACTCGTCCATTTTTAATTAAGTGGTGCTGGGAAAAGTTACCTTTTTTTCAGAAAGCTTTCGGATTCGTTGCCAGACGGTTCTCGGTAAACAGTACACGATTTTGATAAGTTTCGTGAGCGAGTGCGATCTCTGCCTTCACTTTTGCTCTACACTTAGCGAACGCTTCATAATCACTACGTAATTTTCTCCTTTTATATTGTTTGTATAAAACGTACTTTATTTTAATATTTTTTATAATCTAGGAAAGCTAAAAAATTATTTCCTCTAACTCCATTGTGAATTGTATTTTAGAGTTTATGGAATTAAGATGGTCTAAAAATGCAATTACTTTGTCAGATGGTAAAATTGTGAAAGTATCGTGTACGTATTACTTGTAGAATATTGGAATTATAGGAGCAGTAAGAAGGGCTTTCTCCTCGAAGTCCTCCGTGAATATGTCGGCGACTACGGGAGATACAGGCGAGCCACACCATCTACTTGCTTCTAGAATTCTTCCTTCCTCAAAAAATAGCCAGATATGAGGCAGTGTTTGAGTAATACTGCATATTTTGTAGGCATGTTGTTATCTTATAGCTAGCTAGTTACAATTGAGATGCTGTCTTCAATTGGTAAGCATGTAAAAATGACTGAACATCAAAACTAACTTTAGTTTCATTGTCAGCAAGATGTAGATCTTGTATCTCACTAACAAAATGGGAGGAATCCTTTAGGTGTGTTCTGGTGTGTCCTCTCAGTGGTGACAATATATTTGCCAAGTGTTTAGCCAACTTATAAGTTGCTGAATCGAGCTGGCTTACTATGCGACATAGTGGGGCATTTGGTTTGTGTATTTTCGGTAACCCATACAACCTCGGTGATTTGGCACATGATGGTATTGTTGAATTCACGTAGAGATTTAATTATTCGGAGTATTTCTTTATTTAGTCGATAGTTGTTTTAGTGTATTAGTTCGTCCGATAAAAATTGTTGTATTTTGAAATTATACTCTGACGTGTCCATTATTATCGTAGGATAATGGAAAATCTGAACGAGGTATGGAAAGTGATGTGCTCGGGGTTTCTGTGCCTGATAGACTTAAAAACTAAGATATCCACAATAAAATCAGAGCAACCGACATAGCCTAATAGATCAGTAAGCTGAAGTGGCAATGGACCCACAACCGATGAGTAAGAAAGATTCTCGAATCGTAACCTCCTACCGGCAGACGAAGTGCAGTGCGTCCCCCGACTAGACGACACATACATGAATGCAGGTGGCTTGCGACCGTGTTGTGTGGCGTTCCTTAAGGGAAGCATATGTTCACCAGTGGACTTGAGAAGTGATGTAATGATGAAGATGATGAATGATGTAGACAGCCAATTGACTTGAAAATTTGCACTCGTATTAAAGAATGATGTCAATACAATAATCCTATGACTTTGACATAGTATTTATTCCCAATAGTACCATCGTAGCTCATGATGAATGCAAGTTGTTTAAGATTAAACTACAATAATATTATTATAGCTTCGAATAATGTATATCGGGAAAACATTTGTCTTTTTTTCTTATGACACTACAATCCAATTATTAAACATTGGGGCATGATAACCGCATGTATGTATTTACAGAGACGTTAAAGGAAACTGAATATCAAATTTAATAAAATATGTATTATTTACGGTATGGCAGTCACGTATAGTTCGACGTATATACGTTGACTGCAATATATTTCGAACAACGACCCGACAGAAATTTAAATAAAAAGCCTGTGCAAAGGAGATTTCCTTGCATAATATATCTATTATATTTTACTATGCTGTACTTTTCAAGCCAAATGAAATTGCCTACGATTTCGTGTTTTATATTATCGTCATAAAAATGACATAAAGAAAAACCATTACTAAGGAAAATCAAATCAAATTTTGTAGTGCCATTACAGCCGTACACAAGTCCGCTGCTTAACGTAGACCTCTCCCAAAGAATGCCACAAAGCATAGGACCGTGCTAGCCACCTATATTGATCGACTTCCTGCATCTTTTACCAGGTAGCCATTCCATCTATGCGTGCGGGGCCCCGCACGCATACCGGTACGTCGTGCCGCTCGCGAACTTTTCTTCTCTATCGGCTGTCAGTTCTTCAAGTTATATGGCCAGCCCATTATCACTAAAGTTTACTTATATCTTACATAATTTTTTAATCTTTAAATATGAAAATTGCGTGTCAAATTGTTTGTCCGCGATGAACTCCTAAGCTACTGAACTGATTTCAATGAAATTTTGCACACTGTGTGCAGTTTGATCCAACTGAGAGATGCTAAGTGACCCTCAATTTGTTTATTGCTAATTTCAGGAGGTTTTTTTAGGAAAGCAAACGGTCGTTCGGAAAGGACAGAACAACGTCTGCCTGGTCAGCTAGTAAAATATAAAAAGCTGTTCCGAATTGATAAAATTGCAAGTACAGCCCCTAATTGGCTTGGCGAGCCCCGTCTAGATGCAGATTTGTGGACTGCAACAGGAGGATTTTCCCCACAACCTACGCAACCGAAGTGGATTCGAAAGGAAATAAGGGTGTTGGTAAGGGGAGGGGCAAGTTTCTCTGGTCTACTAATTCAACAAGGGTCACTGCAATTTACTCTGAAATAATCTGGTGGATGACATAACCCAAAAATATGATAATTATTTTATTTTGGACCCGGGAGTTATCGATTTATCAAATACCTAACCGATTTACCTTTGTTTTATATAATTGAAGTGACAAATGAGCTTACAATCCACCTGACAGTAAGTGACACATCTGCAATCAACTTCAAACTTAAAACGTTTCTGATTCGTTCTTACCTCGGAGTACTATAATATAGTTTGTTTTATATATTAATAATATAATATACATATAAGGTAAATAAGACATACTGAGATTTATTATAACTGGAATTTAGCTTTACTTGTCACAGCAACCAAATACAGGTCAAGGTCACTGTTACATATTGTAGCAGGTAGCGGTGTTGTCAACGTTAGCCCCTCGCCCTATGGGAAATCACCAGTCAAGAACAACTTTCTGGAAGGGTCTGTCGATATTTGGTTTTTATAATTATAATTGCCTTCATTCCTCAAAATCTTTATAGTAAGCCAGCACGTAAAAGTTGCACTTAAGAATTCCAGTGGTACGAGACTAGAGATTAAACTTAATTTGCAATTTCAAATAATGTTGCTGATGCCCTCTCTGATTTAATTTTGACATAGAAATTTTTCATATATAGGAATATCACATTTATTTAGGTGTTGAAAGAGGCGATTAAGGGTAAGCCGGAAAATATAACATCGATTTTAAATAAATAGTGGTATACCATCTCTCATTATAATCATCTCTGCACCCTTCACAAGTCCACTGCTGAACATAAGGTTCGCCCAAGGAATGCCACAATGCACGGTCCTGAACCATCTCCTCCATCGAGCTTCTGCATCTCTTACCAGGTCATCGCTTCATCTAGTAGAGGGCCGATCTGGCCATACAATTTGCTTACCGGTCCATGGCTTCAATTCGAAAACGTTGCTTCCCCATCGGTTATCGAAGCTATATGGCTGGCTCATTACCGCTTCAGCTAACTGATTCGTTGGGCAATGCCATATATTATTTAATAATGTTGCGCAGTGATCCAAAATTAGTCTTGGTCTATAAAATAAAAGATTAAATGCCACTTAGAACTGCCAACTTCCAGCCACTCTCGGAACTCGAGTTCACGAAGATCCTTTCCAATTTCACTTTTCCAGCGGTAATATACATATCATATGTGTTAACATAATGTGTGATAAACTGTGGTGAAAGGTTACCACCACACCCTTGTCACTCCACACTAAGGAATTTATTCAATTACCGAAGGCTGAGGGGGCTGGTGGAGCTGCAAATGTATGCGAAATCTTTCCCGAAGCCCTGCCAATACGTAGCGAACGTAGAACGCACAAGAACATGCTCATACACACGTGACTTGTAAAGCTCTCAGAATTATACCATTTCACACTCCCACCTTTAAACAAAAAAATTGCAGGTCGGCCAATGTAAGTCAGAGGCGGGCAATAACTAACTCCCAGGAAAAGCAAGAACATGGCTCTTGGCTCCTGGTGTCACTTCTCAGTTCGCAACAAGTTATTTCATTACTGTTCCTTCTCAAATTGCATTCTACAACATTCATAGCTCTTACGGCGTTAATTTTGAACGATAAATTAACTTTTAATAAAAATAAAAAGCCGACTTCAAAGAACTAAAAAGAAAAGAAATATTTCTATTTAAAAACTTAAGAAGTCGGTGCTAAAACATATTGCGTAGAAAAATTAAAACCCCGAATTTAGAAGCGTAACGTGGGACTTATTACTTACTTATTTTGACCCTTTCGAGTGGACTGAGGAATATCACAAGCTGAAGTCGACTAGAATGTTGTTTAATTCTTCATCATGATCACAGACTTTCAGAAGTTAACTGCTGAACATATGCCTTCCCCATGGAATGCCAAAGAGCACGGTTATGAGCCACCTGCATCCATCGACTTTCTGAATGTCTTACCAGGTCGTCACTCCATCTAGGTCTGAGCTTCCTCGTACGACTCGTATTGAAGGACCACATCTCAGAGTCATAACTGGCAACAACCACGTCGTTTATATCTAGGTTATAAAGTTACATCAAAATATTCATCCCCTTTTCCTCACACTTAGGGGTGGAAGTTTTTCTTCAATTTATTTGAAATCACATCTGGAATATATAAAGATACCCTATTTAATAAAAAGTATCATTATAATCAGTTCAGTATTGACAAAAATATCGTATAACATTAGAAAGAAAAGAACACAGTCCATTTGATCAACTTCCTTGTTTTGCAGCCGGCTAAAAATAAAGGCAACGCAATGTGCGGATGGAGCCTATCACTATAAAGTAACTGTATATATAACTTCGGGAATATTTCATTGATACTCGCATTAAAGCGAGCAGCAGAACGACGCAATGGGGAAAATGTTGTGAAGTTTGAACGAGCCCTTATCATCTGTAGTTTGAAACTGCTTGCGACCGTATTGTGAACCGCAGCGGTAATCCGCGCAGTAGTTTGCAACATATAACTATTAATACAAATATGGCCTGCGATTGTTTATGAACAGATTTCTCCTTTAGTATATGAGCTTAAAATGACTCCATTTTATTCAATAAACGATATAGTTGTTTGAGCGACATAGCTGTTATTGTTGGAAATTTATGACTTCAAGCAAACTTGTCTATGTATAACACCTTTTGTTAATTTTCCTTAATGTGTAAGAGAAAGTAAAGATATAATAATAATGGAATCCATTATAAACTGCCAGCTCATAAGGTACCTTGAGTATCACCAGCTAATTAGTGACCGCCAGTACGGTTTACGTCGAGGTCGATCAGCTGGTGATCTTCTAGTCTATCTAACTCATAGATGGGCGGAGGCAGTAGAGACCAAGGGGGAGGCATTGGCCGTTAGTTTGGACATAGCGAAGGCCTTCGATCGGGTCTGGCACAAAGCGCTTCTTTCTATGCTTCCTTCCTATGGGCTTCCAGAGAAATTGTACAAATGGATCACCAGTTTTCTTGCTGATCGGAGCATCAAGATCGTAGTAGACGGTGCATGCTCTGATTTCAAGCCTATCAACGCTGGTGTTCCACAAGGATGCGTGCTATCATCAACGCTGTTTCTCCTGCATATCAATGATATGTTGCTAACTGGTAGCATTCATTGCTATGCAGACGACAGTACTGGTGATGCCTTATATACCGGCCGTGCCAATATTTATCGGGAAAACTTCGCTGAGTACTGGGACAAACTTGTGTCTGAAGTCGAGTCTTTGCTTAACAAAGTCTCGGATTGGGGCCAACTAAATCTTGTCCAGTTCATACCCAGAAGACACAAGTTTGCGCGTTTACCGCTAAAAAGAACCCTTTTGTCGTATCTCCTCAGTTTCAAGGCACTCCCCTTGCTGCCTCAGCTAGTATCGGAATTCTTGGCGTCGACATTTCGAATAGTGTGCAGTTTGGTGGTCACTTGTAAGGGAAGGCCAAATTGTCCTCTAAAAAGCTTGGCGTGCTCAGTAGAGCGAGACAGTATTTCATGCCGGCACAACGCTTGCAACTTCACAAAGCGCAAGTTCGGCCCCACATGTACATACTGTTCTCATCTCTGGGCCGGGGCACCCCAGTGCCAGCTCCTTCCACTTGACCGCATCCAGCGCAGAGCGGTACGAATCGTCGACGACCAAGTTCTTTCTGATTGGCTGGACACACTGGCACTGCGTAGAGATGTTGCATCTCTTTGCGTATTTTATCGCATCTATCACGGGGAGTGTTCTGAGGAATTGTTCGGAATAATTCCAGCCGCTCAATTTCACCATCGTACATCGCGACAAAACTCGCGTTACTATCCATACCATCTGGATGATTGGCGGTCCACCAATGTGCTATTTAGAAGAAGTTTTCTCCCTCGCACAACTTCCTTGTGGAATCAATTACCACCAGCGAATTTTCCGGACCGATACGACTTACTCGTAGGAACCTTCAAGAAAAGAACTTACACCTCTCTAAAAGGCCGCCAACGCATCTGCAATTCCCCTGGTGTTGCGGTTGTTCATGGGCGTCGGTAGTCACTTACCATCAGGTGAGCCGCATGCTCGTTTGCCCCCTCTTCTATAAAAAAAGGGATTGAAGATATTGGAAACGATTATCAATATATCATAAATCTTGAATATTACAAATATTTGTAAAATATATATAATATAATAAAAAAATGATACAGTTTCACTCCTAAAACAAATTTTAGGCGCCATATTAACAAAACTATAGAACCAATGTAAAAACGAGGCAATTTTTTAATAAGATGTAGGCTTACTTTCATCCGATTGAAACGTAACTTCTTCATTTTTCTCCTCCAATTACAAATCAACGGCACTCCAGTATGTTTTTCAGAAACTGCTAAGAATTTAGTCAGTAAGCAAGTTTGCAAGAATAGCAGGGAAAGCAATTGTACTATTTATTTCTTTAAATGCTTTGAAAGTTTTTTGCCCTTGTCAACAAATATTGATCTTGTCAAAACACTTTCCCGATTTTTGATTATGTTGATCTGTTATTTGGATGGGATATAGAGGCAGTTCAACAAATTTAAGCGCTTGCAAAAGTAATGTTTTCGTTACATTTTCTTGCAAAAACCAGACTACTACTCTTCCTATTGCGAGCAGCTCAAGTGGCCCCAATCCAACTCACCCGAATACTTTGTCTTCTCTTTAACATCCTAAATAATCCAATAATATATAACAGTCGTATCTATCGGTCAATTCCGCTTTGTACATTCCTCCAACGCCATTTATTTCCAGATCACATCGAAAAACTCTTCTAAAATTTCTTTCCTCCAGAAATAATTTTTAAATGAGAATTAGTTTTTAAATGACTTACAATAAGTATTATTGTTCTCTACATTGATTAAAAATTATTCTATTCTATTCTCACTCCATGCATTTAGAATATGTAATTCTCTCCTTGCTGCAATTCGTGAAGCTAAAATTTTGTCTGAGTTTAGAAGGCGATTTATAAAGCACTACCTATCTTTGTCGTCTAAATGATTCTATGCATGATTAAAATATAATAGTTATATACATATGTATTTATATTTGTATATGTGTTTGTAAGAATTAATGTATGTATATTATATAGGTATTTAATTGCATATAAATTTAAAATCTTAATATTTATTATAAAAGTGCATAAATGTGTGCACTAAATCAACTTCTCTTTTAACACTCCCGTGTCAGGCCTGCTGGTAGAAATTTCAATATGAAATAAGTCGGGCATTGTAAATTAGCGAGAAAGCCTATTGTACTTTTTTGAGACACTGGATGCATGTTCATGTCCATGTATCCGTTGCCTCGGACAGGCAACCCAGATATATGAAGTAATTTTTATTCAAATTTACTATCTACTTTTAACAAATTATCGTCTGCAATAAATGATTAATTATTATTACTATATCATTAAAATAAGTTATGTGTATGATTTTGTTAATATATTATTAAGTCGGGTCTGTTGTGAGTTACGTTTACATTATATTGTTAATATTAAATAATTATTATATTTTCAATATTATTATGAATACTTATGCATTTGATATATTAATTTTAGTAATGAGTAATAATTTTAGTATTAGAATTAACTTGAATGAATGTAATATTACCCTATGATCCTTGCTGGTCGAAATAAATAAAAATAAAAATTGTGCAGTAGTGCAAAAGCGTATTCTGCATGGATCGTCGTCTGTATTATCATTTATCAAAATATATAACAGAATCTAAGAGCCTTAACATTTTTAAGAATCAACTAAGCATTTTTAAAACAAAATGTATATTATAATATTGACTATTATTTGTTTGACAATTTTTAAATTTGTTGAACATAACCACTAAACCTTATCTGACTATGATATTTAATTTTAAGACTCACTGTTAAGAGATAATAATTGAATTATTACATTTATTATATCATTAATTGGTAAATTATTAAGATGTTATTAATACAAATAAGAATATTTTGAGTCGATGTAATTATTCGAAAATTTCATTTTAATAATTAAAAAATATATGTTTTATTTAATTAGTTTGCACTTTTGTTAAGTTATTTAGACCTAGGTATAGTAACACATATATCGCCAACGAATAAATGAATTTGAATTTTAACTTGAGTGCCCTTGTACAAAAATCTCTGTTTCTTTTAAATTTATATAAAGGGACGTCAGAGTGGCGTGCTATATCCTCTAGATCCATACTTGACCTTAATTAGACGTGGGTAATTAGTTAAGGAGAATTAAACGATGTTATTCACTTAAAATGTAATTAGGGTATTATGATAAAATTGTTAGAGATACTGAATCGTTAAACAATCCACCAAGAACCTATGACGTCTTGATGCGAACTGCCTCGTCGTCCTTCTTTCTTCCCACGCTAGCCCTTGGTTTTGCGTCAGACTGAATGACAACCGATTACTTCGACAGGTGGCGTTTTGCATACCTGGTTGACATTCACTATTAAATAATCTTCGAAATAAACAAACGCGCCTTCATATAACAATAATTTATGATTAAATAAATAAATAAAATAAGTATTTTGGTGAAATTTATTTATACGCACAAAATAGTATTGTACGTAACAGGGTCTATCTTTTACGGGGTCGGCTACTATCGAATCGCTCTCTCAGTTAATAGCGTAATATAACAACATAATCCTGCTGCGTTATGATGAGGGACGAGCGACGTTCTAACTTTGCCCTCGGAGATTACATTGCATTTACATTTTGATTCTTAATCGAGGATTGATCTGGAGGGGCCGTCCTACATAATATACAGGCGTCGTCGTACAGGTAGTACGCATATGTCACACGAGAATGTTTAAACCCTTACTTCAATATAAAATATTTATAGAAAATGCAAAACGCATCGAAAGTGAATGAGAGTTTTTTCAAAATTTGTTAATAAAGAAAAACTAATATCAAATAATGTCAGATACTTCCATTGAAAGGTGATCGTACCTCCGCATAATATTCTTAATTTTTGTGGAGTTACATTGTAATAATATTTAACGTGCCAGGCATTCTTGAATTTCCCGAAAATCATCTCCCCTACATATAGTATAAAACAACGTCACTTCCCGCCGTCGCTTAGATTTTTTTAACTACGCAACGGATTTTGATGCGATTCATTGATATACAGAATGATTCAAGAGAAAAGTCAATGTGTATAATACATGCATATTGTATACGAGTATTAAATAATTCTTCTGTCCGTGTGTATGTGACTGAACTCCTCCTAAACAGCTGGACTGATTTTGATGATATTTTGTGAGTATGATTAAAGGTTAGAGAACACAACACACACACACACATACACTCACACACACACACACACACACACACACACACACACACACACACACACACACACACACACACACACACACACACACACACACACACACACACACACACACAAACACACACACACACACGCGCGCGCGCACGCGCGCGCGCAGAGAGAGAGAAAGAGAGTATTACAAATAATGAATTCTAGATTTACGTGTTTGTCTGTCCTTGTGTATTTTATATTTTAATTATCTCCATTTTTTTGTTCTTCAGTATCCGATTTTTTTGTTTTCGAAGGAAGTCACGTTACTGAACTTTTTCTATCTACATATCTCGAGAAGAAAAATGTCAATATCGTCTTCAAATCCATTCCATGCAAAACTTTAATGCAGAATGAATAATTACATGATTATGTTCTAATTGAAATTGATTTTGTGGTTTTTTAAACAAAGGAAAAAATTGATCTTACAATTTTGCACACAAAATGGAATAGTAAGGCAGACTAACTTCCCTCTTCTTGTCATTCCTATTTGTATAATATACATCATACTATAATATATATAAGTTCTACACTTTTGCGAACCAGTGGTAAAAGTACAAAGGAATTTCAAAAAGTATTACTGTAAACTTAAATATTGAAAAAAATATTCTATTCCATTCTCCCCCATCCGTCTTTTAACTTTGCTTTCTTTAGGCTTTATCCAAACAGATGACACAGTCAGCCTTTTCATGTCTTGAACATTTGTGCCTTTAGATAAAGAAGAGGCCATTAAATATTTACGTTTGTTTTCAAAAAAGAAAGAAAACTCGGATCGCATAAAGTACTTTACACGATAATACAATTTAATGTGATTCTAGACACGAATTGTGTTTCAGTGTGGCGAAGAAGTTAAGAGGTTTTATGTTTGACGACTCCGTGGCGCAGTGGCTTAGTAATAAGTGTGGTGTTGAAGGCCGTGGGTTTGTTTCCCGCACAGAACAAATATTTGGAAGCAATATTTTTATGGCCTAAAAATAATTGTTCCGGTTTTGGATATTTGTCCTTGTGAAATTTATGTATGTAAACTGCACTTACGATACAGCAAATCCTAGGGTGTGGGTAACTTTTATATAAAAATAAAAAGAAGAAAAAAATATGTTCATGGCTATTCTTACACATTTTAAGATTTCCATATTTTGGAGTTCAGTATAAATACGCGTATACAGTTACCACCGTATTGTGAGTTGCCCCATGTTTTGAGTCAAGCGTATTGTTAGACAGAACATGTGTTGAGATCCCGCGATTATTTTTATCTCTCCAAGTCAGGGGTTGGCAACCTGCGGCTCGCGAGCCACAGGCTCTTTGGATGTGAAGCTGCGGCTTTTTAGTTTCATACACAAATATTATTTATTTATTAAAAAAGAACATTTAAAAATCGATCCACACACTGAGCCATTTGGAGTTGATACTGGATCTCTAGCAATGCAATTGATAGATTTAAAAACTAAAGCTTTGTGGAGTTGAAAATTTACAGATTTTAAAAGCAAATTGAAAGATTTGGAGGTCTAGAAATGTATGTACGTAATGCAACAAAAATGAACAGCTTTAAAAGAAATGCCGCGAGTTGAGGCACTTATATTCGACGCATGGAATAGTCTTCCATATTGCTACAGTGAGGAGATGAAGTTGGCATTTGGAGTGCTGACTATCTTCGGATTGAGATATTTGTGCGAGCAAGCGTTCTCTTGCATGAATATAATTAAAAGTAAAGTAACAAGCTAACTAACAAATGAAAATTCAGTCGTGTTTGAAACTTAAAACAACAAGTTATGAGCCAAATTTATCCAAACTTTCTAAAACCATGCAAAGCCAACGCTACCATTGAATTTGTTTGCTTAAATGTATGTTATTTTTTTTTAAGCAAAAGTTGCATTGTTTAGTAAAGTTTAAATTTTCTACTTGCATAACCATACCAATCCAAAGCTCCCATTTAATTTGTTTGCTCAATTGTTTATTGAATTAGAAGTTAGTGTTGTAAAACTTACAATGTAAATAAATGTTTAATTGTTTTATAATATCCCTTAAACAGGCCCCGAAGAACCGCTGCAAGAATCAAAGTTTTATATAAGGATTTAGGCTTTGAATAGCACCACATAATAAATTCCTGGAGAAACTGAAATACCTGAAAAAAGAATGTGGGAAAACATAATCCCATTGCCTGGATAGAGACTACCCTTTATCTTGTCCCCAAGAAGTTCACCGTATTGTGGCATATATCCTCAGCTGTTTCTATCCTCGTCGTCATAAGACTATCGCGGTCGTTTTCGACATTGCAAAAGCTTTTAATAGAGTCTGATACAAAGGCCTTATCTACAAACTATATAAAATAGGTCTCCCTGATCGTTTTGTTCATCTTTTCGTTTTAGACACGAAGTCACACTCTCCTCTCAGCGCCCCATCAAAGCTGGTGTCCCTCAGGGCTCAGTACTTGCTCCTCCCCTATATATCCTATTCACCAACGACATTCCCATCCAGTCGAAAGGTGTTCAGCTCTCCCTCTTCGCAGACGACACTGCCCTTTTCTGTAAAGTTAGCTCGCTACCTTTCATACGGGTCAAGGTCCAAAAGTAAGTTAATGACTTAGAAGCTTGGTTCCAAAAATGGCGCATCGGTGTGAACCCGGAGAAGAGTCCCGCGGTACACTTTAATCATAAACGACCATGTTTTGGGAGGAGGATCAAGTTTTACTCGATACGTGAAACTATCCTGCACAGGCTGATATTTAATGCCCAGCACAGTCAACAAATTAGGATTTTCAGGGTGCTCGAATAGATGAGGGTCTTGTTGATCCTCTCCTGGGAGGAATATGAGGTTCGACAACAAGTTCGACAACCATTTACGCAACTCATAACCTCCGGACTTTAGGATGGCAATTAATTCGTCTCGCAAGACAAGAGCCACCTCGACGGTGGAGGCACCCGTATAAATGTCGTCCATGTAGATCGAAGTGTCCAAAATAGAAGCTATCCGAGTGTATCTTAGGCGCTCTCTCTCAGCGAGTTCAAGGAGGGTTTGCATGGCGATATATGGGCTGGACCGGAGGCCATAGGTGGTGGTGTTCAACTCAAACACCTGTATCGGATCGCTGGGCTTCTCGGGCCACAATATCAGCTGATATGGACGGTCATCACGATGGACCACTGATTGTCGAAATATCATCTGAATGTCGGCTACAAAAACCACTTAGTGTCGACGGAATTGGGTCAAAATGTCGGATATGTCCTTGATTAGTTTAGGACCAGAGTGAAGACACTGGTTCAGGGACACACCATTTGATGTGGGGGTGGAGCCATCAAAAATTACCCGAATCTTACTCTCAGGGGTCCCCAAGACCCCATGGTGAGGGAGGAAGTAGTGCTCCTGTGAACGCCATTCGAAGTTGGACGGTGACATGTGACCCAGCTCTTGATACTCGCGCATGAACTCGACATATTTATCGCGAAAGGCTGGGTCGCGCCGCATGCGGTGCTCCATGGAAAGCAACCTCTTCTCGGCCAGTGCACGAGATTGACCGAAAGGGGGACGTGAGTCCAGAAAGGGTAAGCGAGTGACGAAACGACCGTCGATGCGACGGCCGGTATTGTTCTGGTAGAACAACTCGCACTCACGGTCCAGAGGGTTGACTCGAGCCGCATGTGGTGGTTCCTCAATTTCCCAGAACCGCTGGACGACGTCCGAAAGGGACACGCCCACAACAGAGAGCGGGTCGGCCGTCGGAGGGGGAGGAGACCACATAACCGGTTCAAAGAAACTGTGCCCAAATACAGTAGACACGGCCGACAAGCCATCAGGCTGCAGGGCTCGTAACTCGCCTAACAAGATCAACCCCAGCGCGTCGGCCTCCAGCAACAAATCTATAGGCGCAGGTTGTGACCATTGAGGGTTCGCCGGTCTTAAACCCGACGCACAACGAACCGCGCTGTCATTTATACGGACGTTAGGGAGAAAACCTACAATGTCATCGAGGACATTTACCTTGACCAAAATGTGAAGATGTTCGCTGGCGGGGCTGAAAACCAACTCTGCTTGTCCCCTAGGAGCATGAGGCTCGGCACCTCCGATACCTACCATCGGGCGTGATTCAGAGCTCCAGGGGAGCCCCAGTCTTCCCACCAACCAAGTGGAGGCCACACAACGTTGTGAACCCGAATCCAATAGAGCTCGAACAGTTAAGCTGTCGCCACTCAGGTTGTTGGTGACAGGTGAACTACTGACGGCTCAAAGGCTCAGTGGAGGCGGCCGTGGTGGGAGCTAGGGCGGCAGCCTCTTATCTGGAGCTGCCTCTGTCAGACCGGCACCCGAACCGGGGGCCCCGAGAGCGACGACGACCCCCCCCCCCCCCGCCCCTGGGGGAACGACTCCCCGACCGATCGCGGAAGGGACCCCCGGACCAACCTCAGAACGAGAGGTACGGTGGTCGGCAGGCGAGCGCCGAGAGTGGTCCGACAGGGGGCGTGGCTGAGCGCCCCCGCCCGTGGGAGTCGGGGGGCTGGCAGGGCCTCGAGAGGACGCGTCACTCGCACCCAGGCACAAAATGACATGGTGGTTGCCCTGGCAGTGCGTGCAGGGCAACTGGTGTGGGCAGTCTCGTTCTAGATGCCTCTTCAGGCACGAGTAGCACCAGCGGCGCTCCCTGGCGATGGTTTGCCTCGCCGAGGCCGGCTTAAGCAGCAACTTAGGGCAGAACGTCACCCGGTGTTCGGCGGCTCGTCAATAGGAGCATGGGGGCGCCTCCCGGGCCGCTAAGCCGCTATAAGAGGGTAGGGGGCGGCGCCCTCCTGTGGGAGCTCCGCTCGGCCTCAGAAGGGTTGGCGACGCCTTGGCCGTCGGATTCCGCCTCTCCCTGGGCACCGCTCGGGTGACAACCGGGGGGTCCTCAAAGGCGCCTGCTGCGTTCTCCAACTGCCAGCACTGCTCCTCAAGGAACCGCAGCAGGTTCCTAAAGGGGGGAATATACGAGGCGCCGTCCCCGCCGTACCTCTCTTCAAAATGGAGCTGAAGATCGGAAGGCAGGCGGGACAGCACAATGTGGAGTAATAAAAAGGACCACTCGTCCACCGGTAAATCCAGCCGCCGCAACGAGTTGCAAGCCATCACGACTGGATTCACGATGTCCTTACGTCCTCACGTACTCTGGTCCGGTCCTTCAGCAGCGGGAGGTTCAGCAGCTTCCGAACGTATTCGTCCGCAATCCGCCGGACGTTGGCGTACCTTCCGGCGAGGAGGTATCTCGCATTCTGGTAGGCGTCGTCCGACAACTTAAGGTGGCCGACGACGCCCAGGGCCTCCCCCTCCAATGATGCCAGGAGGTACCCCATTTTTTGGCTGGGGATCAAATCCCTACGGGCGTCCACCAGGCTGTCAAACAGACCGACGAATGTCAGCCATTCGGAGAGGACCCCGGAGAACCTTGGCAGTTCCAGCGTTGGGAGTCGTCCCAACAGGGTACCAGAGTCCAGGACTCCCTTTTCCACTTCCGAGTCCTCGAGCTCAGCGTAAGCCTCCTCCACGGCGGCCCTTCTAGCATCGACCTGCTCGAACCGCTTCCTCATGTTATAGACCCTATCCGGTCGACCTATCAACGCATGGGCGCTGGTAGCCCAGCGCAGCTCAGTCCGCAGACAACGAAGCAGTAGCATCACTACTAAATACAAACTAATACGTGGCACAAATACAACTCAAATTAATAAATAACAAATACACTTACTATGAAATCAAGTTGAATACAAATTACTACAAATGCGACTTACTATTTATTAAATTAAATACAAGTTACACTACAATTAATCAGCAAAATGCCTCGCTCAAACAACCGACCCTTCGACAATTAATCTACTATAATTATACGCTAGTTTAAGGTCTAAACCAGCCCTCAATTTTAAAATTAGAATACACACGTGTGCAGACCACTTGAACCATAATTGTAATTGCCAGGTCCTTAAACATATAACGTCCACAAGATACTTGGGAATTATAGTTGACGAGTGTTTAACTTGGCATTCGCATATTGAGATTGTTACATCACGGGTCCGCAAATTTATATGGATTTTTAAAAATTTAAGATATGTGATGCCTCAGAAGACACTAAATAGCATCTTTATTATGCTTACGCAATCAGTTCTTACATATTGTTTACCAGTCTGGGGAGGAGCCACTAAAACTAAATTCCTTGAGTTAGAAAGAGCCCAAAGGTCACTTATAAAAGTCATGTACTATAAACCATACAGATACCCCACCGACGATCTATATAGAATCAGTGGCTTACTTTCAATTAGAAAACTATATTACTTAATTACGGTCCTATACTTACAAAAATCTATTCCATTTAACCAAAACAGTCAAGAGAGGAGACGAAGAGACATAGTGGCTTACTCCCTAAGGGTCCGAACCGCTTTTGCACGGCGTCAGTATGCAACCCAATCAGTCTACATTTATAATAAAATAAACGTAAAATTAAAGTTCCACCATGAGGTATCACACGTATGCAAAAAGATAATAACTGAGTGGTTAAAAACCTTAACATACGAAGAAACTGAACAAATTTTAGATAGACTTAATCTATTACACCGAGCTTAATCTATTACATGCACTTCGAACACACCGGCACTACAAAGAAGACACACACTCACACACATAAACGCACGCACGCATGCACGCACGCACACACACACACACACACACACACACACACACACACACACACACACACACACACACACACACACACACACACACACACAGGCGTACAACTACAGTTACACAAAGAGCTAATAATTACTTTATAAGTCACTTACTGTTATTTTTTCTTCATAAATTTATCTTTACTTACCTTTTGTATAATAGTCTCAATATTGTTAATAATTAAGGGAAAGAGCGAGATAGCCCCAACACAAGTATTATCAATTACTTACTGGGGATGTCTCATTTATAATTCATGTAACTGTTTTGAGACAAATAAACATTTTCATTTTCATTTTCATTTTTTTTCATTTTCATACGCCAACGATAATTATCCGATTAAGTGTGATAGCCTTATCTACCTAGTAAGAGTACCTAGCCTTAACAAACTAGGGTAAGTACCTAGCCTTAACAAAGCTACGGGCGTTGTCCTTCCACCCGCCAACAACAAAAAAATATTTATATGTAATTTTTATTACGTAATATTTTTATACTATATATTATATTATTAATATTACGGCCATGGCGTGATTGGAAATCAATCAGCCGCGCTCTTCTACCACAATTGTACACGCCCTAGCTGTCCCGACAAAGGTCGATCCCTCAGGGGCCCATAGCTGTAGACTCGACGAACAACTAAGGACGGGGCCGAATGGCCTGGTGGAAAAGTTCTATCCTACTACACTTTAAGGGGAAGGCTAGTCGAATAGAGAGTATTTACCTACTAAGGTACTTACCTGCTTCGGAAGCGGAGACTGGTCATCAGGATCTGTCAGGCTGAAGGTGTAGTGCATGTAAGTGGTGTTTGTGAGTGTCTGTGTTTAGGTGGCCCGAACCAGATGGCACGATGCGGCCCCGGAGGTGGTATGCTCCTGCGGCGCCCCCGGTAGCAATTTCTTTCTTCAAGGCACTAGGTCAGTCTATTCACGTTATTGTACATTCAACTAACTTCAAAAGGAGAACTAAATTCAGTTAATCACAGTCAAAGATCCAACACGTGGCGCGACCGATGACAGTGGTACAAAGTTCACCACCGTTCGCGACGCGGCAAATTAAGCAAAAAAAAAACGTCCGTTACGATCGGCAGGTTTTACAATGAATTGCCTCGACGTGTCCCGTCGACACCGCTCGAACGGAATGTGCGCGGGCGGGTGGCGGTGTGACCTCACCACGGTGTTATGCACTTCGAGCGTGCGTTAAGAATTCAAAAAAAATGGTTAATATGTTGCCTAAACATATTAACTATATGTTAATAGGTTTAATATATATATATTGTTAGGAATGAGGGTAAAATAATAAAATAAAATAAGAAATGTTTAAGGTAGAACTATAATCTCCCACTTGTTTTAGCAGTATAAAGGATCACGCAGTCGACTAAGAGGGATCAGTCAGTCTGTAATTCTACGAGTCTCATATCATTATTGTGCCCGTTGGGCTAAAACATTAGTTCTACACAGGTATTCTTCCCAAATAAGACAAGTGATGCGGTTCTATTCGTGTAGTAGTTCTTCTAGTGTAAGGAAGGAAGATCGTGTTGCTGAGAGGCTGCCCGGTGTTACATCGAGAGAAGTAGTGTAGCTGTTGCTTTGCATACTTTGGTGTTATCATGTAATTATGTCCTTCACGTTACACCAATGTGTGATTGTGTCTGGTACATATTACGGTTGGTCGAATTGTATTTGCTCTATACTGAATGTATAGTGCTGTACGCTGTCTTATTTATGATAATGATCAATTGCGTAAGCAAGAGGGCAAGTTAAACATCCGCTCTCACACTTTTATTATTTTTAACAATTAACCTTCAGATTAAATTCTAATACGAGTAACATTATTTTATTTAAATCATTTTGAGAATACTTTATAACATCAGAAGTGTAATAGTTTCTAAGATCAGAAGTGAGATTAAAATACTTACACGATTCCTTGTCGTTCGCCATTTTGATTCCTTAACTACGCGAATCTTTTGTAAAGAGGAAGGAATGTCGGGATGTGAACGTCGCCGCAGTCGACACAATGGTCGAGAGCGACGACGTAGTAAATACCGTGCTCATACTCCGGTTGATGATCTGAGTAAAGGGATAAGTACTGTGTTGGCGCGTTTAAGTGCTTTAGAGAACAGTTTGCTAGCTACCCACACTTCGCAACCTGCTCGCGATTCAACGCCGCCATTCCGGCGCCGGTCAACGTCTCCTGTGGCTAGATGTGTGACGTCACCACTCCGCAGCCAGTCTACGCCACCGCGTGAACACCGTACAATGCGTTCCGAAACACCGCCCCTATCAACACGGGCACCGATTGAACCGCATATTAGTAGGGACGTGAAAAACGCGTCGGCACGTATCCTGAGTGAAGAAAATACGTCGTCTACGGTGGCTAATCGAATAGTTGATGCAATTCGTTCTATCAACACGGGAGCGAGTTCTAGTCAACACTACTACGTTTCGAACTTTGAAGAGGTAGATCGCGCTAAAACTTTGAATAATTGGTCTAATTACGAGTGCCTCTCACGTATAGGTAATTGCTTAAAAGGTGACGCCAAAACATGGTTGAACGAGTGGGTAACGAGCGATCGTAGTTGGCGTATTTTTAAAAAGAAGTTCGTTCCGTTGTGTCCGAAATCACCGGACAGTGCAAATATTGTATACGAGATAATTAGTACAGATTCTGATAACTACCCTACATACGCTGACTATGCTCGTCGCTCGTTACTTCGTTTACGTATTGTACGGGGGCTCAGTGATAAGTTAGTGTCTGAAATTGTAATACGCGGGATTACTGATCCACAAATACGAGCAGCCGCCACTAATGCTAAGCTATTATCTGACCAGCTAGTCGAATTTCTCTCTATCTATGTAAAACCAATTATAAGTAAAAATGATAATACTCGGCCTGCATTGTCTCAAAATACAACCTTTTTCAATAATGAATCCGTCTCCAATTTAAATCCACGGAAAATATGTTTTGACGAAGGACGGTGCTTTTTGTGTGGCCAATCGGGACATAGACAGTCTAATTGTAATAAAAAACTTCAAGTTGAAAAAGGTGAAAGCCACTTTAATGCTTTCAGTAGTGAAAGTTCAAAACTTGTCTTTGTGCCAACCAAGCCTGAAATGTGTTCTTTCTGTAAAAAGGTGGGCCATAAAATTGAAACTTGTTTCGCTAAGCATAAGTCAGAGTTACGTAATAAAAAGGAGGTAAAATTTGTTGCGAAAATCAAAATACCCGCAATAGTGACGTTGTGGTAGCCGTTATTCAGGGAGTGCCGGTAGACATTTTAATTAACAGCGGGTCAACTATATCGCTTATTTCGTCATCCTTGTTGAAACATTTTGATTGTGCACGTAAGCCAGCGTTTCGAGTGTTAAAGGGACTGGGAAGTCAGGAACTCGAAAGAACGTCGTACGTAACTTTACCAATCGACTTTGATGATTTAACCCTCGAAGTAGATTTTTTATGGTGGCTTCAGAGTTCATGAATTCTCCGATTATAGTGGGCACAGATGTTCTTAACAGGGAAGGCGTGTACGCGTGATTTTCAGTCACTTGTGAGGGAAATGAGTAAGTCAAGCAGCGTGATGACTGTTCTGTCAGAACCGTCTATTCCTGTTAAGACGACACCTCTTGTTGGTAATCATTTGCAGCAGTTACTGGTAATCATCAATGAATTTGCAGAGTATTTCATATCGGGAACTGCTACGTCTACTGTAAAAACCGGTAGCATGTCAATTAAATTGAGCAACTATACTCCAATTAACTATAGACCATACGTCTTGCTTTTGCTGAAATCCTTCGCGTTCGGGACATAATTAGAGATCTGTTAGAAAAAAGATTTTCCAAGAGTCAGAGTCCGAATATGCGAGTCCCATCCTTCTTTTTAAAAAGAAAGATGGATCGGACCGCATGTGCGTAGATTTCCGTAAACTCAATGAAGTTACCGTCAAGGATCGGTTCCCGTTACCAAGGATCGATGATCACATCGATCGACTAGAACAAAATAAGTATTTTACAAGCCTTGATATGGCAACAGGATTTCACCAGATCCCGCTGGAAAAAGAATCGGTCCCTCTTACGGGGCTTGTCACGCCCGAGGGGCACTATGAATATTTAAAGATGCCTTTGTTTTTATGTTAAATGTCGTAATAAAATTTGCTGTCCTATTCACATTATTAAAGTGTTATGTAAAAGTATAAAGTGAAATGTTTTAAGCTAAATGCTAAATCTTTTTGTTCGATTTATATTAAAAGTACCCGCGAGAACTTTCATTGTTTCTTAACGTACCCAAGTATGTTAACAAATGTTGAAAGAAATATTGAAAAGAGGTGTTACTAAATGAGTTTTAGTTTGCATCCAGTGAAAACTTAACTTGTTCGAGTTTTGTTGTAATTGATGAATGTCTAGTTTTGATTTTTTGTGAAATGATATGAAAATACGTAGCCCACGATATAATGTGGTCCATACATTTTAAAGTTCGAAATGTTTAAGCGATATATCAAACAAAGGATTAACTTTAACGTCCTATGAATTGAAAAAAATAAATAGCCTGTTTGTATTCTAGTGTGTTGATAAGTGTTACAGTTTACTCCAAATAGTCGACGGCCATTTGGACATTGGCGTGTCCGAGCCTTGGTATGATTGAGGCTATGCCGTCGCTACCTGCTATGTCTTGGCGGATCTTGCGGCGGTACGGCTCGGGCTTCTGCCGACGACACTATGCTTTGGCGCGGCAAATTGACGTCTGACGCTTGCTCAGTTTTCGTTGCGAGTGCCACTGGGAGGTACGCAAACTTGGTGCCTATGCCTACAATGTTGAAGTTTTGACAGCTCGCTAGTGCGAGTGCGCAGAGACAGCTCGCTAGTGCGAGTGCGCCGAGACAGCCCGCTAGTGCGAGTGCGCCGAGACAGCTCGCTAGTGCAAGTGCGCCGAGACAGCTCGCTAGTGCGAGTGCGCCGAGACAGCTCGCTAGTGCGAGTGCGCCGAGACAGATCGCTAGTGCGAGTGCGCCAAGACAGCTCGCTAGTGCGAGTGCGCCGAGACAGCTCGCTAGTGCGAGTGCGCCGAGACAGCTCGCTAGTGCGAGTGCGCCGAGACAGCTCGCTAGTGCGAGTGCGCCAAGACAGCTCGCTAGTGCGAGTGCGCCAAGACAGCTCGCTAGTGCGAGTGCGCCGAGACAGCTCGCTAGTGCGAGTGCGCCGAGACAGCTCGCTAGTGCGAGTGCGCCGAGACAGCTCGCTAGTGCGAGTGCGCCGAGACAGCTCGCTAGTGCGAGTGCGCCAAGACATCTCGCTAGTGCGAGTGCGCCGAGACAGCTCGCTAGTGCGAGTGCGCCGAGACAGCTCGCTAGTGCGAGTGCGCCGAGACAGCTCGCTAGTGCGAGTGCGCCGAGACAGCTCGCTAGTGCGAGTGCGCCGAGACAGCTCGCTAGTGCGAGTGCGCCGAGACAGCTCGCTAGTGCGAGTGCGCCGAGACAGCTCGCTAGTGCGAGTGCGCCGAGACAGCTCGCTAGTGCGAGTGCGCCGAGACAGCTCGCTAGTGCGAGTGCGCCGAGACAGCTCGCTAGTGCGAGTGCGCCGAGACAGCTCGCTAGTGCGAGTGCGCCGAGACAGCTCGCTAGTGCGAGTGCGCCGAGACAGCTCGCTAGTGCGAGTGCACCGAGACAGCTCGCTGCCACGAGTGCTACGCGAATGCCCGCTGGCGCGCGAGCTGCGCGAGTGCTGAACGCAGCGGAACCGCTTGCTGGAGTGCGTTTAGCTGGGTGCCCTGTATCTTCAGTGTATAGTGCGATCTGTGCAGTGTGCGTGTGTTAAGCTCTAGTATGAAGTTGTATACTAAAATCTGATTTGAACGATGTTTTCAATTTTGCAAAAACTTAGTATGTATTTCATGGTGTGAAAAGGCCGAGACGGTAAAGTTACATTAAAGCCGGTAACGTTACTCTAGGCTTCACACGAGGGCTTGTGAATTGTCAGGAAAGGCCGTGTTAGGAATGAGGGTAAAATAATAAAACAAAATAAGAAATGTTGAAGGTAGAACTATAATCTCCCACTTGTTTTAGCAGTATAAAGGATCACGCAGTCGACTAAGAGGGATCAGTCAGTCTGTAATTCTACGAGTCTCATATCATTATTGTGCCCGTTGGGCTAAAACATTAGTTCTACACAGGTATTCTTCCCAAATAAGACAAGTGATGCGGTTCTATTCGTGTAGTAGTTCTTCTAGTGTAAGGAAGGAAGATCGTGTTGCTGAGAGGCTGCCCGGTGTTACATCGAGAGAAGTAGTGTAGCTGTTGCTTTGCATACTTTGGTGTTATCATGTAATTATGTCCTTCACGTTACACCAATGTGTGATTGTGTCTGGTACATATTACGGTTGGTCGAATTGTATTTGCTCTATACTGAATGTATAGTGCTGTACGCTGTCTTATTTATAATAATGATCAATTGCGTAAGCAAGAGGGCAAGTTAAACATCCGCTCTCACACTTTTATTATTTTTAACAATTAACCTTCAGATTAAATTCTAATACGAGTAACATTATTTTATTTAAATCATTTTGAGAATAATTTATAACATCAGAAGTGTAATAGTTTCTAATAATATATATATATATATATTATCTAATAATTAAATAATAATAGAAATTAGATTCAATAGTGTGAAAATACATATAATCATACATATAATCACGCCTCTTTCCCGTGGGGGTAGGCAGAGACCAGTTCTTTCCACTTGCTACGATCCTTGCATACTTGTTTTGCTTCGTCCACTTTCATTATTCCCTTCATACATGCTCTACGGTTTAGGGTACTCTTGACCTGGCCTTTTTTCAAGACGTCCCTGATTTGGTCTAGAAATGTCCGCCTAGGTCTACCCCTTCCAACACTTTCATTCACACTCGCCTTATACACTTTTTTCGTCAATCGTTCTTCATTCATTCTCTCGACATGGCCAAACCATCTCAGCATACCTTTCTCAATTTTTGTCACTACATCTTCTTTCAGACCACAACGTTTCCTTATCTCACTATTTCTTAGCCTGTCACTTAGTTTAACTCCTATCATACTTCTTAATGCTCTCATCTCAACTGCAATTATTCTGCTTTCATGTTTCTTCTGCCATACCCAAGTTTCACTTCCGTACATGAGTGTCGGAACCAACACCCCCTCATGCACAGCCAAACGAGCCTTGTTAGACACCTTCCGACTGCTCATAAAGGAGTGCAAAGCTCCATTTACCATGTTTCCTGCATTCACTCTTCTTTCGATATCACTCTCACACTTTCCATCTCTTGTAAACTTTGAACCCAGATACACAAACTCTTTCACCTGTTCAATTTGTTCATCTTCAATCACAATGTTGCAGTCTGTCACTGCCTCATCTTTTTCAAACACCATCACTTTCGTCTTCCTTACATTCATCTTCATTCCCTTTCTAACAAAAGCTCCACTCATAGCAGTTACCATCTCCTGCAACTCCTCGGCCGAAGACGCAAGTAATACTTGGTCATCAGCATAGAGAAAACATTTGACGAGTAGCTCATTCATTCTCAACCCACTTTCATTCTCTTTTAAATCTGTCAAACAGTTGTCCATGAACAGATTAAACAGCCACGGTGACGCTACACATCCCTGTCTAACACCTTTTTCGATATTAAACCATTCAGTGAATGCCCCGTTTATCCTTACACAAGCACTAGAATCCCTATAAAGAGATTGCATTGCTCGTATGAGGATACTGCTCACACCGTTCACGGACAGTGCTGACCACAATTCATTCCTCACCACTCTATCATAGGCCTTTTCTAGATCTACGAACGCGCAGTAGACTTTCTTGTTTTTAGCCAAATACTTTTCGGCTATGCACCGCAAGGAAAAGACCTGATCCGTACATCCCATTCCCTTTCTAAATCCCGCTTGTGCATCCCATACTTTCTTGTCTGTTTCATTCACAATCCTTTCAATCAACACTTTCGCATACAATTTACCGACGACGCTGAGAAGGCTTATACCGCGGTAATTTATGCAGTCCTGCCGTGACCCTTTTCCCTTATACAATGGCACGATTACGGCTTTGCACCAGTCTCCCGGTACTTGCCCATTTCGCCAGCACAGATTGAAAAGGCGGTACAGCTGACTAGCCACCAGGCCCTGTCCAGCCCTCAGCATCTCGACGGTAATCCTGTCATACCCTGCAGCCTTACCTAATCTCATACTTTTCAACGCTTTCACTATTTCATCCATGCTTATCTCATTTTCATCAACATTTATATTAGTTTCCGTGGAAGGTGGCAGATGCTGTACCTGCACTTCCTCTCTTTCAAACAAACTTTCAAAATACTCTTTCCATCTCTTTAACACACATTCTTCTCCTTTTATAATGCTCCCATCTTGACTCCTGATTGTACTCATCTCCGAGGTAGAAGTTTTTCCTCTGGCTGCTTTGATGGTTTTCCAGAAAAACTTAATGTTTGACTGGAAATCTTCAGTGAGCCTCCTATCGAAATCATCCTTTCGTTCTTCTTTCTTTCTAGACACAATTTCTTTCGCTGCTGTTTTCAATCTTTTATACTTCGTTCTTGCTTCCTTTATCTCGTCATCCGTTACCTTTTGAACTTTTTGGTTAGCTTTTGTTGCTAACCAATCCAACCACGCTTTCTTCTTTTCTTGCACAACCTTTTGTACATCTTTATCCATCCACACGTTATCATTCTTTCTTCCTTTCCTTCTTTTAGCTACCCCGCATACCTCAATAGCAACATTTACGACCCCTTCCTTAAATGTCTCCCACAAATCTTCAATCACTCCTATCTCTTCTATCCCTTTAAAACTTTCTTTCAGTTTCTCTACATACTCGTCTTTCTTTTCTTTTTCTTGTAGATTTTCCACTTTTACTCTGTCCAAAACACTCGTAGGCTCGGCCACTCGGTGTCGCCACCGTTTAAAGAGGCCACGCATTCGGGCTATGACCAGGAAGTGGTCTGTGTCGAGGCCTACACCGCGGTATGCCCGAGTGTCTAGTACTTTCTTCCTCAGTCTTTCATCCACAATTACAAAATCAATCATACTTCTAGACTCACCCTCATCTCTTGTATACAAATGGATCTTTTTGTGGTCAAACATTGTGTTGGCCACGCACAGATTCCATTCCAAGCATACTTCAAGCAGGCTTCTCCCATTGTCATTCACTCTCTCGTCCCCAAACGTACCCAGAACTCCTTCATACCCATCACGCTTTACTCCAACCCATCCATTAAAGTCCCCTAACATCACGATCCGTTCATTTTCTCCGCATTTATTCAAGACCTCTCTCATACTATCCCAAAATTCCTCTCTATCTTGTCGTGTTTTTAATGACCCACCTCCACGCAGATCCGTCGGTGCATAGACCCCAAGGATAAACAAGCGAGTGAGTCCGACTTTTAACCTAATCCAGAGGAGTCTTGGGCTTATACATTCATGCTCCATCACACATTCAACCATTCGAGATGAAAGAATCACACCAACTCCCTGACAGCCTCGGCTGGTTTGGGGGACTCCCGACCAGTATGCCGTGTAGGGGCCATGAACCGTGGTGTCACATCCTTTCCTCTTGGTTTCGTTCACGCACATAATATCAATGCAACGTTCATCCATCATCTGACATACTTCATCTACCTTACCATCCATTCCTCCTCTTACATTCAACGTAGCGAAGCGGCTCTCCGTGGCCCGCTTTTCGCCCCCGCGAGAAACGAGACGTGATGGGTGGCGAACCACATCGCCGCCATTTTGGTTAATTAAATTATTTTTATGATTATCCATTGCGTTCCCACGAATAGCGAGGGAAAGGTTTGTCCCCCCCAGCAGAGCCCCGCATGCCAGGGTAAGGCTAGCCTAATTCTGGGGTCGCCCGGTCCCAGGGCAGTGTGGCACGCTAACGACTAGGCTCGCCCCTAGCCATGCATCCATCCGCGCGGCAGACGTTGGATTGGCGGAGGGTAGGAATAGGAAAAGGGGAAGGATAGGTGGTGTGAAAAGGAAGAGTAAGGTAAGTTAGGGTAGGTGTGTGAAGTGAAGAGTAAGGTAAGTGTGAAAAACACTATTTAAATATGAATAAATATATATTTTTCTTATGAATAAAGAATAGATTAGTTTTTTTTTATCAAAAAACTATATTTATGCAATTTATATGTAAATAAATAAGTTATTTTTATTTATTTACATATTGTGTCTAAGAATACTACCCCATAGTCGTGGGTGTCGTCAGAGGCAGCGGATGGAAGTGAAACAGGAGATTGGCAGCAGCGTATTTCTAATAACAACTATAAAGCAAAAAACTGCGGTTAGCAACCCGTATGCTTAGCGTGACAACGTGAGAAGCCTAAGTTGGACTTATGATAAGCTGTAACGGTAATGGTATTTTCATATCATTGGACTTCCTTTCTGTGAAGGGTTACAAAGGATATAAAAGTAACAAGTGTTAAAATTAAATATTTTGTACAACCGACTTCGGGTGAAAGTCATTTACTTCTCTTAAAGATCACATTGTTTACTTTTACAGAGATTAAGTATACATACAAAATAATACTACCAGTATTTACACGGTAGCATGCATTATATAATTCTATTATGTTTTATTCTTACATCTATATCCTTAATTAATTTGTTACATTTTTTCTACCCTAATGCAAACATATTATGTATGTATTATATCGTAATGTTTTAAAAATATGAATATTGTATGGATGCAATACTCATATGTGCAAAATTGAAGATATGCAGTTATAAAATTTTATCTACAACATATGATTTTAGTTTATTCTTAAAATGCTTTATATTATAACAATATTTTATAATATCCGGTAGATTATTATATAAAAGTACACCCTCACACATTATATTTTTATTGCCATAAGATCTCGTCCGAGGCTGCCAGATTTGAAGTTTGTTTTTGTTTCTAAGGTTATGTGTAATACGCTTTGGTCTGATTGTTATTGTTGAATGTATGTTTTTAGATATTATTTTTTTAATAATAAGGCATGTGTTATATGTATATAATTGTTTAATGTTTAAAAATTTTGTATTTCTGTATAGCTCCTTAGTTGGGGTTAGGTAGTTGTAATGAAATAGTGTTTTTATTATTATTTTTTTATAGGAGAGGGGGCAAACGAGCATGCGGCTCACCTGATAGTAAGTGACTACCGCCGCCCATGAACAATCGCAACACCAGGGGAATTGCAGATGCGTTGCCGGCCTTCTAAAAAGGAGTAGGCTCTTTTCTTGAAGGTCCCTAAGTCGTATCGGTCCGGAAAAATCGCTGGTGGTAAACTATTCCACAAGGAATTTGTGCGAGGAAGAAAACATCTTCTAAATCGCACAGTGGTGGACCGCCAATCATCCAGATGGTGTGGATGGTATCGGGAGTTCTGCCGCGATGTGCGTTCGTGAAATTTGGCGGCTGGGATTAATCCGAACAATTCCTCCGAGCACTCCCCATGGTAAATGCGAAAGAAAATGCAAAGAGATGCAACATCTCTTCGCAGTGCCAATGAGTCGAGCCGATCGGAAAGGAGTCGGTCGTCGACGATTCGAGCCGCTCTGCGCTGGATGCGGAGTGGAAGGAGCTGGCACTGGGGAGCCCCAGCCCAGAGATGAGAACAGTATTCAATGTGAGGGCGGATTTGCGTTTTGTAAAGTTGCAAGCGATGTGCCGGCGTGAAATACTATCTCGTTCTGCTGAGCACGACAAGCTTTTTAGAGACCAAATTGGCCTTCCCTTACAAATGACCACGAAACTGTACACTATTCGATATGTCGACGCCGAGTATTCCGATGCTAGCTGAGGCAGCAAGGAGAGTGAAACTTGAAACTGAGGAGATACGACAAAGGGGTTCTTTTTAGCGGTAAACGCGCAAACTTGTGTCTTCTGGGGATTAAACTGGACTAGATTTAGTTGGCCCCAATCCGAGACTTTGTTAAGCAAAGACTTGACTTCAGACACAAGTTTGTCCCGGTACTCGGCGACGTTTTCCCGAGAAATATTGACACGGCCGGTATATAAGGCATCACCAGTGCTATCGCCCGCATAGCAATGAATGTTACTAGTTTGCAAAATATCATTGATATGCAGGAGAAACAGCGTTGGTGATAGCATGCAGCCTTGTTGCACACCAGCGTTGATAGGCTTCAAATCAGAGCATGCACCGTCTACTACGACCTTGATTCTCCGATAAGCAAGGAAACTTGTGATCCATTTGCACAATTTCTCGGGAAGCCCATAGGAAGAAAGCATTGAAAGTTGCGCTTTGTGCCAGACCCGATCGAAGGCCTTTGCTATGTCCAAACTAACGGCCAATCCCTCCCCCTTGGACTCTACTGCCTCCGCCCATCTATGAGTCAGGTTGACCAGAAGATTACCAGCTGATTGAACCCGATGAAAACCGTACTAGCGATCACTAATCAGCTGGTGATCCTGAAGGTACCTCATGAGCTGGCAGTTTATAATGGATTCCATTATTTTGGAGAACAAGCAGGTTATGGCGATAGGCCTGTAGTTGGACGGTCTGAGCGGTCGCCTTTTTTAGGGATCGGGTGCACCAAAGCTGCCTTCCATGAATCCGGGACTACGCCTTGGGAATAGGAGTACCGGAAAAGACGCGTAAAACCGGTGCCAACTCTGGATGACACGTCTTCAGTACAATTGGAGGGACTCCATCAGGCCCATTCGACTTGCTGACGTCCATGGAGTAGAGTGCTTTACGAACCGAGCGCTGTGTAAATCGCACATCCAGGATGGAGCACTCACACCGCGTGATGGTCGGTGGTGTATTCCTCCGTCACTAAGAGTTGAGTTGGACACAAAGAAAGAGCATAAAAGATCGGCTTTCTCCTTTGCGGCATGGGCCAGTGAGTCCTCCTCTCTGTGCAGAAATGGAAAAGATGACTAACAGAAGTTCTCTTGGACAGCCTTGGCAAGAGACCAGAATGCACGGGTTCCCGAAGGAAGGCAAACTAGCTGCTCGCCTATTCTGCCGATGTGCTCAGACCTTGCCTTGGCAGTGACGCTTTTGAAGGACCTGGAGGCGGAATTATACTTCTTTTTAAGTGCGCTGGTGTTTATATCCCGAAACATTAATGCATCAGCCAAGCACTCCTGCTTATAGCGTGATGCTATTTTACAGGAGCGACCAAATCATGTTTGGGATCTGCTTCCAATGGGCACCACAGAGGATGAAATAAAAAGTTCCATACCCTGAAGTACCCCATCAGCTACGGAATCGACAACAACGCTGGAATCTTCCGGCGAGAAGGAAACCCGCGCCCAAGGGTAGGATGCAAAAAAAGACCGCATCCTGTCCCAATCGGCTGACCTATAGTGCCAAACACTGCGGCAAGCTGCAAATAGCAACTGCGATTGGAGCGTGAGTTTGGAAGTGGTCGATGAGTCGGTCTGTGTCGGTATAACCGCTATGGAACCTATAGAGGCACCCGTAGACGCGGGGATGGTTGTCGCTGTCTACGCGCAGTCATAGGATGGACAGGTCCGTACCTTCAAGACTGCCGAGGTATCGGAAACAGATGTCCTCTCTGACATATACGCAAACCGCAGCCCGAGGCACAAAGGAATGTTCTAATTTGTACCCCGGATAGTAATACCATACATACTCTGCAAGATTATGGAGCGTATATTGAACGCCCACCTCATGGCATACCTAGAGCAAAATGATCTCCTCGGTGATCGCCAGTACGGGTTTCGCCGAAATCGATCAACTGGGTACCTTCTAGCGTATGCCACTCACATATGTGTCGAAGCCCTCGAGAACAGTAGTGAAGCACTTGCTGTTTCCCTCGATGTTTCGAATACTTTTGACAGGGTTTGGCACGCTATTCTATTGGGCAAGCTTTCAGCGTACGGCTTATCCCCTGGCCTAATTGTCTAGGTGAAGGACTTTCTGAGTGAACGGTCTCTCCGGGTCGTCGTTGATTGCTGCTCATCCAATACTGTAGCGACTAACGCCTGTATTCCTCAGGGGTCCGTTCTCTCCGCAACTCTCTTCCTGCTGCATATGAATGATCTGCTCATTCCCAATGTCTATGGGTATGGAGATGACAGCACAGTTGTGGAGAGATACCAACCAAGCGCCCGAGTCAGTACGGATCAAATCCAGTCAGAAAGAGAGGCTATGGTTGAGTGTATGAGTCTCACACTACAGGCAGTCTTCGAATGGGGCGATGCCAATCTCTTGAGATTTAACGCCTCCAAAACACAAGCGTGTCTTTTTACCGCTAAAAGGAGCCCGCTCACCTTGGCTCCTACTTTCCGGAATGAATCCTTGGAGTACACTGACCGCCTTCAGTTGTTAGGGATTGAATTTTCTCCGAACCCTAACTATGAGCTCAGCAGCCGCAAGGAAACTTGGTGTCCTTGCAAGGGTGCGGCGGTACTTCACGCCGGGGCAACTTATAACCTTATATAAAGTGCAAGTCGGGTCGTGCATGGAGTACTGCTGTCATATATGGGCTGGTGCTGCAAAATACCACCTGGCAGCATTAGACTTAGTGGAGAGACGTGCTAAGAGGCTCATGGGTGACCTTTATTTGGTTGAAACCAATCTTGTCAGCCTCGAGCACAGGCGCAGAGTAGCCAGTCTCTCAGTATTCTATAGGATGCATTTCGGTGAGTGTGCGCAGGAATTACACGCCTTAATTCCTCCCTCTCCTTTCCACCATCGGACAACCACACGGTCGGCGGGTCTTCATTCCTTTGTTGTCGATATTCCACGCATTAGAACCAAACGGTTTCCTTCGTCTTTTGTTATTGCGTACAGAAAAGGAGTGGAATAATTTGCCGGCGTCTATCTTTCCGTCCGAATACAATCTAGGCGTCTTCAAGGCAAGAGTGAATAGGCTTTTGTTACGATAAGACAGTGCGATTTACCATCTAAGGCTGCATCACCACTTACCACCAGGTGGGATTTTGGTTAAGCACTGGCTTATAAGAAGTAAAAAACAAGAAAAAGAATACGTGGGGCAACCTGAGCATCAATGCTCAGGAGTGGAGTAGGTTGGTCGTGGATGCTCAGCGAGGGATTCTCCAGGGGTGCTGGTACCCTCCTGTGGTAGTCTTTTCTTTAATTCCGCTACCTTGTTGATGGGGGAGGGGAATTGGGCCTCCGGCAAACGCAACGCAAAAGTAAACCTCTAATTCACGCTGGTGTTCTGTGAGGTAGTGGTACCACCCCGGTTCGAGCCGGCCTATCCATGCGACTGCAAAAGCTGCCACGTGGCTCTACCACTGTTAAAATATGAGAGTGAGGGAGAGTGTGCACCTATGCTTGCGCATACTCTCGTGCAGGCACTATAATCGTGTCCAGCGCAGATGGCTAGTCTCCGTGTAGACCGGCCACCGTGACTGAAATTTGGTCTGGAGGACATTATTAATACTAATGAAAAAAAAACCACAGGACATACTTATTAAAATGGAAATGAGAAATGAGAGTTACATAAAAGCTCCTACGTAAAGTTATTTTTATTTCATTTTATTTTATAAGGAATCCAGGCAAATGATTCTCTGAGATAGAAATAAAAATATTATTATCAATCGTAGCGTTCCCAGTTCGCTTGATGAATTACTTATTACAAAGTAAATATAGATCTTTTTTTGTTTTATGTCATGAACAACAATGTTACGGCGAAGGAAATTTCTATTAATATTTAACCCATTAAACGTTTTATAAGTTACTAGCTTTTAATTCGGCTTTGCTTGCGTTGACTTCCCTATACCAATATCATGCCAAAATTCGAGATCACCTTTTTGTGAGCCCTGAGACAGATATAATCCATCGGAAACTTTCATATTAATACAGATTACATTGAAGGTGAAGGTGACACATGCGGACTTACGTACGTAGCTTCTTGTTCGGCCTCACTGGAAACCAGCGCTAGCGCTGTAGATGCAGGTCCGGTAATAAACTGAGTGAGGTCGAAACATAAGCTCAGTGAAGTCCATTTGTCTGACATGCCATACACACGATGGGAATGAAAATATAATCTTTATGTCTATTTATTTCAAGTTGATATGAGTTTAAATTTTAGAAAAAAAATATTCCTATATATGTTGCTTTTTATTATAAAATATCGTTATATTAAAAAAATATAAGTGTATAACATAGCGTATGTATATAGTACAACCAACAAGAGTAATGCTGTCAGATAATTAATAGAATCAACCATTACTTGCGGAAATCCATTATATTAAAGTTGGTAAAAATTATCTCGCGTACATCCGCTCGATATAATAAAATGATGTGTCTTACGTAGTTTGAAGAGCACCTCCCGCCCTCCCGCAATTGCGTGCACTATCCTCGTCACCACTAATCCCAGCATCAGTACTCCCAACACCACTACACGTGGAAAAGGAAAGGCACACCACTCACAAAAATACTACACGTGTTTCGCCTCTACACGAGGCATCTTCAGGTGATGTAGACTCTGCGATGGCTGACCGCTAAGTACTCTTCAAACTAAGTAAGACACATTATTTTATTTTATCGAGTGGATGTACGCAAGGTAATTTTTATCAAGTTTAAAAACAGGATCCGCATACCCGTGATCGGATGGCGGTTCGATAACTTAACTGTACAATTTTCGAACATGGGAGAACACTGTTCCAAAATCTGACGTTCAGCCACGAGTTGAGTTATCATCACCACCACCAGTGATCATTAGTTCATTAGTTCTCTTGTTATAAATAGAGAAATGGTTTAAGATGGTGTTTGTATCATTCCTTAGAGTTTCAGTGGTTAACTTGTGGAGGAATAAATGATGATGAATATGATTCTTTTGAGGAACGTAACTAAAGCACAATAAAATAAAACGCAAAATTGAATGAAATAAAAATTTATTTAAGAACGATCAAAGTGATTCGGTATCGACTGTTATGTTTTAATATCAAGGGTATCGACTGTTATGTTTTTATTTAAACTTTTATTCCACAAGCCAATAAAAACCGCAGTCATTTGTTCCGTATCGAAACACCATATTTCACTGAGAGATACCCGCCAATGCCCACCGGCTATTTTGGAAATTGCCTGTATTGATACGTCGATAAGTGTGAGCTATGTGCCGTTCACTTACATGGTTGAATTCACACAGATTTCATTACAAGTTTTTTGTTATAAAAATATTCATTTTTAGATTCCGGAAGAAAAAAACAACTTTATAATTCAATTGAATAAATTTTATCTTCGAAATTATTTAATAATAAGAAATAAGAAATATTTCTCGGAAACTGTTCACTTTACCGAAATTTACCACTTGTCCTGGGAAAAACCTGCCAGAAATCCAGTGGGACATTTTTTTAATAATTTTTTGCAAAATTGCACAATTAACTATAAAAACCGTATTAGAAATAGCTTGGTAGTGATCAGCTCATTACCAGAAGTCTTAAACAAACTTATTCCGATATCTTCGAGATTCGTTATAACCGCTTTGTTTTATCTTATTGACTATTAGCTGTTCCCGCGACTTCGTCCGCGCGATTTTGTCCTGGAATTTATTATGGCTGTATTTCATCGATTTAAAGTTATTCTATGTTATTCCTAGTAACGGCTACCTGCCAGTGTAATTCCCATCAAAATCGGTTTAGCCCTTTTGGAAATTAACCGGAACAAACAGATAGAAAGACAAAAATTTTAAAAATTAGGTTATTGTTATAAGTACAGTACACACACACACACACACACACACACGCACGCACACACACACACACGCGCACACAAACACACCCACACATATATTGTATATATTACATTCAGTAATATAAAAAAAATATAATTGCTCCACATAATTGTCAGATTATGTGTCAGTGCGACAAGAACATCAAGATGAAGCGTCTGTATAATAATTTGACGCGCTCGAGTATCAATGTCACGATTTTTTTTTTTGCATTTCAAAAGTCGGCCATGGCTTTTGGTCGCCTCCAAATTGTCAGTCTTTTGAATAGGTGCTACTTGGGGGTCATTTAACATCCCTTCTCAATATCTGACGCGCTCAAATAAATTCTTTTTTTTTCCCTATTTTCTACCTCTTCGTACGGCTACCCCCACCATATAACCGGCAGATTAATATTTCTCCGTTAATGAATTACGTGGGGCGCATACACTATCAATATCTGAAGCGCCCGAGTATTTCTATATGACTGTTTTTTTTACATTTTTGATAACCTGTACACGTCCCCCCACCAGTGAAAGGGCATACATCATATAACCTTTTTTTTCTTTTTAGCATCTAATCTTCACAATCCAATACGTTCCCACGACGCTCGAGTAAATCCCTATTTTGCTTTTTGGGCTCCCCTACTATTAGCGCAGAAGAAGTAAACTTAATTGCCCACAGCTAAGCAACTTCTTCAATTCATTGAAGACATAGAGCTTAGTAACTATAGCCATTGTTGTGATCACAATAGATCTTACAAGTCAAAGTGATAGTGGTCTTTCTAGACCGGCATAGCTGCTTGCACAAAATAAAAATAAAAAGACTTACCACGCGGTCCCATATAAATCCCGACCAGACTCGATAGTAAACAAAGTCGGTTTTAATTTTTTAAATTATTTATATATTATCAAATCATAAGTTTGATCGTTAGTAAAATGAAAAAGTTCATTGTTCAGTAGTTGACTTTTTAGGGTTCCGTAGTTAGGCAACAATGAACCCATCTTTTCCTCCGTCCAGTCGTCCGTCCGTCCGCGGTTTTACTCCGATAACCTAGGTGCTACAAATCTGTAATTTGTCACATTTATAGATATTAATCACGCCTAAAATACTGTGAAATAAAACCTTAAAAACATTTTTATTTTGGATAGCTCGCATACAAGTAAATGGAGGATGATTTTTTTATTCATCTATTCCATCTTGTGGGGTATCGTTGATAGGTCTTTCAAAAGCTTGTGTCTCCCCCCCCTCCCCTCAACAAACTAAAGAACTGTATTTTACGAAACCTAAAAAATATATATAATATCTTTATATATAAAAATTATATGTCACGTTGTTTGTCCGCTATGGACTCCTAAACTACTAAACTGATTGCAATAAAATTTTCCACACTGTGCGCAGTTTGGACCAACTTGAGAGATAGGATAGTTTTTATCCCTATAAGTAACCCTTACTATTTTTTATTACGAATTTAAGAACTTATATAGGACACAGGATTGTCGGATCGGGCAGAATAACGTCTGCATGGTTAGCTAGTTATATATAATGAAGTTAAAAGGAGCTATCACAGCTAAGTAGAATTAACAAGTTAACAAGTAATAGTCGACCACCTTATAAAATGCACTTGGATTAGTAAAAATTTCGTTAGAACTCCATAGAAAATGACCTAAAATAGTTACATTATAACTTTTTACTGTTATTATAAACTGTAAAAAATAAACATTTTATGAAGAAAACGACTAAAGGTACCATTCCGTAGCCGACCGCAGACAGCAACAGCAGACGACGTGTCGTCGCGACACGACAGGTTTCTATGTAGTTCTATGAAATACCTTCCGTAGCTAGCGACACGTCGTTTGACGGTGCGGCAGACGACATATCACCCGACCGCAGATCAGTAGTGCCGCCAAACGCCCGTGCGACACGTCACGAATTTTTCTCAAAAAAAATGAGTTTCAGCGATTCCGTGGAAGAGAAACTAATAAACCAGGTAATATATATAATATATATGTTAGTTGGTCCCTTAGCGGAATCAAGAAATTGAGATTGGCTGGTTGTGTTGTTAAAGAGAATCTAAAAAAAATCGTCTGGTCTGTCTCGGTCTTAAGGCGGCTACTCACTTTCGTGCCGCAGGGGCAATCTAGGACGAACAGCGATCGGGGCACCATTTTCCGTGCTTGCCTTTGCAGTGTACGTTTCATAGGGGCCATTCTTGTAGAAAATAACAAAATATTTACATTTTTATACAATATAATACGAACTACGCTATTTTAAATCAGGCAATAAAAAATCAGGGGCAATATCAGAACTGTCTCTACACACATGCTTGCCTTTCTATGTGAGAGTGTACGTCTCGCTGGACACGCGTTGAGAATGACGCTAGGTTTACCAAAATATAAATGAATCGGTAAATATAGCCTAAGCTCTTTTTTTGAAAATGGTGACAAATGAGCACAGTCAACCTGATGTTAAGTGGATGCTGTGGCCCATAGATACCCACATTTATTAATAAAACAACAAATTAATTAATAATTACACTTGGTAGAGCCATGCTGCAGCTATATTAGTAGTATAGTTGTAGCACGAATGGGTCGGCTGGACCGGAGAAGAACCACGCTCTCACAGAATACCAACGTAAAATAGCAGCTTAACACTGCTGTGTTTCGTATGGTGAGTGTAGAGAACCGGAGACCCTTTTTACTGAAAAAGAAGTATTACATCTTAGTCCTCACGGGTGACAACGCATCTGCATTTTGATTCTTTATTGAGGATAGATGTAGATGTATATGGGTCACAGCAACTGCTTACCTTGTGTGCTCGTTTGTCACTTTATCCTATAAAAAAAACCCATAACACAGTCCTTAAAAGCTGCAGTATGACTCTACCACGTATAAAATCGTTACAACGTTTAAATAAGGTTCTTTCTGCGGTGCTACCGTAAAAAAAAAAGACAAAAAGGAGATACTGGGTGAAGAAGCCGCGCTTTATACACTTCTATCACCAGTGTCCAAATTTCATATTTTTTATTGGTATCCATTATGACGTGTGCTGCGCGCGAAAGTCGCTAACAAACTGATTGAAATTGCCCCAATTGCGCTACACACGTGGTAGCGGTAGCTATGATCTAGGGAGCAAGGAGTAACTATTTTTGTTTCGTGGTAACTTGGAAGAGAAGGCCAAATTGGTCTCTAAAAAGCTTGGCGTGCTCAGCAGAGCGCGACAGTATTTCATGCCGGCACACCGCCTACAACTTTACAAGGCGCAGGTTCTGCCTCACATGGAATACTGTTCCCATCTCTGGGCAGGGGCTCCCCAGTGCCAGCTCCTTCCACTTGACCGCATCCAGTGCAGAGCGGCTCGAATCTTCGACGACCGAGCCCTTTCCGATCGGCTCGATTCAATGGCACTGCGAAGAGATGTTGCATCCCTTTGCATTTTCTTTCGCATCTACCATGGGGAGTGCTCTGAGGAATTGTTCGGATTAATCCCAGCCGCCAAATTTCACGAACGCACATCGCGGCAGAACTTCCGATACCATCCACACCATCTGGATGATTGGCGGTCCACCACTGTGCGATTTAGAAGATGTTTTCTTCCTCGCACGACTTCCTTGTGGAATCGATTACCATCAGTGATTTTTCCGGACCGATACGACTTAGGGACCTTCAAGAAAAGATCGTGCTCCTTTTTAAAAGGCCGGCAACGCATCTGCAATTCCCTTCCTGGTGTTGTAGTTGTTCATGGGCGGCGGTAGTCACTTACCATCAGGTGAGCCGCATGCTCGTTTGCACCCTCTCCTATAAAAAAAAAATACCTAGCAGTAACCGCCATAAAATAATCTTAGTTAAGGAATAATGAATCATCGTATGTACTTACCCAATATGGCCTTAGCACTAAGAATTAGGGAAGGCACTGTTTCCTGAGATACAGGTGATAACCTAGTTCAGGAGACAGAGCTCCTTTGTATCTAGAAAAATTTGGTTGCTAATAAACGTTATTTTATTTATTTATCTAAGCTGTTTTATTATAATTAGTCCACTAAATAAACAAAATAATTTAATTTGGTTTAATATAGATGAATAAATATCATAGCATCTTACAAAAAATAAAGTCGAATTGAGAATTTACACCGTTTTTAAAAGCGGTTAATAAACATGTAGTTAAAAACAAAGTTTTAAGGTTTTTGGATCCAAAACGGGAGGAAAGGTAAAGTGTAGCAGTGGAGTGCACTTTGTCCTTATTCTTACCTTATTGTTCTTTACAACAATGCAATGCTCAGGCCAACAGCGTACTTGCATTACATTGTAAGCATCTGTTGCGTCTAAAAGTACATATAATAGAACAAGTTCTAAAGTTTCTATAAATTCACTAAAATGTTGCGCTTGGCTCTTGCATTACAGTAAATTTGGACAAAAATGTTCACAGTTATTACTTAACTAGCTGTCCTCCGCGACTTCCTACGACTTCATGGGTTTTAATTTTTTACGCAGAACTCTAATTCTTATTCTAAAATCAAAGTATCCTAAGTTACTCCTTTTAACATCAGCTATATGCCAGTGGAAGTCCCATCAAAGTCGGTTCAGCCTTTTCAGAGATTAGCCGAAATAAACAGACAGACATGCAGACAGACATACACAATAATTTAAAAATTGTTTTTGTTATTAGTACCGTATATACTTTCATATGCATTTAGTAAAAAACTGTTACTTTAACATTACAAACAGACACTTCAATTGAATAAAACTACTTTTACGGATTTTATCGCGTTTAATTAAATTATTTTATATTCCCGACGTCGAGAATATAAAATAACTTAATTATGTAGTGTAGTGTTCGCGTAAATATAAGAAATCATTATAGACACTTCAATTTTATTTATTTGTACGAGTATAGATGTATAGATAAGGTGAGCTGAGAGTGTGTTATGATGATATTGTTCTTAGGTACAATACACAACATTTTGTTGCCAAATCACATTTTGTTAGATTGAGGGTCTTTGTTTTTAATAATGTAGTTTACTCTCAGCGATAATTTTAGTATAAGCGGTTCTTGCTTTAGTAAATTTTATGATAAGGAACAGGGGCTTACTTCTGATAGGTACGGGTGCATTTCGCGTTCAAAAGAAGTCTATCATTGTATAATATGTCCTGGTAAGATCGTGTTTATGATTAAAAAAATTATTATTATTTTGTTTGTTTAATTGTATCGCAAGGCAATTTTACTTACTTTAAATACATATTTCCTAGGTCGTAGAAGTCCTTTCCTTCCTACTACTTATCGAAAAATGGAATATTACATTGTGTGAATATTATTTCAATCGGTCAAGTTGTTTAGAAGTTACACGATCACTAACAGACACACGAAAAATTAAAATAACAAATAAAGTCTTTTTTGTGATACAATAATGACACGCGTCTGGTCAAAATTCGAACATGTATTCCCTAAAGCGTTTACATTTTTGATATTTTTAACCGACTCTACCAGAAGGAGGGTAATTTAAGTGTATGTATGTATTTTAATATAAGGCTTGATGTAACTTCACAAATGGTATGTTCTAGTCAGTGGCACAGGGCATAAATAAACATTTTCTCTTTTCAGTAAATTATTTTACGCAGTCAGGTTATTTTTATTTCCTGTTTAACCTTTGAACATGTTTTTGTCGTAAAAATAATTTTCTTTGTCGTAATATGTATTTTTCGTCACTACTTTGTAGAAGATGCCGTTATTCGTCTTCAAGTAATAAAAAAATATCATAAAAAAAATAAGACAATGTTATTAGCCTACCCCAGATGAGTCCCCAAAAATTTGATTGAAGGCGAGAATGAAACGCAGTTGGCTGTATACCGGTTTATATTTTTATCGTTTTTTTTTTATAGAATGGAGGAATGACAAACGAGCACACAGTAAGTGGATGATGTGGCCCATAGACATATACATTTATCCTCGATTAAGAATCAAAATGCAGATGCGTTATCACCCCTCAGTACTATGATGGAGTGCCTCTTTTCCAGTAAAAATGGTCTCCGGTTCTCTTCGCTCACCATAGGAAACACAGCAGCATGAAGCTGCTATTTTACGCTGGTATTCTGTGAAAGCGTGATCCTAACCAGTTAAGCTGTCCAGTCGTACTACAACGGCGTGGCTCTACCACGTAAGTTTTTAGATTTTTACAATAGAACTATAACTCTAGAAATATCATTTCACATTTGTATAATATTTCAGGATTTTCTCACTAATAGATAGTATGAGATAATAAGAACAATTTTATTTCAGATCAAGATACATATTATGTAAATGAATGCTGGTAACAGTAGTACTTAGTTATTATCAAACATATGTCATTAACTCATTACGTTATCCCTGACAACTCAAGCAACTCATCAATGTAAATACGGAAGTTACTCGTGCGTCACGCGTGCCTGTTTGTATTGATTTTAACATACCTACAAGTATGTCGAATTTTATCTTAACATACTAAAACATAATGATTACTTTTGTTTACGCAAACACATCAAATTTAAATGAAACTAATTTTTACAGCAGCTTGCGGCAGATTACGCACAGCTTCTCCTCACGTTATCGGTGGCATCGGAGGCATTGGAGGCAGATACAAGCCAAGTTTTGGTCGTTTCTGTAAAATTGTATCGTTTGACAAGCAGGAGTGTAATACCAACGCTCTTAAAAGTTTTCTTTGGTGGACCAAATCCCTAAAAAACCCACCATTCAGACCCGTTCAGCTACAGACCAATCACTTTCACCTCCTTGTTCTCCTAAATAATGGAAAACATTATAAACTGCCAGCTTTACAAACTGGTAACCAAAAGGTAACTTGAGGATCACCAGCTGATTAGTGACCGCCAGTACGCTTTTCACCTGGGTCACTCATAATCTGGTGATCTTCTGGTTTACCTTACTCATAGATAGTTGAGGCAGAAGAGTCCAAAGGGGAGGCCCTAGCCGTTAGTTTGGTCATTGGTACAAAGCGCTTTTTTCGAAACTTCCTTCCTATAGGCTTCCTGATAAACTTTGCAATTAGATCACCAGTTCCCTTGCAGATTGGACATGGAGGTCGTAGTAGACGGTGTATGGTCCCATTACAAGCCTAATAATTAGGAAAGCCGCATGCTAGTTTGACCCCTCGTCCACAAAATAACCGTTAACATTACACCCTATCAAAGGCCACTGCTAAACACAGGCCTCCCCATGGATTGCCTCGTAGGGGGAATATTTTCCGTATTTGCCATATCTAATTAGCAACCGCAGTTTTGGTTTTTAGTTTTTTCTCTACGAATCTTTTTTTGTCTTTGTAGCCTGTGTGGGTGTCCCCACGGGATGATATAGGGTAGTGAATATTCTTACATCGCCACTAAACGATACAAAAAAACCAGCGCGTGTTGCCTAGTGATGACATATGGATCTGAGACATGGTCTTTGACTGTTGACTGTATAAGAAAATTCAAGGTCGCTCAATAAACTATGGGGAGGGCCTTGTATGATAAACTGAGAAATTAGGATATCCGCAGAAGAACCAGAGTAACCGACATAGCTAAACAGACCAGTAAGCTGAAGTGTTATATAGTTATAGCTTAAAAGAACCAACAAACGATGAGGAAGGTTCTCGAGAATAAAGATATTTCAAATCATTCGATTTAAATTATTTAAAAAAAATTGTTAATTCAAACTCGGTTTATCAACCTGGGAGAAATAATATTAGAAACGTATAATAAAAAAAGAAAATACACACGAATTGATTACCATTTGTATTAAAACCGGACAAAAGCATAAAATCATTAATATTAAGATGAAAACTAATTTGCTATGATTCTATTAATTTTTAAACTTCAAATTATATTTGTATGCGAGAAAGCTTTAACATGATATTGAAGATAATTGCCAAGTGATTACAACAACATACTAACTATGGTGATTAACTACGTTAATAAATCTGGAGCACAGCCCGAGAGAAATTAAAAGCTAAATTAAATTGGATTTCAATGGAAACCAAATTAGGGACGGGTCGTTAGTACAAGAACATCAATGTTGATATCGATGTTGACATCAATAACTCAATATTGATGATCGATGGTCATGGTCACTTGGAAGAGAAGGCCAAATTGGCCTCTAAAATGCTTGGCGTGCTCAGCAGAGCGGGACAGTATTTCATGCCGGCAAACCGCCTGCAAGCTCCTTCCACTAGACCGTATTGGCGGCCACTAATCAGCTGGTGATCCTCAAGGTACCGGATGAGCTGGTAGATAATAATGGATTCCATTATTTTGGAGAACAAGGAGATGATCGCGATAGGCCTATAGTTGGACGGGTCTGAGCGGTCGCCTTCTTTAGGGATCGGGTGGACAAAAGCTGTCTTCCATGAATTCGGGACTACGCCTTGGGAGTAGGAGTACCGGAAAAGACGCGTTAGAACCGGTGCCAACTCCGGAGCACACGTCCTCAGCACAATTGGGGGGATTCCGTCAGGCCCACTCGACTTCTGGATGTCCAGGGAGAGAAGTGCTTTGCGAACCGAGCGCTGTGAGAACAGCACATCCGGCATGGAGCACTCACACCGCGTGATGGTCGGCGATGTTTTCCCCCGTCATGAAGAGTCGAGTTGCACGCAAAAAGGGAGCCTAGAAGTTCGGCTTTGTCTTTTGCGGCTTGGGCCAGTGAGTCGTCCTCTCTGTGCAGAAATGGTAGTGATGGCTTACAGAAATTTCCTTGGACAGTCTTGGCGAGAGACCAGAATGCACGGGTTCCCGAAGGAAGGCGAACTAGTTTCTCGCCAATTCTGCCTATGTGCTCTGACTTTGCCTTGGCAATAACTCTTTTGAAGGACCTGGAGGCGGAGTTATACTTTTTTTTAAGTGTGCTGGTATTTACATCCTGAGTCGCCGAAGCCGCAGCCCAGGCTTGATAACACTCCTGCTTACTGCGTAATGCAGTATTACAGGAGCGACCAAACCAAGGCTGAGATCTGCCTCCGATGGGTACCACAGATGATGGAATAAATAGTTTCATTCCCTGTATTACCACATCAGTGCAGAGTCAGCAACAGCGCTGGGATCATCCGGTGAGAAGCAAACCCGCCCCCATGGGTAGGATGCAAAGAAAGACCGCATTCCGTCCCAATCCGCCAAGCTGTTATGCCAAACACGGCGGCAACCTGCAGAACGCAACCGCGAGGGAAGCGTGAGTGGCACCACACTCCGGATCATTGTCTAATGGTCCGAAGAGCTGAGAGAAGCATCGACGGAAACCTGACATCCGTCCGGATAAGAGGTCAGCAGAAGGTCCAACAGGGAAGGTGTATGATCCTTCACATCTGAAATCCGCGTAGGCGAAGTAACCAGTTGTGTCAGACCATATGCCAAGGCAAAGTCATAAACAGACCTCCCCGCATGATCGGTTAAACGTGAACCGAGCCATTCGGCGCGGTGGCCGTTAAAATCGCCAAGGATCACGAACTCTGTGGATGGGACCTGTTGTAGCAAGGAATCTGTAGCCATTTGGACGTGGTCGATGAGTCGGTCTGTTTTGGCATTATCGCTATGGGACCTATAGAGGCACCCGTAGACGCGCGGATGGTCGTCGCTGTATACGCGTAGCCTAAGAAAGGACAGGTCCGAACCTTCAAGACTTCCGAGGCGTCGAGAACAGATGTCCTCTCTGACATACATGCAAACTCCAGCCCGAGGCACAAAGGAGTGCTCCATTTTGTACCCCGGGTAGGAGAGATACGAAGTATCAGCCGGAGAGGACACCTGCGTCTCGGTTAGAAAGAGCAAGGCCGGCTTCGCCGTCTCGAGATGGTATTGGACGGTGTTTAGGTTCGAGAGAAGTCCCCTGATGTTGCAGAAATTCACGAATAGCGTGGCAGGGGTCACCTTGGTATTGTTGCTCAGTTTGCCCTGAGCAGTTATGTTTTTGAGCGGAATTTTGCTCATATGATCATCATATCATCATTCAGGTAACTCCATAAAGTCTAAGAAGTATTAAAGTATAAATATACTTAAATGTATACGTCCTACTTACTTTTACTACGTAGTACTATTATTTATTCTGTGCTTTTAAAATATTGTAATAAAAATGTCTGATTATTATAATAATCAAGTATATATGAAATTTCGGTTTTCAAATATTTTGTCTTTGTACAGCGATCTTGTACAGTATCCACTCACGACGGCGGTTGACGTCGGAGTGAATGAATGAGGCAGTCTATTTAGTAAAATAAATTATTACAAGGCTGCTAAAACACCGAAAATTTTCGGATTTGTATACCGAAAAAATTAATTATAACTAAACTAAATAAAATTAAACTGCCATTTGCATTCGATGGCTTTTCACATGATAGATGAAGAGATTAAAAAATAGATTGCGTTAATTTCAACAGTGGTAGAGCCACGCGGCAGCTTTTGCTGTCGCACGGATGAGCCGGCTCGAACCGGGTTGGTACCACGACCTCACAGAAAACCAGCGTGAAGTAGAGGTTTACCTCTGCGTTTCGCTTAGTGAGTGCAGGTGGCCGGAGGCCCTTTTTACTGGAAATGAGGCATTCCATCTTAGTCCTCACGGGTGACAACGCATCTACATTTTGATTTGTAATAGAGGATAGATGTAGATGTCTATGGGCCGCAGCAACCACTTACCATCAGGTGGACTGTGTGCTCGTTTGTCACCCTTATCCTATAAAAAAAAATTAAACGATTGATATTTTCAAAAGTTCTCGTGTTTACCACTTGCGGACGTGATAAATCTACACCATAAGCCACTAAATTCACTTTTTTATTTAAAAATGCAATTAATCGATTTTAAAAAATATTAATAAGTTCAACAATCATTTTTTCTCATTTATATGTTCAATATGATCGGTAGAAGCGATTTGAAGTGATAAAACTTTGGAATCTTGATTTTTGTCGTTAGTATAACATACTATTACAAGCTTGGGGTTCAAGACTATTAAAAACTGCCGATTGAATTACCAAAATTGACACTTTAATTAAAGAACACTAATTACAACTTAAAACCACACTAATAATAAAACACAATTGTGCTACTGATCTCTTCCAGTTCGCAGTTGTATCGCTTCGAAGTATTCGCTTATATCGCCAATTCAATACTGACTCAGTCGCGGTCTATACCGGCCTTATGTAGGGCTTCAGATAGTTTCCAGAACCTTCTACTGTAGAAACTTCTAGAGTATTAGAGTACATATCGGTCCCGATTGACTAGGTATCGATAGTTTTAGAAAGTTCTTCTATGGAAATTTCTAGAATGTTCTTGACTCTCCTAGTTTTACTACTCGATACTAGAGGGCACTATTGGTAACTAGTGTCGCCATGTACCATGTATTAATATTAATTGTGGCGCGCAACAATACCTACGCGCTTTGCGCTTAAAGCATACAATAATATTTTTCAGCAAGTATTTTTTACATATTTCTATAAATCCTTAGTATGAAACAAAGAAGCATGAAGGACAAACAAGCACACAGTCTTTTTGATGGCAAGCAGATTCTGTGGTCATTACACTATATCTATCAACATATAAGAATCAAAATGATGATACATTAGATGACTAAGATAGAATGCCTTGTTATAAACAGAAGGATCTCGGGTTGTAAGCATTCACCAGATGACGCGGCGCTACCGTTTGACATGGAAGAAAAGGTTTGTTCTTTTGAATTTGGAGCCTGAATTTTACGTGGGGAAGTAAAATATTTCTCAGTTTAGAAGTTCAGTTGTCAGTGAATGAAAAAATGATTCAAAGGATAATATCATGTACTTTGTAATATTACCTGGTATAATAAAATTATATCTTTCTCTATATCTATGACTTTTATGCAATATATGCACGAATTAGCACGTAAGTCTACCACGTATAGCCACGATACAGCAATGTTATGATTTTAGCATGTATGGGTCGGCTCGACAGGAGAAGGAAAGCTCTCAAAGAATATCAGCCTGAAACAGCAGCATAATGCTGCTTTGTTTCTTATGGATATGTGGAGAACCTTAAATAACCTTAAATTCTTAATCGAGGATGGATGCAAATGCATATTAACCACTGAATCTTATTACCAAGTGGACTGTATGCTCGTTTGTCACCCGTATTTTATATAAAAAATTGAACAGCATTCTTTTACTGGCGGTAGGACTTGTTATCTGCCTAGATGTCCATCTGGGTAGGTGCCAGCCCCAGCTACTTCTGCTGTTGTTTTCCAGTTTGAAGGGAACGAGCAAGGTGTAGGGAGGCAGAATTATTACAGACTGAGAGGCATTCCATCTTATCCTCAGAGTTGACGACGAACCTGTGGCTTGTTTTGTTCGCAGTTGGCTGCGGCTGTCCATGATCTGCAGTAGCTACTTACCAACAGGTGAACTGTAGGTTCGCTTGTCACTTCAGTTTTATATAAAAATTGAACAAATAAAAACATTGTAAAAATATCATGATGTATTTACATTTAGATGCGAATTATGTATCGACTTACAGTATGAAGCGGGTTTTGGTTAAACTTTCTCCTATGTTTTCTCGTCTCAAAGACTGGACTGAATCGAGTCTTATCCTGTTTTAAGCGTCACATTAAACCGTTTATTGTAATGAAGTTGCTGATGTTTTTGTTTTAATCGCAGACTTCAATCTTTTAACTAAAATTGCGAAACCAAGTAATCCGATTCACGACCAAATCGCATGAAACTGAATGGAAGAACAGTGATGATTTCTCTGTGACTTATCTCAACCAAAATAAAATTAATATTTTGTTTTGTTTATGAAGCAATTAGTTTGCCGCGTCGCTCGAGCGCGTGTTGACGGACTTCACGTGCACTTGAAATATTTTATTCGTCAGACATGCAGGTTTCCTCACGATATATTCATTCATCCAGCAACATGACATAAATCAGCACACACAAGGACACATCTTAGGGTTACCTGCAGGTCTGAAAATTAAAATATTTTGAGGACATTATGAAGTTTGTCAACTCGCGCTAAAGCAACGCAGCGGACAATTACCCTTTCATCATTCCGCACATCCACAGGACCCGTGTCGGGTTAATGGATTCTCTTCCAAAACAGTAATTAGTAGAGGAAATGTAATAAGGTAGTTTATCAAACTATTTTTAATAAAAGTGTTTGTTCCGTTCTTTTAAAGTTTGCACAAATATACTTACATTTAAAATAATTGTAATTTAATATTGGGTTATAAATATGCTAAACACGTTTCAAATAAATAAAATATATTTACCACATTTTTTGCAAGTCAATCACTAAAATAATACGTCATCAACTTATTCTCAGATATTTTGACTAAAGTAATCCAGGCAATCTACCGAGATCCGGACCATAATCCATTCCCTTAAGAATAAATCTCTTTTGATAGACTTGCAAAGCTGCTTACAAAATAGTCTGTAAACACGCTTCTATGTTATTAAACAAACTGGAATACAATATCACTTCTAGGGTTATGACAGACACGATAGAACTTATGTACAATAGGTGCCAGCCTATTTCATTCAGGAACCGTAACTAAATTCTTTAAAAAAAAACATGCAACACTCTGTAGTTTGAAATACATCTAGGTATGCATTGCTGTTTGGCAACAGTAATAATATGTATACATAAATAATTGTTTCTGGTCTAAAGTATTGAAGATTATTATTCGTTTTTATAGTTAAAATAATAATAATAAGCATTATTATTTTCATTTTTACAAAGAAAGACAGTAGATTGGTAAAAATTACTTCGCGTACATCTGCTCGATAATATAAAATGATGTGACTTACCTAATTTGAAGAACACCTCCCGCCCCCCTCAATTGCGTGCACTATACCCGTCACCACCAATTTCAGCACCACGACACTAAGGAGGACACACCATCGACGACACGACAATACTTCACGTGTTTCGCCTCTACACGAGGCATCCTCAGGTGAAGTAGACTCTCCGGTGGCTGAACTATAAGTGAGCGGCGAGTCAAAATAGCTGCTATTTATACAATTCGGTGATGCAACTGCTCCCCACTTAAGTAGCGAGCAACTGCATCATGACATGCGATGAAACATGCGAGCGGTAACTAAAAGAAATAAATATATTAACTGTGGCCTCTCAGTATATTTACAAAAATTTAATGTATGTTCACAAAAACAAAGTTAGTTTTAGTAAAAAAAGTGATATATATTATGTAATCACTAGGAACAAACATAAGCTAGTGATGCCAGTTTCTGGACTCCACAGAGTCAGTATACATTGCCCCGGTATATATATACAACAAGGTCCCGGAAAGTGTACAGGCTCTCTCTATTACCAAGTTTAAATGTTTTGTTAAGCTGAAACTGTATAAAAAGGCTTATTATAGTATAAATAAATACATGGTTCATAATAACTCCTGGGAATGAGATGGTCGCTTCCAAGCAGTTTCTAAAATAAATTTTGTAAATAGTAGTGTAATCATTTATATTGAAAAATTTATTTTAAAAAAAGAAGTCCCGCTGGGTTCCCCGCTGGTTCTTCCCAGGACAAAGGGTTCCTTTTACGAACCAGTGGTAAAGTAAAAATGACTTTCAATAAGAATTACACATGAAATGTATATTGAATAAAAACATATTCTATTCCATTCTATTCTGGTAGATAAAATTCAATAGGAGATAAAAACAAATTATTGCTCGCTGAGTGACTTTGAGCTTGTGGAGTAGGCTTCAAGTCTGTTAGTTCTTTCGTAATTCTGAATAAAAAAAATACTCAAGGTTATTTCCAACCAAATCAGGCAGAGTATCTGTTTACCCCTTTTGTTCCTATGCCCTTATTTGTTTTCAATTGTTACCATTCCATTAAATGTAACGAAAACACGATCAATTTGTGACCGAATAATGAAGATTAACGTGTTATCTCCGGAGTAATCACTGAAATTAAAATTAACGAATCGTGTTATTATCGAGAGGGATTTTCATTTATTATGGAATATAAATTATTCAGTAGCATTAGCGAAATATTAGTAAATTAATTCTGTGTAATTTGTTTAATATAGGTAAATCTGTATTATTTTTTAAGTAATATCAAAAGATAAAATAAAATAAATTTGATTGATATTTTGTATATAATTATCACATTTATTTTTAATTCAGTTTCGAATGTTTTTTTTGCCAATGTTATACGTTCTCAAGTTATAGTTTACTAGTCAAGATTCTTTGAATCGAAGATCGAAGGTTAGTCGCAGAATACAAAAAGTTTATAAACACAGATAACATTGTCAGTATGAAATAGGTATTTTTGTATTGTTATTCTTTAATTTTATACGATAATATGCCGTGAATGGAATTTTATACGATAATATGCCTCTCACTGTTAGAAAATCCGTTTTAAGAAAGGTATTTCTATGGTAAGGTATTAATGTCAGTTTCTTTTATCTGCCAACTTCCAAAAAGGAGACGGTACTCAATTCGACTGTATGTTTTTTTTATGTGTGTTATCTCATAACTTTTTACTGGGTGAACCGATTTCGATGATTCTTTTTTTTATATGAAAGCTGATACCTCTCGTGTGGTCCCACATGAATTTGATTAAGACCAGACTAATAGAAACAGAAACTTTTTTATTCAATATAGATTATAAATAAAACTTATTGAAAGTCACTCTTTTGTATAATTACCACTGGTTCGAAAAAAACCTCTGTCCTGGTAAAAACCAGCAAGAAACCCAGCGGGACTTTTTTTTAAATAACAGCTTACAATCAGTTACGTTACACAATTAACCACACAAAACAAATTAGAAATAGCTTGGTAGCGTTCACTTCATTCCCAGGGGTTATTATCATCCATAAATTATTTAATATTATAATAACCCTTTTTATACAAACTTATTTAAATAAAGTTTTTGTACTTTGAGCTGGTCAAATTTTGTATATTTTCTGGAATTTTGTTGTAAAGCGTATACATCGCCCCAAGAATGAATTACTGACTCGATGGAGTCGAGTAACTGGTACTACTAGCTTGTGTCTGTTCCTAGTATTTACAGAATGAATATCACATATTTTTGTAAAACTGCTTTTATTTTTGTGTACTTACATTATATTTTCATAAATGTATTGAGAGGCCAAAGTTAATATATTAATTTCCTTAAATTTTTGTCGCAGCGACTCTCTTTATTAGTTTTTGAGTTATTCCTAATAACTTATATTGAAGTTGGCTGTACAAATTTTTTAATTTTAAATTACGTTACTTACCATTACTTTAGAAATATCTTTTGCACGATGATTTAATAAATAATTTAATAAAATATCAGGGATAGGTAGATATTTAGTTATACGTGATAGAGCTATTTTATGGACCAAGCTCTCACCGAATACCAGCGTAAAATACCAACTCAATGCTGCTGAGTTTCGTATGATAAGTGTAGCGAACCGTAAACCCTTTTTACTGGAAACAAGGCATTCCACCTTAGTCCTCAGGGGTGACACATTTACATTTTGCATCTGCATTTTGATCCTTAATCGAGGAAAGATCTACATTTATGACTATAAGCCACAGCATCCACTTAGCATCAGGTGGACTGTACGCTTGATTGTCACCTTTACTTTATTAAAATAAAAATTTAATTTATTTAAAATAGCAAAGCCATCAATTTATATATTTACATCTGAGTACTGTCACAGGCCTCCTAAAATTTCGAGGCCCGTTTTGAAGCAATAAAGTGGCCGCTATGCCGTCCCAATACATGACAGCATACTTCACACGTAAAGCACATGATTAAAAGTTAAAGTTAAAGTTACAATAGGGATCCTATATACGTCCCACTGCTGGGCGCAGGCCTCCCCTCATTTCTAAGAGGGTTTTAGAGCATTATTAATCAGCTCAATTAATCAGTTCAAGATTGTATTATAATTGTTAAATAATTTGGTATTAAGGAATGCCACAAAGCACTGTCCTGAGCCCATCGACTTTCTGCTTCTCTTACCAGATCGTTACTCCATCTAGAAGTGGGCCGCGTTACACTTAGCCAATCGGCATGAGGCTAACACTCTACAATATTTTTTCTCATTGGTCGTCGGTTCTTCGAGTTATATGGCTAGCTATTGCCAAGTTATCTATTATCTATTCACAAGTTATCTATTCACTGATCCGTTATTATCACATTTAGCAAAAACAAATTAGCGTTTAATTCACAAATTGTTATAAGTTATATATATATATATTGCAAGCTTTACTTCTAGAAAGATGATTGAAGATTGACATAAATGATGTACTTAACACGTGACGTGATAGTGACGTAAAATATTTGTCGCCCTATCTCATCGTCATTCAAAAAAACTAGGAGTATAGATTTTTATAGAATAAGGGTGAAAAACAAGCACACAGTTCACCTGATGGTAAGCGGATGCTTTGGCCCATAGACATCTGTATAAATCCTCGATTAAGAATCAAAATTCAGATACGTTGCCACCCTTGAGAACTAAGATGAAATGCCTCGTAAGGTCTCCGGTTCGGTCGGAAGGTTGGAGTGTGGACTCACCATACAAGACACAGCAGCACTGAGCTGCTATTTTACGCTGGTATTCTGTGAGAGCGTGGTCCTTCCCCGGTCGAGCTGACCCATTCGTGCTACAAGTATACCAGTTATATAGCTGCAACATAGCTGTACTAGGTAAGAATAGTATCTCCTATGTCGTTTATGTACTATATTATTATTAAAATAGATGTCTATAAGTTTTCAAATAATGTCAGGACTGGCATGAGCATCGAATAGAATTAGAAGGATGTCCTCGTACTTATTTGAGTGCAAGTCTTACTACGAGTACAATCAACAAAATTCTGGCAGTCGGGGTTATTTATATACCGTATATAACAATATAATTATGATAATCAAAAAAGGATAGATATGTTTTCTTTAAAAACAAATTCGCAATACAGAAATAGAATATGATTGGAAATACATACGAACATTAACATATACATAAACATTCACGCCTATCGCCCAAAAGGACTACGACTACGGATTTCCATTTCATACGATCCTGACTCCTCCCTCTCTCACTGTTTTTCTTGAATGGAAATAATAATGCTGAAATTTTAAAATCCCTAACTCTCTAAAAAGTTAAAAAAAAATCAAAACACTTTTCATCGTATACATAAAGACCCAATTAGCTAAAATATAAAAGGCTTCTGTACGGCTTCAGTCTGTTTCAAATTAAATTAATTAGTTGAGGACAGTCGGAGGATAGTATTTACTTAAGCTAGTTAAAAAGATTTGTTCGCTGCTAATACCTAGTTCCTATAAAAGACGATCTGGTGCATTAAGTACAAAGTGCATGTAAAACAATTTCTATAACAAATTTCACCTTTATCATTAAGCTAGTAAAACTTCATTATAGCGCACGGGCGTCTAAATATAGGAAGGTTAAACTTGCAAGACGGATTGTCATTCGCAATACTAGACATTCTGGGCTTTTAACGCTGTCAGTCACTACGCTGGCGTAAAAAAATGGTTATATCGCGATTTATCGGAAGCCATAAGACGATAAGCTCTTACTGTCATATTCCGTAGTCCCCACGGGGCATAATAGTAATCGATACTATTACATAGCTACATGGCACCTGGGTATAACAAGCTACGCATTATTTTTTTATTATTAAAAAAACTTTACTCTCTCACAAGTATTTTCTCCTGTATCACGGAGGTAGTTTACATACAAACAAACCTACAGCCTAACCTGGAACAATCATTTGTAGATCATACACATACTTAATCCGTGCGGGATTCGACCCCGCAGCCTTCAGCACAGCAACTCAAGGCCAAGCTACCGTACCACTGAGCCATAATTGATAAACACCATTTATTTAAGCTTACCGTTACCGTATTTGAAAGGGACGAAGAGAGAACGAAGTGTGAAATATGGGTAAATCAGGAATGTCTAGAACAGGTAAATGAAATTGTATACTTGGGGAGTGCTTTTAGCCGGGATGGAAGATGTGATTTAGATGTGGACAGGCGTGTCGCTGCCGGGAACAAAGTCAATGGTGCCCTGACTGCGTTAGTCAAAAGGCAAGGCGTAGCGAAGAGTGCACGCCTTGCAATACATAACGCAGTGTTGGTACCGACTTTGTTATATGGCAGCGAAACCTGGGTATGCCAGAAGAAGCATAAAAGTAAGTTGAATGCAGTGTAGATGCGATCTCTTCGTAAAATGTGCGGCGTTACTATGGCCGACCGAAAGCGAAACGAAGAGATTCGCAATATGGCAGGTTTGAAAGATGACCTTATCACAAAAATTGATAAGGGCGTGCTTCGGTGGTTTGGGCACGTTGAGCGAATGAGTGAAGACCGAATGGTGAAGAAAATATATAGCGCGAAAGTTAATATTAAAAGGTGTCGAGGTAGACCGAGACTAACTTTCGAAGACCATGTGAGCAAATTGCTCGAAGAGGGTAGGGTCAAGAGTACTCGGATACCTAGACGTGCATGTATGAAGAAGATAATGAATCTGAAAGAAGCGAAAGAGATATGTAAGGATCGTGACACTTGGCGATCTGTTCTCTCTGGCTACCCCGTCAGGGATTGTGCGTGAAGATAAGTAAGTAAGTAAGTAAGTTACCGTTACAGCCTATTAAAGTCTATTGCTGAACATAGGCCTCCCCCATAGATCGCCTTATAGGTTTTTTCGCCATAGTTGCCATGCTTGGCTAGCAGGTTTTTTTTGAAAATTAGCTTTGATATATCCAAAGGAATAGAGATCTGATCTGACTATATACAAAATATTTAGGTAAATTTCTCTTTTAATATTTTGTTCTTTTTAAGGCTTCCATGGACCGCATTAGTCACTTACTGTCAGATGGACTGTCAGTTCGTTCATCACTTCCCTTTTCTAAGAAGAATCTTGTTAACAGTTGGAATAGAAATTGCGCGAATTGAACTCCGTTTTTGTAGTAATCGCGACACTTCTAATTGAAATAAAAATAAAAAGAATTTGATTTGGAATTGCTACTTAATTTTTTTTTTTATAAGATAAGGGTGACAAACGAGCACACAGTCCACCTGATGGTAAGTGGTTGCTGCGGCCCATAGACATCTACATCTATCCTCGTCTGCGAATCAAAATGCAGATGCGTTGCCACCCGTGAGGACTAAGATGGAATGCCTCATTTCCAGTAAAAAGGGCCTCCGGCCACCTGCACTCACCAAGCGAAACGCAGAGGTAAACCTCTACTTCACGTTGGTATTCTGTGAGGTCGTGGTACCACCCCGGTTCGAGCCGGCCCATCCGTGCGACAGCAAAAGTCGCCGCGTGGCTCTACCACTGTGAAATTTACCTACAGTGAGAGAAAATTAGTCTGGCCCACCAGGAAGGGTAAATGAAATAGAAGGGTAAATGAAACTCACGGTTAGCGGCAGCGGCGGTCAACTTCAATTTGGCTTCAAGAATATCTTCAGATGTAGAAGGCTTCAGTCTTCCTTGACCACACTCCTGCGTGATTATATAGTCTATGCACACAGCTGGGTCGACCCAGCACACTCACTAACGCTTAATTACATTGATTTTAATTTGGAAGGTTTAGAAAAGAACAGCCATTACCGATGCAGTTTGTCTTGAGTCTTGATTACATGTGGGTATCGATCGCGTCGACTTCTTTTGCAGACGCTTTTGTTGTAGGCCAACAGATGACGCCATAAGTTTTGTTTTGCATATAATTGGAAGGAAGGACGTAATAGAAAAGTAAGGAAGACAAGCCAGTACAGAATTCCCCCCACTTGAAATCGTTTCACATTTCATGAGTAATAATAGCAGTTCTCCGTATAAAACTAAATACTTTATGAAATATAAACTAACTTAGAATAATATCTACCTAGCTATAATATTAATACTTGAATTTGAGTTGCATACCTATTAGAAAGGTATGTAAGGCAACAAAATTTAATAACTAACTATACCTACAAGCAAAATAGCAAAAAACTATAATATTAATTATGAGAAAAATTAACTTTTTTATAAGTATAGCTATATATTATTGATTTAAAGGTAGAGGACACAGTTTATTTACTGGTCTCTTAAGGAGTCCATTAGTAGTGCGTAGGGTGACCACGCGCACTACACCGTCTTTGCCGGGATGCACGTCTTGAACTCTACCTGAACGCCACTCTAGTGGTGGTAAATTGCTATCGACAGTTAGTACAATATCTCTGACATGAACATTTGGCTGTTCTCGAAACCATTTCGCGCGTTGCTGTAAGGTATGGAGATAATCGCGTTGCCAAATATGCCAAAAAGACTGTGTAAGTTTTTGCAACATCTGCCAGCGGGCCCGAGGTGGAACATATTCATTAGAGAGTTCAGGTTCTGGTAACGATATAAGAGAACCATGGACCAAAAAATGGCCAGGTGTAAGAATATCGACCTCATTAGAATCCGGGGATAGAAAGCACAACGGTCGCGAGTTAAGTACGGCTTCGACTTTAGTAAGAATTGTTATGAGCTCCTCGAATGTCAATACTTAAATATTTAAACCCTATAACGCGTTTTAAGTGAAACTTCATTGATTTTACACCACTCTCAAATATGCCACCAAAATTACTCCTTGTAGGAGGGTTCAGTCGCCAGATAATGTTTCGTTTCGCAAGACTAGACTCAAGCGAATCCTTATTCTTACAAACCATTTGTTGTTCGTTAAGGTAACGGCGGGCACCATAAAAGTTAGTGCCGCAGTCGGTGACTATGAAGGTACAAAGGCCACGACGTGATACGAAGCGATCTATCGCCGCAAGAAAAGCAGAAGTCGATAGTTCGGTTACTGCCTCAAGATGGATAGCCTTTACCGCGAGGCAAACGAATACACACACGTAGGCCTTGTAAGTACGAGAGTTTCATCTACGACTTTCCATCACTATAGACGGCTCCATGACGCAGCGGCTTAGAATTCCTTCACTATTTTGGAAACACCGCGTCGGTTGTACTCTTGGTGAAGGAAGATTTCCCATTAAAGGCTGACAAGCAACCGGTTTTACTTTAAAACATGCTATGCATTAAGATAAACGCGACCGAATTAAGTTACGGATGCCAAGTATCCAATATCTACGCTGAATAATCGATTGAAGAGTACGAGGACCACAGTGTAAGTAATTGACATGAAAGTGATCTATGATAACAAGGATAAGCGTGAAGCCTTTGTTGCCGGTAGATTAGAGTGCTTTAGACGGCCCCCACTCGCAGCAATCCCGCATGATCAATAAATGGACTCTGTTTTTTAACGGATTTGGTGGCTTTGACTTCATCTGTAAGATGAAGTTTTTGTTCATGTCGAACCATATAGACGATAGACGATAGAGCTCCAGCCCTGATACACTCAGGAACTTCTTAGTTTTATAGTATCGTTTGAACGCTGCTACAGCATGCAGACACCAAGCTAGCACATGCTGGACGCGGGATAGTGCAGAGTAGCGGTCTAACAGTCCATTAATAAAGTCAAACTCAGCAGAGCTAGAATCCTTTTGAGATACATGAGCAGTAGAGCGCAACTCGGGTACGGAATATTGTGATTCCCACTTGCACTTTACTGGCCAAGTGGAGGAATCGTTAGCGAGCCAATTTGGACCTGACCACCACGTACAACATGTCGCTAGCTGTGAACCGCTAAGACCTCGACTGCAATGATCGGCAGGATTATCATATGTCGATACGTGTTGCCAGCTATCAACTGATACATTGTCGACGATTTTCGCAACGCGATGGGAAACAAAAGTCTTCAGTTTATGAGGTTGCGTGTGTAACCATGCTAGAACCGTGTTACTATCAGTAAAGACAATCACTTTACTGAGAGGGATTTTATCTCGCAGCAAGTTTTGCATGTTTTTTTTTATAGGAGAGTGGGCAAACGAACATGCGGCTCACGTGATGGTAAGTGACTACCGCCGCCCATGACTAACTGCAACACCAGGGAGGGAGTTGCAGATGCGTTGCCGGCCTTTTAAAAAGGAGTAGGCTCTTTTCTTGAAGGTCCCTAAGTCGAATCTGTCCGGAAAAATCTCTGATGGTAATCGATTCCACAAGAAAGTCGTGCGAGGAAGAAAACATCTTCTAAATCGCACAGTGGTGGACCGCCAATCATCCAGATGGTGTGGCTGGTTCTGCCGCGATGTGCGTTCGTGAAATTTGGCGGCTGGGATTAATCCGAACAATTCCTCAGAGCACTCCCCATGGTAGATGCGAAAGAAAATGCAAAGGGATGCAACATCTCGTCGCAGTGCCAATGAATCGAGCCGATCGGAAAGGACTCGGTCGTCGACGATTCGAGCCGCTCTGCGCTGGATGCGGTCAAGTGGAAGGAGCTGGCACTGGGGAGCTCCTGCCCAGAGATGGGAACAGTATTCCATGTGAGGCCGAACCTGCGCCTTGTAAAGTTGCAGGCGGTGTGCCGGCATGAAATACTGTCCTGCTCTGCTGAGCACGCCAAGCTTTTTACAGGCCAATTTAGCTTCTCTTCCATGTGGCCACGAAACTGCACGTCACTCGATATGTCGACTCCGAGGATTCCGATACTGGCTGAGGCAAGAAAGGGAGTGCCTTGACACTGAGAAGATACGACAAAGGGGTTCTTTTTAGCGGTAAACACGCAAACTTGTGTCTTCTGAGGATTAAGCTGGACTTGATTTAGTCGCCCCCAATCCGAGACTTTGTCCAGCAAAGACTCGACTTCAGACACAAGTTTGTTCCGGTACTCGATGACGTTTTCCCGAGCAATATTGGCACGGCCGGTGTATAGAGCATCACCAGTGCTGTCATCCACATAGCAATGAATGTTACCAGTTAGCAACATATCATTGATATGCAGAAGAAACAGCGTTGGTGATAGCACACAGCCTTGTGGAACACCAGCGTTAATAGGCTTGTAGTCAGAACATGCACCATCTACAATGACCTTGATGCTCCGATCTGCAAGGAAGCTGGTGATCCAATTGCACAATTTCTCGGGAAGCCTATAGGAAGGGAGCTTCGAAAAAAGCGCTTTGTGCCAAACCCGATCGATGGCCTTCGCAATGTCCAGACTAACGGCCTACGCCTCCCCCTTGGACTCTACTGCCTCCGCCCATCTATGGGTCAGGTAGACCAAAAGATCACCAGCTGATCGACCCCGACGAAAACCGTATTGGCGGTCACTAATCAGCTGGTGATCTTCAAGGTATCGGATAAGCTGGCAGTTAATAATGGATTCTATTATTTTGGAGAACAAGGAGGTGATCGCGATAGGCCTATAGTTGGACGGGTCTGAGCGGTCGCCTTTTTTAGGGATCGCGTGGACAAAAGCTGTCTTCAATGAATTCGGGACTACGCCTTGGGAGTAGGAGTACCGGAAAAGACGCGTTAGGACCGGTGCCAACTCCGGAGCACACGTCCTCAGCACAATTGGGGGGATTCCGTCAGGCCCACTCGACTTCTGGATGTCCAGGGAGAGAAGTGCTTTACGAACCGAGCGCTGTGAGAACAGCACATCCGGCATGGAGCACTCACACCACGGGATGGTCGGCGTAGTTTGCCACCCGTCATCAAGAGTCGAGTTGGACGCAAAAAGGGAGCCTAAAAGGTCAGCTTTGTCTTTTGCGTCTTGGGCCAGTGAGTCATCCTCCCTGTGCAGAGATGGTAATGATGGCTTACAGAAATTCCCTTGGACAGCCTTGGCGAGAGACAAGAATGCACGGGTTCCCGAAGGAAGGCGAACTAGTTTCTCGCCAATTCTGCCTATGTGCTCTGACTTTGCCTTGGCAATAACTCTTTTGAAGGACCTGGAGGCGAAGTTATACTTCTTTTTAAGTGTGCTGGTGTTTACATCCCGAGTGGCTGAAGCCGCAGCCCAGGCTTGATAACACTCCTGCTTACTGCGTAATGCAGTCTTACAGGAGCGACCAAACCAAGGCTGAGATCTGCCTCCGATGGGTACCACAGATGAAGGAATAAATAGTTCCATTCCCTGTAGCACCACATTAGTGACAGAGTCAGCAACAGCGCTGGGATCATCCGGCGAGAAGCAAACCCGCCCCCATGCAGGTAGAATGCAAAGAAAGACCGCATTCCGTCCCAATCCACCGAACTGTAATGCCAAACACGGCGGCAACCTGCAGAACGCAACCCCGAACCACACTCCGGATCAGACAATGGTCCGAAGAGCCGAGAGGGGCATCGACGGAAACCTGATATCCGTCCAGATGAGAGGTCAGCAGAAGGTCCAACAGGGAAGGTGTATGATCCTCCATATCTGGAATCTGCGTAGGCGAAGTAACCAGTTGTGTCAGACCATATGCCAAGGCAAAGTCATAAACAAATCTCCCCGCATAATTGGTTAAATGTGGACCAAGCCATTCGGCATGGTTGGCGTTAAAATCGCCAAGGATCACCATCTCTGCGGATGAGACCTGTGCTTAAGAACTCGCCCTAGAAGGACAGCACCGCAAAGCTCTAGACGGTTAACCGTTAGTGGTTTTAGGGGTGCAACTTTTGATTATGCAATCAACAGATGCGTGTTAAAATGGTTGCCACGAACGGTTCTCAAGTACATACAACATCCATATGCCTTTGAAGAGCCATCACAAAACCCAATCAATTGATAGCTCTTGGCGTCATCATTTGTAACTCTACGAGTCAATTTAATCTGTTTAACATGATGAATTTCAGAGATAAAGTTGTGCGTGATTGGTGAGCAACCTTAGGTGGAACGGGTTCGTCCCAACTTAGCTGAAGGCGCCACATGTCTTGTAGCAATAGTTTGGCTATTAGAACAACAGGAGTGAGCCAACCAATTGGGTCATAGTTGCGAGCGATATTTGATAATATTGCACGCTTTGTTAAATTGGAATTGAACCCGGACACTGAATAATTAAAGAAGTCTTCTACGGGGTCCCACTGTATACCAAGAATATTAAGTATATGGTAGTGATTTTTGCCACAAAAGCCCTAGGTACTTGACAATGTTCAGACGGTAGAGCTGCAATGAACTCGGTCGAATTACTACTCCATTTACGTAGCTCAAATAAGTTCATCTTTGAGCTTAAGTGCCTGTTTAAGGAATGGCGCTCCGGTTGTTATGTCGTCCATAAAAGTGTCATGAGGTATAACGTCAGCCGCTTGAGGATACTCAGAAGCATGATCGACCGCTAATTGATGCAGAGTACGAATGGCTAAGTACGAGTATGGTGAACTGGTCACACCGTATGTCACGGTATTTAATTCGAACTCACGCACGGGATCAGCTGGAGAGTTTCTCCACAACACGTGTTGCCACCCTCGATCTTCCGGACGCAAATTTATATTGCTATACATTTTCGAAATATCGGATGTGAACACTATTGCGTGAAGACGAAATTTTGTCATTACATCAACAATGTCATTTTCAAACTTAGGCCCAGTGTACACGATATCATTTAAAGATTTTCCGTTCGTCGTTCTGGCACTTGCATCAAAAACGACACGGATTTTTGTCGTAGTACTCTCAGGGCGGAGTACACAATGATGTGGAATTACAAATTTGCCTGATCCAACGTCTGCGGGTTGCATATGGCCCAGATCTGAATATTCAGTCATAAAATCAGAATAGTCCTATTTTAACTCTACATTGCGCTTAAGCCGCTTTTTGAGTTTGAATAAGCGTGATTTTGCCGTCTCGAAAGATTCACCCAGATCATCACAAGACTTCTTCAGTAACAAAGGAACAACGTAACGACCGTCAGGTTTACGTGACACAAGAGTAGAGTAGAGTTCTCGCATTTAACATCTTTAGGGTTCGATATAAATATTTTCAGTGGTTCTTCGACCTCCCAAAAACGCTTGACCACGTCATTCAAAAGCCGGGTGGAAGTAACGAGGGAAAAAACCATAGGTGGAGGGTGACAGGTGTGATCAATTTTGCCAGTGAGCACCCACCTAAAGACACAATGTAGTGCAACTGGTAAACCAAGACCTATCTCTAGGCGTTGGCCATCATAAATTTTATGGAATAGCTCTGCGCCCAGCAGCATGTCTATTTTACTGGGTTTGTCGAAATGTTTGTCTGCTAAAACTAGATGTTTAAAATTTTCACGAACCTTAGAAGGTACTACTACAACAGGCATTTTCTTGTTATTGTATTCATTATTATGGCATTAATAGTGAAGTTTGGACTATCAGAATCCGTTGGCATTACCACGCATGAAGTTTCACCCTTTATTTGATGCACTACATTTTTTCCTAAACCTGCTATAGCTAAATTGCAGCGGCGAATGGGCAACCCTAAACGTTGAGCGAATGATAACGTCATAAAACTATCCTGAGCTCCACTGTCAATAAGTGCGCGGGCGGTAGTATACTGAGCGGGAGCAGCGCAACCGCGCACGCGCACTACACATATGCCGAGCAAAACGAAAGCACGACTATGACCAACGTGAGCGCTGGTAGTCACGGAGCTCGCAGTCGCGGTCAAGTAGTCAGCCGTGACTACTATTTTATCGATAGTTCTGTCAGTGAAGCAACACGGAACAGCAACAATGGTAGTGTTATCGTGGAGCAACGAATGATGACGCTCACCACAAGTTGAGCATGTAATTTTTGAAAAACATCTGCATTATGATTTAAACGTAAACAATTCATGCAAACATTTTTATTAGACAATAAGCCGTATCTTTCAGAAATATCAAGTTCTTGAAACTTAGGACATTTGAAAAGCGCATGTGCCGCCCCGCAACATAAACAATCAGCTGTTTTATTTGCAGCATTTGAAGCTATAGCAGTGTTCGATGGCAGATTTAGGATACTGTTTATTATTGAGACTATTTCGTGTCCCGGTGGCACGTAAATTATTTTTATATAACTGTCCCGATTTAAAAACAGACCCGGAATAGTTACCCAATTGACTAACCTCTAGAACAATGACATAACTTTGTAAAAAAATCAACAAATCAGAAAAGGTAGGAATTTGTTCCCCATTTTGCATTTCAAAACGTTTACGTGTATCAGAATCTAAAACACGCGCAGCTAAATAAAATAAAATAAACTCATCTGATTTCTTAATTTTCATAGCTTTAAAAGCATTAACGGTTTTATTCAACAAGTTGGTTAAATTACGTAAATCGGCATAATTACTGGACTTCAAAGGAACAAAGCAACAAATTTTATCCAAGTACGTTGCGGCCAAAATTCGTTTGTTTTGGAACCGCTCGATAAGTGCGTCAAAAACAATTTGGTAGTTATCAGAGGTAACAGGCACTCCTTTTGCAATTGACAACGCTGAACCCGAGAGACACGTCAGCAAATATTGAAACTTTGCGATTGACTTTATATTATTGTTTTCATGTAAAAGTGTGGAAAATGTATCGAAGAAAGTTTGCCAATGTTCAATGTTTCCATCAAATTTCGGTAGCTCGAGTTTCGGTAAGCGATTACCGATGCAGTTTGTCTTTTATTTATTTATTTATTTATTTGGTCTACCAACGACTGTTACATTACAGAAACTTAAAGTAGTTACATTGTAATAAACTATTATAAGTGGGGTATTTTGTCGAAGGCCTTGCTGAAGTCTGTGTACACAATGTCTACTTCCTCCTGTTTATCTAGAGCTTTAGCAATTCCTTCGACAAATGTGACTAAGTTTGTGCAAGTGGATTTCGATTTTAAAAAATCATGCTAATGGACGCTGACGTATTGCTGAAAATGGCTTTGTATTGAGGGGCAAACAACAGATTCAAAAACTTTTGCCATAGTCGACAAAATTGAGATTGGTCGATAATTCGATACTAAGTTCTTGTCGCCAGATTTGTGTATTGGAACTACTTTGGCTATCTTCCAGACGTTTGGAAAGGCACCTGTCAATAAGGAGTAATTAAAAATGTATTTTAAAGGTACAGTCAGTGTTATAGCACAGTTTTTGATAAAAATAGGTGGAATTTCATCTGGGCCTGCGCCTTTATTTGTATCAAGTGATTGTAGTTTTTTTTTTTAATATTGACTCCCGAGATATCGAAAGAGTCCCAAGGCTGAAGCTATTTTGTGCTATATAGTTGAGATAGGTAGAAGTTGGACTGGCTACATTCTGAGTTCTTGAGTCTGTTATAGCGAATGATTTCGAAAATGATTTAAGAAATAAGTTACATATAGCTGTTCCGTCGGATTCATAAATAACCGCATCTGTCATAATATTCGGATAAGAATTACTTCCCTCTTTTCGCGATTTTGTAAACGACCAAAAGTGTTTGGGATTTTTGTTGAGCGTCTTTTCAGTCATTTCAATATAATTATTATATAGGTTTTGTTCCAGTCTTTTGCATCGTTTGCTAAGTAATTTAAATTTTACCTCATCTAAAGGATTGTTATATATTTTATACCTGTGATGTAATTTGTTCTTTTCTCGAAGCCGTAATCGTAAGTCGTAGGAGTGATTTATTAACCCACGGAGGATATTTGCTCTGCTTAAACTCAGTACACGGCACATGAATCTTAATAATATTATTTAGTACGGTGTAGAACTTATCCATAATTTCATCTATAGTGAGGCATTTGGAAAACAATTCTTCCCAGTTTGTTTCCGCAAGACAGTTATTTATAGCATCATAATTAGCTTTATAGTAATTATTCTTATTATTAATATTGTTACTAAGTATGCGGTTCGTATTAAGCACAATTTCAAATTCTATTGGAGGATGTTGTGGATCAACAACGGAGAGATTACTTAAAGCTAATGTGATATTACATACTGGTAAATCTGTTAATACAAGATCGAGAATTCTTTGGTTACTGTTACGTATTAAGTTATATTGATTAAAATTTGAATTATAACAAAAGTCTACTAAAGTTGTATTTATTTTTGAAGTTTGATTATGTACTGTACCCGTGTTTATTGCATTCCAATCAATAGTACCTAAATAAAAATCACCAATCAAACAAATTTTACTTTCAAATATATCAAAAATAGAGTGACAGTTTTCTATGTACTGTTCTAGCATAAATTGTTGTACTGGAGGAAGGAGATAAACAGCACAAATTGCTATCTGTTTTGAAGAATCTAAGTATGGTACCTTTACCAAAACCCAAAGATCTTCACATTGACTTTCCCAATTAATCATTCGAGTTGCTGAAAATTTCTTAGAAACAGCAATGAGCACTCCCCCTCCATCCTTTTGAAAATGGAACCCAGATGATTGCCTATCCCTTCTAAAGACTTCGTAGCGGTTGTCACATAGTTCGGAGCTTAATATACTTTCATTTAGCCATGTTTCGCTTAAGACAATTATATCAAAATTTGTTAATAATAATTTACTATAAAACATATGAGTTTTGGTCCTTAGACCTCTGGTATTTTGATAGTAGACAGATAAACTATCCATTAACCGTACTAAGTCCACTGAAACATGCTTATGAAGCTTTATTTTAAGTTAGAAAGAACACTATCATCTTTACTGTATATGTACCTTGAAACGTCACTTTTACGCATGAATATACGTCCGCCTCGCACCCACACGTATTTATAATCCTTTTCTTTAGCAATCTGCCTGGCTGCAGCATGTAGTGATTTGTTAACAGGGGATAAGTGTTCCATGACGAAAATTGCTGAAGTGGGGCCCGAATAGCCAAGGTGAGTACTATTCAGCTTGTCACTCTTGTTACTCTTCAGCCTGTTGAATTTTATGACCGCAGCCAGAAAAGAGTCCCGGACCTTTGTATTGCTTAGTTCTACTATTATGGAACGTGGCCGTTTACACTCAGGATTGACTTTGGCTGTCCTTGTAACATGGATAATGTTTTCGTCTTGAAGGTCAAGCCCCACTACGTTGCTAAGTTGTTTTACGATGCCTATTAAGTTCTCTGATTTTTTCTCCGGAACGCATTATATTTCAATATTTTTGCTACGCGTATTTTGTTCTAGCTGGTTTATGCGAGCAGTGAGATTTTTAATACTCGATTGCATTTCACCTTCGCGTTTTTGCAGCGTTTTGATCAGACTATGACTCTCATTATATTTTAACAAAATATCCTCTACTTGGTCGCTCATATAATTCATAGCTTTATTTATGCTAGATACTTCTTCTTTCACTCTAGATAATTCAGAACAAAAATGCATCTTAAAATCCTCTATAAGCTTTAATAGAATTTCTTCCATAATTTCGCGCGTTACAAGGGAGTCTTGTTTACACGGTGGAGACGACATAGCTGGTCTTTTTGAAGGGCGCACGGTGACATTCTGCAGCTGACGAATTCGTTTGTTGTCATTTTTGGACCCTTGGGTGTTGATTCTCTGCATTTAGGGCACAACCAATCCTTAGGGACGTTAGTGGGCGTAAGCTTTTTCTGTCCCGCAGAGAGACATAGATAGTGATAAGCTGCTTTGCATTTTGAGCATTTTACATAATTGTCATCTTCATTACCTGTAGTTCAACACCCCCATTCCTGGTTTAACGAAGTCATTTTATTTTATTTTAATGCTCAAAAATATAACTTGAAAAGTGCACGGCAACAAATGACCCGTAACCGCCACAAGGAATGAGTTATAGTTAGTATTCACAGTTTAATTCGCACAGCAATAAAATCCCCGGACGCTGCTTTGTTTTGCGCGTTTAGTTGAGTTCGCGAGAAGAAGGTCTTAAGTGATGCGTGTTTAGAACACGCTTACGCGTTCGGATCGGATGATTGCACTTTGTAAAAATTAACGTAACGTGGGTAAATTCATATAACGCTGCACTTTATAACTTTGATTTTTGGCCATAATTAATGTTTCCAGATTAGTCTATTGCAAATTTAGTTCACTCGATGTTTATTTTACACATTGATAACTGATCAAAATGTTATAGTCCACTTTTTACACCAAAACATTAATTTTAACTTTGCGAATTCACAACATAGATGTTATTCGTAGGACGGTACACATATATGTGAAAGATTGAGTCTTGATTACATGTGGGTATCGATCGCGTCGACTTCTTTTGCAGACGCTTTTGTTGTAGGTCAACAGATGGCGCCATAAGTTTTTTTTGCATATAATTGGAAGGAAGGACGTGATAGAAAAGTAAGGAAGGCAAGCCAGTACAAATCTGAATACTTTAAATCTGGTATATTTATATAGGTATATGGTATAAGGTACGGCAGAGGACATGGAATCTTTCCAAGTCACAAAATGGACGTAATGGGTTGACAGTTACTCTTGCCGTAGCACTTAAGTACATGATATCGTAATAGCCAATCACGAGCCTACTGCTGAACATAGGCCTGCCTATAGATATACTTATACGACAACTATTTCCCGTTGTAGCTTCTTGTGACGGGAGGCTTAGCAAATGTATATTTTTATTATTTTCATATTGTTGGCAGGAAGTCAGTGCTGCTTACCTCGTTTCAAATTATCTACTGTGCTCCTGAATCTACAATTCTAATACATAATATTTACATTAATATTTTTGTATACTTTATACTCATGTGTTTATGTTAAAAAAGGACACTACAAAACAACATTTGATTTTTAATAATGCACAAATAATATTCTAAGTAAGTACTAAAAATCCTTTTAAATCTTTCAGTTTAAAAACAGAATCGCAGTGCGAATTCCTGCACTGGCCAATGAGCTACATGTGGTTAACATCGCCTCCCTGGAGATATGTCGTTAGCTACAAAGAATTCGCTCTCTGGTACAGTACAATATCTTTTTTATATATTTTTATTTTATATTAGTGCAGTCAGTTATTAGTTTAATTTGTTAATGTGTGGGATGTAACTTTTTTATTTCAAGAGAACGTTTTTGCATACACTATATGTACCGTAAAACAATACCTATATGTATTATAAAACGGGAAAACGAACCATTTTTTAAATATAAAAACTCGGCAAAAAACTTGTAGTTTTATTTACCCTGAAAATGATTTCCCACTAGATTCTTGCGTCTTTAAAAATTGGCTGTCTACGTTGCTTTGACGTGTTGAAAAATAACGTTGCCTAATGGAGCTGCTTTAATTTTTTTTAATTGTAAGTGCCCATCTAAGGTCGCGTTTTTGTGGTGCTGTACATGGGATACTTGCCACGCTGGGTAAGGGGGTTGGCGATTGCAGTGCAAGATACATCGCACCTGTAACGCTGCTGCCCGTCACAGGCCTGGGAATTTTTGATATTACGAAGACCAGGATAGTTATACTGCCTTCCGTTGGAAGGCTAAAGGTCTCCTTTTTATGGCATTTCCAACTGTCAGCTCGTTCAATTTCCATGATAAGAAGAAGTGGCAGTACTCTGTGCCGCTGCCACACAGCATTCACATTTTTATAGGATATGGGTGACAAACGAGTACACAGTCCAACTGATGGTAAGTGGTTGCTGTGACCCATAGACATCTACATCTATTCTCGATTACGAATCAAAATGTAGACGCGTTGTCTCCCATGAGGACTTAGATGGAGTGCCTCGTTTCCAGTAAAAAGGGTCTCTGGTTCTCTAAATTAGCCATACAAAGCACAGCAGCATTAAGCTGCTATTTTACACTGCTGTTCCGCAAGAACATGGTCCTTCACCGGAACAGTCATGCTAATAGAATGCTTATGCTTAATAGAATTGCAACATGGACAGAAAATCTACTTACCATCAGGTGGACAGCCTAATTCTTTTAAAAAGTCCTGCATGTTTTCTGGGACTTTTATTGTTAAGGGTAAACATCAAGCAATTATTGTCTCATTGGATTCGAGTTACCGATGTTAGTAGCTTATGCTTCCTCCTAGTGTTTATAGAATATGCATTACTATTTTTGATAAAACTATTTTTGTTTTGATGTATATGCATTAATTGTTCGTAAATACGAGTATACCGATAAATAGAAACATTATGCTGCATTATGGGTTTTCCTGTCATGAAATTGTCAGTAGCAGCTCAGAGTCGGGAAGCTGGAGGTATTTCAACCCCGTGCCTCTTAAAACACGTAAACTCATTGGTCTTGCACTTGATCTCTCTCCAATCGTGTCGGATAACTATCTCATTTAACTAACAGACCGACGATTAAACCGTCTAGTGGCGGTGTACGAATATCCACTACCCCATATCGTCCCGTGGGTGTCGTAAGAGGCGACAGAAGGAAATTAATACAGAAGATAAGTAGCAGGATCTTCCTGTTAACAACTCAAAATATAAAAAAAATGCATGTACAAATTTTCACCGGACCTTAGTTTATTCCCTTATTTATCTCACACCCCTTTAACAGTGAAAGGAGGCATGTTCCATTATTTAAAATGTTTGCTTTTTTATTTCACACATTGTTATTATGAACATTTAAGGTTATAATACGTTTTTCTGAAGAAAATATTCAAATAATATTAAATGAAAATATGTTTGGATATACTTTAATAAAATGTGGTAATTCGCGATCCATGTCACTGTCACTTACAAAGGCCTGGTAGTAAATAGTGGGACCCTTATCAAGTCATCGTCCTTATTAATTGCTACTGTAATAAAAAGGATAGCCGAACTAGCTTATGCGATAAACGTTTGTCATAAATTCCACATTACACGAGTAAACTGAGTTAAATCCCCATCAGTACTTATGATTTCTTTTTTAGAAAAGGGAACTAACGAGCATGCAGCTCACCTGATGGTAAGTGATACCGCCGCCCATGAACAACTGCAACACCAGGGGAATTACAGATGCATTGCTGGACTTTGAAAATGGAGTAAGCTCTTTTCTTGAAGGTCTCTTAGCCGTATCGTTAATTGTAATAAAATATTATAACCAATCATAGTTCGCAATAAACGCAAGCTTTAACTTATTGTTTTATTAATAACTAGCTACAAGCCACAGCTTCACCTAAATAAGATCTATTAGTTTTGCGTTATTTAGATTTAAGATAATAAAGATCTTTTATTTTATCAATTTTTATTTTTTTTATCTTACAAAAATAAATTATACATACATACAAAACTAAATTATATAATTGGTTATTTATGTCTTATTATCGTGAAAATAACCCCCTGAGCTTAATAGAAGCTAGTTATTTCAATATTACAGACAGACACTACAATTTAATTTATACGTGTCTAACTGTGGTAGAGCTATGCTGTAACTATATTAATTGTATAACTGTAGCACACCCATAGGCTCGACCAAGGAGGGACCACGCTCTCACAGAATACCTGCGTAAAATAGCAGCTTAATCCTGCTGTGTTTTGTATGGTGAGTGTAGAGAATGGGAGACCCTTTTTACTGGAAAAGAGGCATTCTATCTTAGTCCTCACGGCTGACAACGCATCTGCATTTTGATTTGCAAACGAAGATAGATGTAGATGTCTATGGGCCACAGCAACCAGTTACCATCAGGTGGACTGTGTATGTGCTCGCTTGTCACCCTTATCCTATAAAAATAACTTTAGTTGTCTTTTTTTTTAATGGTAAAATGACTTCGCATACTCACCTCGCGGGGGCAAGGACGGGTTATGTCGGACTTGCACCGTCTAAAACCCCATGGTGTTCACCCTCGTCGCATATAGGCAGGGCCACGAAACGCTTTCGCACATATCCGCGGCCCCACCTGCGCTGGCCGCCCCATGGCGGCCACTCCTCAGGAGAGGACTACTCCTCCCCATCTCCTTCTCAGTTAAGGCGCACCAGAACACATGGCGCGCCCTCCTCCTCGGCCTCCAACTTAACATGCGCAACGGACGCCCCCGTGTCCGAAGCGCGAAGGCCATGGGGCCAGGAAAAAGCACTCAGAAGTACCAGCCTTCCTGATCCCAGCGGCGGATCTGGTCTATGGCTCCGCCGCCAACCAAGATTCGGCTGCGGAGGGTAAGGAGAGCGGCACCTCGCAATACCGACTCCACCTCGGCTGCAGCGGTGGAGGGAGCGGACACCCCTCTCACTGCAGCCCGCCGACACACATCCGAAGTGGGCTCGTCAAGCCCACTCGGAGTGGCCACCTTGAGCCGGCCCTACACCAAGGGCCAGCCAAGTGGTTTCTCTTTGTTCACCGCAGGTGACCAAGCCACGGCTACTAAGCCCCCCCCCCCGCCACGACAAGTCGGAAACCCGTTTGGGGGGGGAACTTTAGGTAAGTCTATCTTATACATACATTTATGTGAAGTTGCAGTGTATATTTGTAATACCAAAAAAAACTAGCTCCTCTCAAGCTCACGGGGTTATTTGCATGCTATTAGGGCATGAACATCCATTACAGCCTACAAAAGCCCACTGATGATACTAGACCTTCACCAAAGATTTCTTGTAAGAGGTATTTTGTCATAGTTGCCACGCTTTTATATAATTTAAATTGCTGTTAGGAAGATGCTGCGGCCCATCTTCAGTTTCAGTTTCCTTATGTCGCCTCTTGTAATGCCTACAGGGCGATAAGGCTTAACATCTTAGTCCCCAGAGGTGACAAGCATCTGCTACTACAGTACTGTACTGCTACTACAGTAGTGTCATAAGTGGCTACTGCAGCCATTGGGCACCGCCAACATCAAACAAAGAAGTCCATAGATGCCTACTTGTACTAAGACTGGACTAACTTGGAATTCTATAAAGCCTGTAATTATATTTGGCGGCATAAATAGGTATGGGTGTGGTTCCAGTGTGGGTCCAGATGCAGACACACAGACCAAGACTGACTCTAAGGTAGAAAAGAAGTCCTACCACCTGATACAAATATGAACAAAGTTAGATTTAAAAGAAGCTGAAATCAAAAGATGATTAATGCCATTTTGTTGATAAATGCTTGAAAAGCTACCCTTCTTCTGGGGAAGGACCTTTCAAGCATATGTAATGAAAGTTCTTTGGCAAGCTCCCCTCGCCTCAACTTGACGGCTTGACGGATGATAGATATAACATATAGGCTGTCATTGATTTCGTCTTATTTGTGGAAGTTACATAGAGCATTTTTTTCAATAAATTTTTATTTTATTTATTATTCTTTATTATAACACCTTACAACTATGGTAACAATGGGCAGATTTAATTCGTGTGGGTATTATGTAAGTAATTGAGTTTTATAGTTATTGTTTTAACTGCTACAAAAACAAATACCATTATAAACGACGATTACATGATATTTCTCTCTAAAAATATTTTCATGTGTGTAAAATAAAAAATAACATAAAAATAAATAAAATATAAACATTAGAGCATTATAAAGCGAAAGTCGTTTCTAGTACATTTATAATGAACAAGCAAAAAAATAAATAACGACGTCAGTAAGAGACACATCATTAAATAATTCTTTGTTAGATAAAGATAAAAATTGGCAATTATGAAAGAGCGCTCTGTTTGATCTCTCTGACTGTTTGAAGAAGTATTGACGTTGCGTGGAGAGGAAAAAAACACAAACATTTATATTTCTGGAGCGTTAGACCGAAATATTTTCTTTTCTTTTTATTATCTTATTTCGCCTATATTTTAGATAACAACTCTAAAAAAACTGTGGCTGCCAACTCACCTGCAATCTTCGCAACTATGGCAATTACCTATGAGGCAATCTATAGGGAAAGTCCTAATATGATTAATGAATAACGAAAGCTATTGCTTACCAAAAGTGCACTCCTAACTATAGGCTTCCCCCATAGATTACTTGATATTTAAATGAAGATATTCCACGGGAGAGACCTATGTTTATCAGTGGATCTTTAATATGAGGGGACTATGTAGTAATATATGGGATAGGCCTATATTTAGCATTAGATTTACAATAAACGGTAATGAACAAAAAATTTGATATTTATATTTGTATTTTAATAAACATTTCTGTTTATTCTCTTTGCTTAACCTCGAGCGTCAATAAGTTGCACAATGAAGGATATATTTCCTGTCTAGCAGTTGATGGATGACGTAATCAACTTGTGCTATATAATGCAACACCAATATGTTGCACTACAACTTGAGTTACATTAAATTTATTATTTGTTTCTCCACTTCACGTCTCTACAGACTTTATTTACAGATTATTATATCAATACCGATTAATTTATGGGGTTTTTGGGATTAATCAACAGGAGAGAAAGGTTCTTAAGTAACTGTCTCGTATTGGTAAGCGAAGACGACTTGGTAAGAGATATAGGAAGTCGATGGATGCAGGTGGCTCAGGACCGCGCATTGTGGCATTTCAAGGCCCATGTTCAGTAGCGGACTTGTAGCGCTGTAATGATAACGATGATTTATTTATGCTGTAGTTTGGGTGTTTTAGACGTGAGTATTTAAAAACTAGTGAGGGTAGAACACTAAACCGTCTCAGGCAATTAGCTTCGGCGTGATATCCGGTATTATTTTTAAATTAGGGAAATGTTCTGTTTTTAATATAGTTAAAACGAAAATTGTCATAATTACAATTCTCTGCAAAGCAAATTGCGGTTAGACCAGTAAATCTGGGCGAGACCTAGTCATGTTGTATTATGTAATAGTATAGATTGCACATATGAACTGGTTGACTTTCTATAATCAATAACACTAATAGAAAACTATAGAAATTAATTGATTGTATATTCATAAGAGCTGTTGGTTTTCTAAATAAATAAATAAATAATGAAATCAACGTTAAGTCACGTGACTATCACGTTGAAATATGTCATTTCCATACAATCTTGGCCAACTTCAAAATAGGAGGAGGTTATAATTGTATGTTCATAGGTAGCTCAAGTAGGCGAGGTAATTTTTACCGACTATAATATAATGGATTTCCGCAAAGTAATGCCTGATTCTATTAATTATGTTACGCGATTTCTTCGTCAATTGTGCGCAGATTTTTATTAAATAGTTTATTTTGCAGATGGGACCCTTAAGGCGACAAATGGGGATGAAGTTTTTAATGTAAACATTTTGATGACATTAAGTTTGTGATATTTCTTTGTTCATTTATAACTTTAATAAAAGGTTTTTAATAAAAAGTAGAAGTCAACTGTCTTTCTATAGAACTAAAAAGAATAAAGAAATATTACATTCTAAAGTCGAGGTTTTAAATATTCTATACAATTTGTCTCAGCACCGACTTCAGTCTCTGCAGATCTTCACTTGGGAGACTTCTTTCAAAAAAAGAGTTATTTTAATAAATGGATAGTTCTCCTTCATTGTAACATTTTCATACGATTATTTTCTAGGTTTCCATATGACGACAAAATTTAAAGTATTAAATAACCAACTTGAACTCTATTATTCTCTTAGAAGCATTATCTGTTCGCTCATATAGACATTAGTTGTTTATATTCGTTGAGTATTTACTTTCAGATATTTGTTCCCAACTATAACATGTTACAGACATGCAAGATTTGAAAACTTCACCATTTAGTGGTCTTAAGTGCCTTTTTATAGAATAAGTTAACGAAAGAGCACACGGTCCACCTATAGGTAAGTAGATGCTGTAGCCCATATACATCTACATATGTCCTCAATTAAGAATCAACATGCAGATTTCATATTAACCCTAAGGACTAAGATGGAATACTTTCTTTCCAGTAAATACACTCATTATATGGAACACAGCAGCATTAGGCTGTCATTTCACGCTGGTATTCTGCGAGAGTCTAGCTCTACCATGTAAAAATCTCTAAAAATTGTATTAAAGTAAGTGAGAATGTTACGTGACTGGATGGTAGGAAAAATTCTTTCGAAAGCTAAATCCAATAGACATTCAAGCCAGATGGTTCTAAGTGGCCACAAAAATAGACCAACTGGTGCCACACGAAACTTTAATCAAGCTATGATTTATTAATTTGTATCAGGAGTGTGGCATTTATATTTCAAAACCCCATCTTACACATCATGGTGACACAATTGTTTTAACTTGTTTTTTTATGGTGATGCCGTTATATACGAGTATTATTGGTTCAAGTTCTTTTGTCACTTCAGTTTCAAAAAACCAATGTTGTTTAATTATTTTAGTTCCTAAGCGCGATCATAGATGGCGCAGGCTGTCTGTTGCTTCGCGCAGTTGAATTGTTTTTTTGTTTAGTGACCCTCGGGCTCTGAAGGCTCTTAATAAATTTTGGGTTACCAGTATTGTATATTGAATTTTTATTTCAATTACATACCTATCTCGAACTACCTCGTCATACCTATGTATTGGGTTATACACCCACTTACCAGCAGATGGACTACTAGTACTTATCAACAACAGACAAAACCTGTAACTTACTAGTTTTTAAACCTTTCTTCTATAAAAATAATTCCAATATCGGTAGGGTATTTAAAATGCGAAAAAGTGCATAAGAGCTATGTGTGGGGTCCTCTGACTGACTCTTGTAGACCGCTTTTTAAGAAACTGGGCATTTTGCCACTACCCTGTTTATACATAAAAGGGGTATCTTTATTTGTACAGAAATATAAACACTTATTTGAAAAATCAAAAATCCCAAGAAAACTTTTAAAATAACAAGTTCATTTTATCCGAAAACAGTATATTATACTAAAAGCATTTACTGAAATGCCATTAAAATTTACAATAATATTCCTGACTTTTTATAAATATGAACGATATAAGATTTAAAAGATACTGAACACGTGGTTGTTAGAACAATGCTTCTACAGCTTACAAGAATTTATAGAAAACAAAGATTAAATAAAGTAATGATATATTTGGTGGTTAGATAATTATTATTGAGTACCAAGATAAAATTATATTGAAAAAGTTAAATCCGTAAGTAAAGTATTTTTTAATTAATTAATCTATATATTTGATAAGGATATCAGTTATTTTTATACGTATAATTGAGACTTAATATTGTACACCTGAAATAGGTAGACTATGGAGAACAAATGTACTTAACATAATCTTAATATTTTATTTAATTTTAACCTGTAACTATAATATTTTTGATTTGATTTTATATGATTTGATTGGAAAAAATAAATCTTATCTCCCACCCGGGGTCATAACGAGTGACTGCTATGCCGCCGCTAATACACGGCGGAATAATTGGGGATGGATATAAGCTGGCAGTAATTGTGGTAATATGAAGTATAATCTCCTATCTGCTGTTTACATCTTCTTGTCGTTCGCATATTCACTTTTTTTTAGTATATTGGCAGCAATGTCTTTCTAATAACAACTAGAAAATAAAAGACTGCGGTACTAACACGTCTGCCAAGTGTGGCAACTTTGGCGAAAAACCCACTTATAAGGCATTCTATGGTGTGGCCTATGATCACCAGTGCACTTTGATAGGCTGTATGAATGAATAATGAATACACCGATGCTTTCGATATCAATGAGTAACTTTATACATTACTAGCTGTGCCCCGCGTATATCCCATGTCTGAGCCGCGTAACTTGACATGGACACCTAGTTCAAGCATTCTAGATATAAATGTATGAAAAAATTGGTAAAATTAATGCAATATTTTTTATCTATCGAAAAAAATCAGCACCCGGCCCTGATGGCATTAGCAACAGGGTACTGAAATCTCTCTTCGCGCACGTTTGCCTCCTGGTAGACATATTCAACGCTCTTCTATCCAGCTGCTCCTTCCCGGATGCATGGAAAGAGGTAGACGTAATAGGAATCGTGAAACCTGGGAAACCACGCAACTTAGCCTCTAGTTACAGACCAATTAGTCTCCTCACCACACTGGGGAAATTTTATTAAATCTTCTTCCTAAATACGTCTTCACTAAACAAACTTTTTTTCAAACGAGCAGTTTGGCTTCAGACTCGAACACTCGTGTACCGACCAATTACATCACCTCACAGAATACTTTCTGAAAGGATTCAACCTTCCAAAAAGAAGTCACAGAACAACCATGACGGGTGCCCTCTTCTTCGATGTCGCAAAAGCGTTTGACAAAGTCTGGCACGATGACTTGCTTTATAAGCTGTTTAAACTCAAGGCACCAGATAGACTCACCCACATCATCAAAGTCTTGCCAATCGCCAGTTTCACTCTACAAAGCGTCCCCTCAAAGCTAGAGTCCCACAGGGCGCCGTCCTCTCCCCACTTCTCTTTACTCTCTTCACAAGTGACATCTCGAAGGACCCAGTGGTGAATGCTGCCCTTTTTGCCGATGATACGGCACTTTTCGTCACCCGTCATAATAAAAGAATCCTCACCGAGATGCTCCAAACAGCGGTCAATCGCTTAGGCGACTGCTTCTGCTTATAGAGAATCGAAGTGAATCCTGTGAAAGTGTAGCAATAGATTTTCAAAGAAGTCGTGGTAGCTCAGATGGTTGGCGCTCGCGGTACGCGAACAACCCGGGTTCAATCCCCGCCGGTACCAATGAAATTGTTAATTGTAATTTTAAGTACTGATTTACCACGTGCTCAGCGGTGAAAGGAAACATCGTGAGGAAACCTGCATGTCTGAGTAATAAGAAAATAAATTATTACGAAGACTTGTGAAGTTTGCCAACACAGATTGGGGCAGTGCGGCGGACACTTCCTTGCCCTAAACCCCTTTCATAAATGAGTTAACTAACTGAGAAAATTTAACTTTAACACTTTCAAAGGATCCCCCACTTACAATCATAAATACAAAAACCCCAAAAATGCGATAGATCCGATCACCGTGTACGGCCGCCGGATCCCCTGGGAGTCAACGGCCAAATATCTAGGGGTCACATTTGACCAGGGTGTGACATTCGCGAAACACATTCGCGATGTCCGCAACTGTGCAAAATTCGTCACTAGTCGCCTCCATCCGCTAGTTAACAGCAAGAGCGAACTGTCCTTAAGACACAAGATTCATCTTTACAAAGCGTGCATAAGACCTATCATGTTTTATGCAAGCGTAGTTTTCGCGCACGCAAAGCGTAGTCATTTGTGCGACCTCCAAGTCGTCGAAAATAGATTCACTCGCATAGCCACCAGAGCTCGGTGGTACCAGCGAAACTCCGGCTTTCATAGAGACTGTCAACTTCCGACGATCTCTGAATATTTTAAGGACATCCCAACCCACTATTTGTAAACGGGTTCTAACTCCGAACGTTGTGCAAACCCTCCGGAGGCCCCGCAACTTTTTTATCGAACCCCCTGTACCGCTTGATTCCGACGACCGAAATGTCGCCTGAAAAGTCACACACAAGCACCTAGTGCCACACACACTATTAGGATACCAACGGATGGGACGCAGCGAGTCCGTAGACGAATGCAGTGCACACCCCTCTACACCACGTACACACCGTACACCCGCAGCCCTGGGTGGTTCTCACCGCCCAGAACTCCGGACGGTGCAAGCTAGCCGTCAGAGCCGGGTCCCATCACCCCTGTTCGGACGCCTATTACATAACTCATCAATGTTATGTTAATGTGATCACAAAACGGAACACAATATTATCCCCCTAAGATTATTGGTTTTAGTGTAAAATAAACTATCTCCACCCCCTCCCTTTTTATAGCCTGAGCCCAGTGAAGCCACATAGGCTAACAGCATTACGATCACAGAATCTAGACTAACGTTCTTATACCATTAGGTAAAAGTACTCCATTAATTTTGCAAATTTTTTAACATTAAATGATTTAACTAAAGTCGCCCATAGAAGCGTTCACTGCTCGTTTCTCTTGGTACTCATCGGGCGGCTAGGGATTATGCGTCGTTCGCGCATCGATTCGAGTGTTGAATTATTTTCATTTTTCGTTATCTCTTACACTATGCGCCTAAATACCATGCTATAAAGAGCAAAGATTATCTTCATAAAATTGTCTTGATGATGAAGTAACTTTCGTTTATAAGAAGGCATATTATGCCATGCCTAATAATAACGCTCGTAAATCACTTTTGAATATTCAATTTTTTTTTGTCACATAATACCTTATTTTGGCTTATGTATAAGAAATAGGCATATTTGAAAGGAAGTAAAGATCTACATTTTTGAAGAACATTGTATTCACGTATCACTAACTATAATACTCAATACTCAATACTCAATATTTATTTGCATTCCATAATGTACAAATGAATAAATAAAATTATCACAATATGGACCCTGTTGGGTATAGCAAATTAGAAAATTAGAACAGAGGAGGACGCATAGATGTTTTATAATTCATTATTATTATTATATCATTCCTTATTATTATATCATTTATTAGTCCATAATTATTCATATTAATCATTCATTTATTTATAGTATTGCATTTGTCATTCAGGTATTCATATAAAGTATAATAACATTTATTGATTATAACATATACATATATAACATTAGCACACGCGGATAAATAATTTCGGGAGCGCTTTTTCTTCTGACTTGCTGGACAAAAATCAATATTTAAAGCAAGCTGAGAGGTATAACCTAATGCCAGATAGCCTCATAAATCTGGCTATGATATGTAAAAAAAAGTAAATTGGACTGGTAGTTCCTGAGACCAGCCTGATTAAACAAACAAAAAAAAACAAAAAACAACAAAAAAAACCCTTCTACTTTATTGTATTAGAATACATGTAGTTTAGCTAGCCTAAGCAATATGATCGTACGAGTATTAAAACTTTGGTACTGTTCAAAGATTTAATTTTAGATAGAAGGAAACTTGAGCATATGTGAAACTGTTTGATACGCTATTAAACAACAATATAATCTATTATAATGTTGAATACTTCGTATACGATTTGGAATATGTTGCTAACTGCGTTTATATGATTTTAATGTAGACCACGAAAAAAAATATGAAAACATAAAAATTAATAACTTATTATTGACATTGTAACATGACATTAAAAATGATCCTGCCAGTCAAAAAAGGTTTAACCAAGTCATAATTAAATAAAAAGTTTTAACTCATAACTGTTGTTGTTCAAATAACATTGAATATTCTCGAATCCGGCCTTTAATTAAGTTGTTTACAATTCTGATCGAATTGGTTCGAAGGTTGGAAGGAAAGTTTTAATATATGAATTTGTTATGAAATATATACTAAGTTCATCCAATCACTTATTTTAATTGAAAACAAATTGCTGTGAACAAGGACACAATCCATCAGATTGTACGTGGACGCCGTGGTCCACAGACAATTTTATCTATCCTTAAACAAAAGGATGCGATGTTACCTGCGAGAACAAAGTGTCGTTCTCGGTATTTGATGAATTAGTCACATTTAAAATTAGTAACATTTATTCTCAACCTTTGATAAGTTTCTTTTTTTACTTCTTCCGCGTTTTATTATTAACTCGGGGACATGGGTTTAACCAAAGTAGAGGCGATTTACTGCAATCTTAACGTTCGATAGTCGGATAAGTAAGTGTATTGAGAGTCCGGACCGCGCCCAACAACATTCTCAGAATTCTCAACAACATTACTACTCAAACGATATTAACAGAAGGCTAGGAGTAATAATATCCTGCGATAACAAGTATAAAGGGGCAATTTACTTTGTGCCATACAATTCCTATTGCCCCTTTATACTTCGGTGTTGTAAAATACGTAAAAGCCTAATATCCACTGCCACGTTTCGTCCGGTGAGTGACGTAAGAGACGACAGATGACAACAAACTATGAGATGGACAGCAGCGTCTTCCTAAGAAAAACAGAAAAATAAGAACAACTGCGGTTGTCAACTCGCCAGCACATCGTGGCGCACTATGACAAATATCCCTCCTCAGCAATCTATGGGTGAGGTCTAGGTCTAGCGGTGGACTTTTGATAGGCTGTAACGGTAACGGTTAACGCTACTTATTCTTTAATATTGAGATCGAGAAATCACCCATGAGAAGCCGGGGCGGATTGCTAGTTGATTATTGAAGTTAAAGTGTCTTATCATAATTTAAAATTAAACATTTTGTACAACCGACTTCAATATAAATTATTAAGAATTACTCAAAAACTATTGGTCTGACCTTGATCAAAATTATATGAGACCACATGTAAAAAAGCTTTCCCATAAAAAAGGATCATCAAAATCGGTCCACCCAGTAAAAAGTTATGAGGTAACACATAAAAAAACATACAGTCGAATTGAGTACCGTCTCCTTTTTGAAGTCTGTAGAAAATACTTCAAGCTTTTTCATTTGTAAATTTAATGTTTCCAGCGCAATGTCGATAATCGTTGTCATTATTTCATTCGTAACATCTGCGAAAGCAATTAGGGTGTAATTATGCGGTCATTAGAACAAAAAGCCTTAGGGTGGATTCACATTTGTGACATAGACGAAACGTGAATCTGTGGCTGTCTTTGATAAGCGTGTCAAAAGCAGAAGTGATAATGATTGTATTACTATACTCATCACTGCTCATATAAGGAGCTTTAGGAACCCGAGCTCTAAAAGGTGACCGCTCATACCCTTCGAACTACAGGCCTATCGCCATCACCTGCTTGTTCTCCGCAATAATGGAATTCGTTATTAACTGTTAGCTCGTGAGGTACCTTGGAGAGCATCAACTGATTAGCGACCATCAATACGGTTTCTCCAGTTCGCTCATCTAGTTATCTTGTTTCCTACCTGACCCACATAAACGGAGGCATACGAGACCAAGGGGGAGGCCCTGGCGGTTAGTTTTGACATAGCGAAGGCCTTCGATCGGGTTTGGCACAAATCGCTTCTTTCGAAGTCTCCTTCTTATGTTTCCGAAAAATTATTCAAATGAGTCACGGTGCATGCTCCAACTACAAGAATATGTACCCTGGTGTTCTACAAATCTGCTACTTTACCCTGTTCCTTCTGCATATTAATTATATGTTTCATACTAGTGACATTCATTGTTATGCAGACGGCAGTACTGGCGATGCTTGAACACCAGCCGTGCTTATATCTCTGTACATCTTTTATCGCATATACTAAGGAAAGCGTTAATAGGAATTGTTCGAATCAATTCCAGCGGCAGATTTTCACCATCGTACACTGTGACAGAATTTGAAATTCCACCTTCATCATCTCGATGGTCGACGGACTATTACCCTGCGATTTACGCTTAATTTTCTGCCTCGCACGCCCATTCTGAGGAATTTATTGTGATCAGCGATATGACTTACGGACGTATAAGAAAAGAGCCTTTCCAAAAGGTCGGCACCATGCACCAGTTACCCTAGTGTTGTACATATATTTTCATGGGCGTCGATGATCACTTATCATCAGGTGAGCCGAATGATTGTTTGCTTCTCCTCTTGCATAAAAAAGTTATTGAACTGGAATGGAGCCGTCGTTTGACGACTGTTTGGCGGCGGAACTCGAGTAGGGTTGTTGACAGATGAACAGCAGGCAGCTCAGCCGTACAGCCGTAGTTACACACCATAGCGAACATACGCCCGTCAGAACACGTCTCTTCTTATTATCTGTACTAGGCCTCTTCAAGATGTGCACATGCGATGTAACATTTTGGGTAGGCAGGTAAACATCATTTTCTGCCGACTTCCAAAAAGGAGACGGTACTCAATTCGAATGTATGTTTTTTTTTTATGTGTGTTACCTCATAACTTTTTACTTCTCATGTGGTCCCATATGAATGTAATCAAGGTCAGACCAATAGTTTTGAGTTATTCCTAATAACTTATATTGAAGTCGGCTGTACAAAATTTTTAATTTTAAACTATATATATATTCATCTACAACAAATTAGTTAATTTATACGGCTTAAAGCGATCCCAACATTACGAGGCTAAAACAAAAATGATGAACTATTTACTGACTTGGGACTATGAGGAAACAGAAGAAATATTGGTGAACCTTAAATAGGTGTTAAAACGGTAGTGGATAGCAATGACGCCAGCCCTGCCATCTGATCCCAACATCCACACACACACACACACACACACACACACACACACACACACACACACACACACACTCATACACACACTCACACTCATACACTCACTTACTCGCGCTCCTTTAAATTAGAATATGCTTGTTATGTCTGTAATTTTCATAATTTTAAGTCGTAATTTTTTTGCTTTGAAACGCATAATTGTTTCACGTAATTTCGACAAATAGCCACTTTGTTCTATTGTAAAATCTTTTGTTTGACCCCCACGAGACAGTCCATGCTTAGTGTGGGAGTCACAGAACTTTTCTGTATTTTGGCTAAGTGTTTCTGGTAAATAAATAAATTTATTATGTATATATATATATATATAATAAATTTTATTTAAAATGTTTAATATATATATATATATATATATATATTAAACATATAAATTAAATTGAAGTGTCTGTCTGTAAAATCGAATTAGCTGTATTTTATTGAGCTGATAGGGTGATTTGCATTCAATTAAGACATGAATAGCCATATGTAAAACTTTGCCCATCTATTTTTCTGCCTGTTTGTCCAGGCTAACTTTCGGAATGGCTGAACTGATTGTAATGAAACTTCATGAATAGATACTCGTAGCGAGCAGATTTAGGAATATTCGAGGCCATATTATATCCAAAAAATTTAGAGTAATTTATGTTGTGAAATAGAAAAATTGACAAAACAAATGGTCATTGATGATTATTTAAAAAAAATCTAAGCGGCTTATATTATATAAAAATGTTAATTATTTATAAACCAGTACCCATTAAACTATAATGTTAAACGGGTATGGGGTTCGACATTAATTTGCAAGGGTTTTCTTATTTGCATATCCGTGACTAGAATAAGGGAAGCAATTGTTGAGATTAGTGTGAGGCAAACAATTTTAATTAAAAATATACTTTAACAAGAGGGACCTTTTATTCATCGGTACTCCATGTTTTGGCGCAGACTCCAGAACTATAATGTATACATTAATTTATTCTTTTTAGCTTTGTTTTCGGGCTTTTGTTTTAATTTTTTTAAGCATTTTCAGTGGACAATACTTCTACTTAATTACTGTAAAGTCGTGACCCTTTCACAATTCTACCTTTAGATAAATTAACTACATTTTTAGACCATCTTTACTCCATAAATAGTAAAATTCAGTTCACAATAGAGTTAGAGGCAAATAATTACTTAGCTTTTCTAGATGTGTTAGTAATTTTGAATCCTGATAATACCTTGAGCCACATTGTGTTTTAAAAAAGACACATATAGATTGATATCTAAACGGTGATTCTCACAGTCATGCTTTAGAGTTAGATACCGTGGGTTAATCTATGTTTCAGAGAGAACGCGGGATCTGTGACAATAAACACAAGCAAGTTTTGCATGACAAGAAGCTTCCAGTCACGCGACTACATTACAGTGAACGAGTGAAGCCTGCTGTACTACCATATGTCAGAGGTATTACTGACAAGATTGGTTACATCTTGATGCGTGCTTCCATCAAAACATACTTCAAGCCGCCGAAGAAGAATAGTCAGTTTTTACCATCAGTCAAGTGTAATGTCCCTCTGCAAGATGCATGAGTATAGAAGCTTAAATGTGAACGTGATCTCTATTATATAGGACAAACTAGAATATCAATAAAACCCGCATTAAAGAATACATAGCTGATGTGAAGAATCGACGCTCCGGGCTGTCTGCAGTCTGTGAGTACGCACAGGGTCGCCCTCGTTACTACATGAGTTTTGATAGACCACAAATTCTCGCTAAAGAACACCGATTCCTTCCAAGGATGATTCTTGAGACTATTGAAATAAAAAAACATCCTAATTTCAAAAGAGAAAATACATCCTAATTTTAAATATATGCGATAAAATCCGAAAAAGCTAGTTTTATTTAAATGCGTAGTGTCCGTGTGAATATAAGAAATCATTAATTAGAATGTCGTCTGAAATATTCATCTCCTGTTTTTCCACACTTAGAGATTAAAGTTTTTCTAGATATTTACATGGGGCTGCCACTCACGAAGGATATCTTAATTAATATAAAAAATCAGTTATATCGGTTCAGCCTCCAAAAAAGCGGTGGTGGTTGCATATAGAACCTACTCGTTTATAATATATTAAATTTAAGGGATCTTTAAAAGTGACAATATATTATGTCATCAACGTGATCGAAGACGTGATAAATTCATTTTTTTTAGTCAGAGCGTAAGAATTTGTGAGAGAAACACTTTGGTCTATATATATATATATATATATATATATATATATATACTATTTTACTAAAGCTAAAGTGAAAACTTGATAATAGAGTATTAAGGATTTATTGTCGTTTAAGCAGCAAGAAAAGATTAATTTTATGCACAAAACACCCACTTTCATTTATAAAACTCAAAGACTTGTTCACCAGTTTTATAGAATTCACTTCTACATTCAGTATTTATATTTCGTATCGTGTTTTGTTTTTGGTAGTAAGTAATTATAACATTTTTTTATCTAAAACAATATTAGCAGCTTAGGTATATAACAAATTACACAAATTAGAATTCACATAGTCGAATATACATTTTATTAAATCGCTAAATTCTGATATTAATATTAATGTTTGTGTTATTTTATATTTCGAAAAGTATTATGGCATATTGCAAATCCAAGATGTGCAGATTCTGTTCCTTATCGGACGAAACACTTCTGCGCATTCTTACTGAATACGGCCACCTATTTCAGAAACGTAACATTAATCTTAGAAATTGCTTAGTAGCGTCTAGAGAAATTAAAATATTATGTACCTCGCAAGTGATTTCCAGATCTCGGCTACAGCATCACCTGTCGAGTCGAGTCACAATTGTGAATCTAAACCATTCTCGAATCAACATTATCTCACACACAACATTTCATCAAAAGCTGTCCAGCCGTTTAGGATATTACTTATCTTATCTTAAAAAAAAAAACGTTACCCCCACACTAGGATTTTCTCCTTTGTCGTGGAGGCAGTTTACAAACATAAATTGCACAAGGACAAACATCCAGACCCGGAACAATTATTTGTAGGCCATACAAATACTTGTTCCGTGCGGGATTCGAACCCGCGGCCCCCAGCGCAACAACTGATTGCTAAGCCACTACGCCACGGAGCCGTCAAGCTTACTTATCTTCACGCACAATCCCTGACGGGGTAGCCAGAGAGAACAGATCGCCAAGTGTCACGATCCTTACATACCTCTTTCGCTTCTTTCAGATTCATTATCTTCTTCATACATGCACGTCTAGGTATCCGAGTACTCTTGACCCTACCCTCTTCGAGCAATTTGCTCACATGGTCTTCGAAAGTTAGTCTCGGTCTACCTCGACACCTTTTAATATTAACTTTCGCGCTATATATTTTCTTCACCATTCGGTCTTCACTCATTCGCTCAATGTGCCCAAACCACCGAAGCACGCCCTTATCAATTTTTGTGATAAGGTCGTCTTTCAAACCTGCCATATTGCGAATCTCTTCGTTTCGCTTTCGGTCGGCCATGGTAACGCCGCACATTTTACGAAGAGATCGCATCTCCACTGCATTCAACTTGCTTTTATGCTTCTTTTGGCATACCCAGGTTTCGCTGCTATATAACAAAGTCGGTACCAACACTGCGTTATGTATTGCAAGGCGTGCACTCTTCACTACGCCTTGCCTTTTGACTAACGCAGTCAGGGCACCATTGACTTTGTACCCGGCAGCGACACGCCTGTCCACATCTAATCCATCCCGGCTAAAAGCACTTCCCAAGTATACAATTTCATTTACTTGTTCTAGACATTCCTGATTTACCCATATTTCACACTTCGTTCTCTCTTCGTCCCTTTCAAATACCAGAACCTTAGTTTTATTAGCGTTCAAACGGAGACCTTTAATTTCACATTCCTCTTTCATACACGTGACTAATGCCTGCAGTTCTGCCTCTGATGGTGCAATAAGCACTGCATCATCAGCATACAGCAGACAATTTACTTTTATGTCACCCAATTTCACACACAAACAGCTATCTTTCAGCTTTTGTAAACAGCTGACGAGATACAGTATGAACAGCCAGGAAGATATGACACAACCCTGTTTACGCCCGTTTGGATGCTAAACATGGGTGACAGGTCATGCCCTACCCGCACACAGGCTTTACAGTCACGGTAAAGAGACTGCAAAGCCCTTAGCAATCGACCATCCACACTATACCCCGGCAACAGTTCCCACATTTTCTTCCTTACAACCTTATCAAATGCTTTCTCAAGATCCACAAAAGCACAGAAAATCTTCTGGTTAGCAGTCAGAAGCTTTTCCGTGATCATACGGAGAGAAAACATTTGATCCGTGCATCCTCTTCCAGCTCTAAATCCGCATTGTGCCTCCCATAGAAATCTTTCCGATTTCTCTTGCATCCTACGTGTCAAAACCTTCGAGTAAACTTTACTTGCTAAACTGGTCAAGCTGATCGCCCGATAGCACCCGCAGTCAAAATGTGAACCTTTACCTTTATATAAAGGCACAATGACTGCGGATCGCCAATCATCCGGGACATCCCCGTCCGCCAGCACAAATTGCACAGCAGATGAAAGCTGTCCCAGACGCGAGGCCCACCATACTTGACCATTTCAGCAGTAACTCTGTCTAGTCCCGCAGCCTTACCACATTTCAAACTTCGAATCGCACGTTCAATCTCTTTCATACTGATGACCTCAGTGTCATCGAGGTCCGGGTCTGGCGTACCAGTCACGGCGTCATCCCCGAATCCCTCACTAAGATCATCACACGCATACATTTCTCTATAAAATTCGCTCCATCGCTGCATGACGTCCGATTTTTCTGAGAGGACGTCATTAGTTCTCGAAAGCACTTTGTTCATTCTTAAGGCCGTCGCACCACTTCGGGTCCTTCCAACCTCTTTCCAGAAGAGTTTGTTGTTCTCCTTAAAGTTGTGCGACAACCTTTCGTCCGCTTCCATTCTACACCTTTCACGCACTTCCTTAATTAATGCTTTCGTGTGAACTTTCTGCAGCCTATATCTTTCTTTCATCTTCTCTGTCATATCCTTATCATTACTAGAGGCCAAGTAGTCTAACCATGCTTTCTTCTTCTCCTTTAACTTCATCATTCCACCATGCATCTCTTCTTTTACTACTGCCTCTTTTTATTGTTCCACACACTTCTTCCGCTGCACTTACCATTCTATCCCTAAGGTTCTGCTATATATATTATATATATTATACGCTATATATATTATACGCTACTAATTTACTTACTTGTATTTGTTAATCAATAATATAATACCTCATTAATAATAATATACTACGAAAAGAACTCCGTTCCAACCGAGTGTTTCACGAAACTTACGCATGTTTTCTTATTTATCCTTTATTGGAACATACCTTCAACTAGGGGTTACAAAGGACGGACTAAATGCACCATGGTATTCTCTACTAATAAACCCTGAAAAAGATTTAATAAATAAAAATGTTGGTAGATAAAATTAAGAACAAAAAAAGGTTTGAAAAACAGAAATTATTAATTCCCATTATATTTACATAATATATAATATAAAATACTTACTTACATAAAAGATTATATAAAGTTTTTGTCTAATGACAAAAAACAATAAATTTAATAACCATTCCTTCAAATCAAGTGTCAAAAAGCAGTTTTAACATCTTTTGAGACAAAAATTATCATTGACACTTGACCTAGACTAGACGAAAGACGAACTCAAGAGAATCAGATGTAATTCTTCTGATTTATTAAATATTTAGACTAGAAAAACGATTTTCGTCTAGCCTAAATATTTTAAATATATATTTAATTATCGCTAGGCGTAGAGATATTCCAGATTATTTTAAGTGCCAAAAAATAAAACACTTTAATAATGTAACAACTGAAAATGTTTAGGTGGAAATTTGTCTGAGTATTTATGATTTGTATGGTTCAGCTGAGTATGACAGAAATTTAAAACTGGAAATAGGTAGCAGCAGAATCTTTCTAAAAACAGCTTAAAATAATTTTAAAAAAACTGCGCTCTCCAAGTCATGGCAAATATGTGACTAAATCTATGCGGGAGGCCTATTTTTAGTATTTTTGAATGGCTGCAATAAATAAAAATTGGTTTTTAAAAGGAAACGGTCTCTTGTTTTGTTTTCACCTTTTAGAAATTATGATTAGAAAAGACATACTCGTAATACTGGTTTATATTATAATGACTTAATCGTCATATAAAATCATTATCATTATCAACGTTATAGCCTCAAGCAACTATGAATATAGACCTCCCCAAGGTATGCCACGAAACGACGTATAGAGCCTCTTGCATCTCTTACTACATCTAGTTGGAGGCTACCCTACACTTTGCTTACATCATGTGTTTTCTTTTCTTCTAGCTATATCGTCATCCCATTGCTACATCAGCTACCGATCCGTTACAGAAACAGAAACAGAAACTTTTTATTCAATATAGATTATAAATAATACTTATTGAAAGTCACTCTTTTATTTGATTACCACTGGTTCGGAAAAAAACTCTGTCCTGGTTTTTACCAGCAAGAAACCCAGCGGCACTTTTTTTTTAAATAACAGCTTACAATCATGATGTTACACAAATTAACAACACAACAAATTAGAAATAGCTTGGTAGCGATCACCTTATTTCCAGGGGTTATTATCATCCACAAATTCCTTAATATTATAATAACCCTTTTTATACAAACTTAGTTTAATAAAGTTTTTGAACTTTGAGCAGGTCAAACTTTGTATATTTTCTGGAATTTTGTTGTAAAAGCGTATACATCGCCCCAAGAATGAATTACTGACTCGATGGAGTCGAGTAACTGGTACTACTAGCTTGTGTCTGTTCCTAGTATTTACAGAATGAATATCACTTATTTTTGTAAAACTACTTTTATTTTTGTGTACGTACATTACATTTTCATAAATGTATTGAGAGGCCATAGTTAATATATTAATTTCCTTAAATTTTTGGCGCAGCGACTCTTTAGGCTTTAAATCATAAATTGCTCTTATGGCCCTCTTCTGTAAAACAAATATAATTTCAGTGTCAGCTGCGTGTCCCCATAGCAAAATACCATATGACATTATGCTATGGAAATAGCTGAAGTAAACTAGTCTAGCTGTTTCAACACTGGTTAGACTTCTAATCTTTTTTACAGCATATGCTGCAGAACTAAATCTGCTTGCTAGTTTTGATATATGGGGGCTCCATTGAAGCTTCGCGTCTAGTGTGATTCCAAGAAAAATGGTGGTATCTACAAGACTCAGTTTCTCCCCGTTTAAAATTACATTAGTATTTAATTGTTTGACATTTGGAGTCATGAATTTCATACATTTCGTTTTAGTGCCATTTAAATGCAAATTATTAACATTGAACCAATTTACTAATTTAGATATAGCATTATTTACTTCGTCATATTTTAGTAATTGTCGACTTAATTTGAAAATTAAAGAAGTGTCATCTGCAAATAGTACTATATCATGGTTATCCCCTACTATGTAAGGTAAGTCATTAATGTATACAAGAAACAGAAAGGGGCCGAGAATTGAGCCTTGAGGCACGCCCATTTGTACCATCGATCAGGAAGAGCTCATATTGTTAATGACAACTTTTTGTGTTAAGTTACTTAAATATGAAATAATTAATTTAAGAGCATCACTTGTTACACCGTAGTGTTGAAGTTTCCTGATTAATGTTTCATGGTGAACACTATCGATAGGTTAGGTTTTTCGGTTACTCTGACAATACTGCGAATAACCTTATTATGAAGTCTATCATGCAGAGAAAATCCGGACGTAGCCATCTCCATTGCTGAGGAACCTTCAGCTTCCTTCAGCCAGCAGTGAAGGAACACGTCTCAGATCCATATGTCATCACTGGCAACATGGACTGGTTGTACACTGGTTTTAAGGTTTCGAGAAAATATGATGAGAAGATTTATGACGTAACATCCCGAAAGCAGCCTAAATGGATCTGTAAATCGATTTGTGGGTCGAAGTTAGAGTTACTCTTATTTTTTACTTACTTACTCTTACTGACTAAAGCCTTATGGTATGTGGTTTTTCCCTACTCGTACCGACTAAATCCATAAGGTATTCTACCTTCGCCCCATATTGGCAGTGCGACGGAAACGCATTAGCGGCCGCCCGTGGCTTAAATTGATGAAATTAATATTCTTTGATTACCTTGAATCTAAATAACGCCACATTATTAGATACTGTTCAGGCAAAGCCGGGGTAGGTCGCTAGTCTTTTATAGAGAAACAAATGTCAAACATGCTGCTGTCTGTCGCCGGTCTGGGTAATTGTTTTACGTCTAAATAAGTGCCCTCACAGTCACTGTTACACGCCACATTTAATACACGGTACATGGCGACACTAGTTACCACTAGCGCCCTCTAATACCAAGTAGCAGGACTAGGAGAGTCAAGAACATTCTAGAAATTTCCATGGAAGAAGTTTACTAGAAATATCGACACCTAGTCAATCGGGACCGATACATACTCGAACATTCTAGAAGTTTCTACAGTAGAAGGTTCGGGAAATCGATTCTTCTTAAAATTGCCTTAGTAGGCCCCTCAGTGGCTCGTAGCCGCATGCGCCCTCTTTTCCCAAAAGAGGGTCGCTTCAGATTCAGCAGAAAACCTCAATAAGCCAATGCCAGTCCCACGGGTGGTTTTTAGTGGGTACACTTAGGGTGCTAGGTAGTTATTCACAGTGAGTCCTACATAACCACGACAAGCGGCTGTCGTGGTATGCATAAAGAATTTACCACCTCCTCGCGTAACGCGGTAGCCCTATTCATTTGCTTCTGGGGGAAAACAAAAGCAACCGGGTCAGCATTGAATTGGCAATACAAGCGAATACTTCGAAACAATACAACTGCGAACTAAAGTGATCAGTAGTACAATTGTGTTTTGTTATTAGTGTGGTTTTAAGTTGTAATTTGTGTTCTGTAATTAAAGTGTCAATTTTGGTAATTCAATCGGCAGTTTTTAATTGTCTCGAACCTCAAGCTCGTAACATTACCATAGTCACTTCTTACAGCATCCACGAAATAAAATAAGGTGATGGATTCTCTTTTGCCGCCACAACACGTCTGTCTTCTTAATAATAAAAATAATAATTCATATGCTAGAAATATAGGGGGTTACAGATATTACGATTGAAAATAGTACAAACATATTTCGCCAGTGGCATGCAAATACATAATTTTAAATGTACATAATTCAGTAAAAAAATGTTTCATTATAATTATTGTAATATAAAGATAGATTTCAACAATAAATTAAAAAAATACTTTATCAAATTAAGTGTACACTGAAAGGTCTTATAATATACTTATGACTTAATTTTTTTACAATAAAAATCATCTAGGGTATAAAAGCAATTTTGGATGAGCCATTAGTTTAATTTTTCTGTGGTTCTGTGTAGAAAATGTTTTAATGGAAGTTCTCGAATTTCAGTTGGATGTTTATTATATAATTTTCTGCACAAAATGGGACAATTCTTTTGAAACAAGCAAGTTTTAAATAACTTAAAATTTAACCTTGTTACGTCTCTATGTGGAAATATTTTAGCTGTATTATCAACATAAATAACACAAGTCAACTTACTGACTTCATTAATAAAAAAAGTTAAAGTACCTGAATCATAGGTAATCCAAGTACCCAGCGTACTAAAAGTTGCGGGTGAAATGTAGAATTATAATTAATTCAATAAATTGGGACAGAAGTTGTAAATCTATAAATCAAAATGTTCTCTATGAAAGTCGAAAGCGATATCGTAAGTTATCAAACCAGCGTAACTTTGCAGACGATGTGACATATTTTAAGAACTCTAGATAATTTTTAATAATAACCTAAAAACAACTTCAAAATTTAATTTCAAACACTAAGCGATCCTTTGAAATTAAGTAATGTCGTTCTTAATACCGAGATTAAATATTTTCAAATTAAAAGCCTTGTTCTTTAAAGCTCAAGTCGTGGTGAAATAAGCTAAAGCCACTTTCATTTTTGTAGGTACCGACTAATTTAGAAAAACAGTCTCAAGAAGACGATACTCTCGCTAAAGCAATCGTCACTTCTTCTAGTGAAAGAACTCCTTTTCTGCCTAAGAGTCCGTCTGGACAGGGAACTAAACTCTTACCTACAAGTATGTCCGCCGCTAAATAGTGTTTGCACAGACCGTGAAACATTCCATGTTAGACCTCAGGGGGAACAACGCATCTGCATTTTGATTCTTAATCAAGGATAAATGTAGACGTCTACGGGGCAAAGCATCCACTTACCATGAGGTAAATTGTGTGCTCGTTTGTCACCCCTATTTTATAAAAAAAATTGAATTAATTGAACTATTTTATTTATAGAACAGTAATTTTATATATGCTTGTGTTGTATTTTATCCTATGAATAACATTTATTTGTTGATTGAAAAGTCAGTCCTAATTGGTCAATATTAGCTTACAGTTACCATTCTTTGTTCGTTGTTTCTTCAATTTCTTCCTCGTTTTTTAAGGGCTTTTCGTCTTGAACCACATAACAGTTTTGTGGCACTGTACAGTTTATTTCTTAGGTTTGCTTACTTTGTTTTAAAAAACAGCACGTGATAAATTAAATTAAGGATCAGAATTTAGTACAAATCTAAATGTCCGACTACGCTAGCGGTTGCAATTTATAATTAAGAAAGATTAGAAGTCTCACAGATGTTGAGACAGCTAGGTTAGTGTATTTTTGTTACTTTCATAGCGTAATGTCTTATGGAATTTTGCTATGGGGTAATGCGACTGATATTGAAGCTATATTTGTTTTGCAAAAGAGAGCCGTACGGGCGATTTAAAATCTAAATTGTAAAGAGTCCCTCAGAGAAAAATTTAAATAAATAAACATATTAACTTTGCCATCGCAATATATTTATGAAAATGTAATGTATGTACATAAAACATAAATAGCTTTAATAAGAATAAGGATGTTCATACCTTAAACACTAGGAACAAATATAAGCTTGTAATGCCAGTTACTAGACTCCACAGAATTAGTAATTCATTTATGGAGCAATTTATACGCTTTTAAAACAAAATCCCTGAACATGTTCAAAGTTTGTCAATAAACAAGTTTAAAAGTTTTATTGAAGAAAAACTGTACAAAAAGGTTTATTATAATATCAAGGAATACATGAATGAAAATATCCCCTGGGAATAAGGTGATCGCCACCATGCTGGTTCTATGAAAATTCATTTAAAATTATATAAACAAAATTATTGTTAAGTGAAATTATGTTTAAAAAAAAGTCCCGCTGGGTTTCTTGCTGGTTCTTCCCAGGACAGAAGTATTTTCCGAACCAGTGGTAAATAAAATAATGACTTTCAATTAGTATTATGTAATAATCCATATTGAATAAAAATCATTCTATTCTATTCTATTCTATTCTGTTCTTTTCTATTCAATTCTATTCTATTCTATTCTGTTCTGTTCTGTTCTGTTCTGTTCTATTCTATTCTCATCATGTAAGCTGATAAGTTTTGTATATTTTTACATTATATTACGGTTGATGGTAAATTTAATACAATTATAGGCCTGCAAATTAATGTGAAGTAATATTTGAGACAACCGCAAACGTGTAACAATCTTATTTGAAATTTAATCGTTTGCCAAAACACTTATCTATACATATAAATAAAATAAGTGTATGTTTGTAATAAAGAATTAACTGGCTTGTATTAAGTTCAAGAGTTATAAGCATTCTATTAAGCCTGTTCGGTGTGATCTTCGGAATGGCTGGACTGATTTTGATGAAACTTTAAGAACAGATAGAGAGCAATGCCAAGAATGATCAAGGACTTATTTTATTCGAAACACTTGAAATTTTCTTTTAGATTATCCGTAGAAGATTAGTCAGTTTTTACCATCAATTAAATGTAAGGTCCTTCTGCAAGATGCAGGATGCAGATCAAACTAAAAGATCAAAATGAACCCAAAAATATACAGCTGATATGAAGAATCGACGCTCCGGGAAGTCTGCAGTCTGTGAACACGTACAGGATAGCCCGCGTCACAAGTCCTCGCTATAGAACACCAATTCTTTCCAAGGATGATTCGCGGGGCTGTTGAAATCGAGAAGCATCCTCATTTCAATAGAGAAGATGGCGGGGTGCTACCATCTGCTTGGGATCCTATAATTAATAAAATTAAATCCCAACCCAAGCATACAATTGCAAGTTCATACTACGTAGATAGGAACAAAAATATAATTATTTTTAAATCTTTTTTTTTTATAGGAGAGGGCTTCCTCTCCAAACGAGCAAACGAGCATGCGGCTCACCTGATGGTAAGTGACTACCGCCGCCCATGAACAACTGCAACACCAGGGAGGGAATTGCAGATGCGTTGCCGGCCTTTTAAAAAGGAGTACGCTCTTTTCTTGAAGGTCCCTTAGACGTATCGGTCCGGAAAAATCACTGATGGTAATCGATTCCACAAGGAAGTCGTGCGAGGAAGAAAACATCTTCTAAATCGCACAGTGGTGGACCGCCAATCATCCAGATGGTGTGGATGGTATCGGGAGTTCTGCCGCGATGTGCGTTCGTGAAATTTGGCGGCTGGGATTAATCCGAACAATTCCTCAGAGCACTCCCCATGGTAGATGCGAAAGAAAATGCAAAGGGATGCAACATCTCTTCGCAGTGCCAATGAATCGAGCCGATCGGAAAGGGCTCGGTCGTCGACTATTCGAGCCGCTCTGCGCTGGATGCGGTCAAGTGGAAGGAGCTGGCACTGGGGAGCCCCTGCCCAGAGATGGGAACAGTATTCCATGTGAGGCCGAACCTGCGCCTTGTAAAGTTGCAGGCGGTGTGCCGGCATGAAATACTGTCCCGCTCTGCTGAGCACGCCAAGTTTTAGAAGCCAATTTGGCCTTCTCTTCCAAGTGACCACGAAACTGCACGTCACTCGATATGTCGACTCCGAGGATACCGATACTGGCTGTGGCTGAAGCAAAAAGGGGAGTGCCTTGAAACTGAGGAGATACGACAAAGGGGTTCTTTCTTTTTTTTATTTCTTTCTAATCTGGAGGTAGCCGTGGTTAACTATGACATTGGTACGTCAAACACCTCCCTCTGGTGACCATGGGTGCTGTAAAGTACTCGAAACGTCGATAATATAAAATAAATTAATATACGCGATAAAATCCGTAAAACTAGTTTTATTTAAATGTGTAGTCTTTGCGTAAATATAAAAATCATTATAAAAAAAGTTTAATAACTTTAAATCTAAATAACGCTACATTAATAAATCTTATCCAGACGAAGCCGATATAACATTCACACTAATACTTCCCATGAGTCTAATCTCATGAACATAAACACGCGATAGCTTTCACTTTAAATCTGGCAAACAACAGACAGAACTAGATCCTACGTCAATATTTGTGTAAGAAAATCACTTAAAATGGTAATTCAAGGAGCTTGCTTGGTTCTAAAAGGATGAAGATTGAGGTCATCGGAGAAGAAACTACATAATCTTTTTTATGATCAATACGTTGCCCTAACAATAGGATTAAACTTTTTTATAATCAATATAGATTATAAATAATACATATTGAAACTCACTCTTATGTTTAACTTACCACTGGATCAGGAAATACCTCAGTCCTGGGAAGAAGCAGCAAGAAAACGATCCGGACTTATTTTTAAAAAGAGCAGTTTACAATCTTTCAATATATTACACAACAATTAACAACATGAAACCAATTAGAAGTGGTTTGGTAGCGATCACCTCATTCTCAGGAGTTATTGTTATCCATAATTTACTTAATATTATAATAACCCTTTTAATTCAATCTTTCTTTAATAAAGTTTTTACACTTGACGGAAATCAGATTTTGTGTTTTTTAGGATTTTGTTTCTAGTACTTACAGAGTAAACATTAATTTTGTTTTAATTATATATAGATATAGATTATAATATTATTATAACATTAAAGAAATTAAAAACTACAATTAAAAAAACAAAAACTAGTAACTTAATTATCATACAGTCCTACTCACAGCGGTATCGTGCCCAACCCGCTGAATGACTATATTGGCCATATAATGGCACTTTGAGCGAGAAAAGAATCAGCCCTCTTATCGCCAGCGGCAACGACTATCCGCGGATGGAGTTCCTTTAGAAACTTTACCGCACGTGAACCCCACGGACCGATAGGCTCTACAGCAAAAGGCACAAATATGTTGTCATCTCTCAGTGACCCATAGACATCTACATCTATCCTCAATAAAGACTCAAGATGATTGTTACCCGTGAGAACTAAGATGGAATACCTCTTTGCCATTAAAAAGGATCTCCGGTTCTCTACACTCACCATACGAAACACAGCACCGTTAAGCTGCTATTTTACGCTGGTTTTCTGTGAGAGCGTGGTCCTTCTCCGGTCGAGCCGACAAATTCGTGCTTCAACAATACTACTAATGTAGCTGCAGCATGGCTCTACCACGTAAAAGGTAAAGTAGTTTGAGTCCAGGCTGCTGTATTTAAAGTTAAATTTAGAATTTTTTTCTATAGCTTTTTTAAGATTATTATCAATATCTTTTAAAATATCCGAACATTTCCAGACTGGAATCGAGCGGAGTAGGTATGTGCATCTAGGTACAAGGAGACAATATTGTGATATAGGAAGTGTGTCAATGAGGAGAGGCGTGTTGATGCTTCTATAACTTTAATTAGACTGAAGCTCTATTTTTAACTTAACTCTAATATATATATACCTAGTCAGGTCATGAGTATTGTCACAAAGTAAAAACTTTTCTTTTAGAATGCTGGCCACCAAAAAGTTTATTGAATTCGAATTGTTCATGAAAATAAAACTGTATACTTTTTAGAATTTTACTCATTTTTAAATATGGAGTGGACGCTTAAAGAAGACCGTGTTGCAGTTATTGCGTTGCATCGTTGCGGTTACGCGTCAATTCAAATTTTTGACATACTGAAAAATTTTAATATAACCAAAAGAATCGTTTATCGTACCATCAAACGATACAATGAAGACTCTAGTGTAGATGACAGGTCAAGAAGTGGTCGCCCTCGGTCTGTTAGGACTCCAGCAGTGATAAAAGCTGTGAAGGCGCGAATTCAAAGAAATCCCAAACGTAAGCAGAAACTGTTGGCCCTTAAGATGGGGTTAAGCAGAACCACGGTGAAAAGGGTGTTAAATGAAGACTTAGGGCTTCGGGCATATCGAAGAAAAACAGGACATCGTTTGAATGCTCGTCTAATGGACCTGAGACTGAAGAGATGCCGCGCTTTGTTGAAGCGGTACGCGGGAAAAAAATATCGGCTAATTCTTTTTTCGGATGAAAAAATTTTTACCGTAGAAGAGAGCTACAACAAACAAAATGATAAGGTGTACGCACACAGTAGTGAAGAACTGTATTACGCGTGTCCAACGAGGTCATTTTCCATCCTCGCTCATGGTATGGTTGGGAGTTTCTTATTGGGGCTTAACAGAGGTACATTTTTGTGAGAAAGGTGTAAAAACGAATGCAGTTGTGTATCAAAATACAGTCCTGACGAACCTTGTGGAACCTGTTTCTCATACCATGTTCAATAACAGGCACTGGGTATTCCAACAAGATTCGGCGCCAGCTCATAGAACGAAGAGCACACAAGACTGGCTGGCGGCGTGTGAAATCGACTTCATCCGGCACGAAGACTGGCCCTCCTCCAGTCCAGATTTGAATCCGTTAGATTACAAGATATGGCAACACTTGGCGGAAAAGGCGTGCTCAAAGCCTCATCCCAATTTGGAGTCACTCAAGACATCCTTAATTAAGGCAGCCGCCGATATTGACATGGACCTCGTTCTTGCTGCGATAGACGACATAAGAATCTATGTTTTGTTAAGTTAATTTTGGTATATAAATGGTTACATAATGAATAAACTTGTTTCAATTATTTTATATTAAACATGTGAAAGAATTTATGACCTGACTAGGTATATATATATATTATATAGTCGTGGGGGTATACCACACTACACCTCCCACCGACAAAAAAATTAAAAATAAAGTTATCAATTTTTTATCCAACCTGAAAACTATTCTAAACATAATTGATGAATAATCTTAATTAAAATTTAATGGAAATTAAGTCTAAGTGTTTTAAAAACTACAATCTAATGTATACCGAGACTGAGCAGGGCGTTTGGCAACGCTCTCTCGCTAGTAAAAATCGCGTATTCACAGAAGTATATGACATAGTCAGGCATAATTATGTATAACATAATAGAATATAGTATTATTATGTTTTGATTTTCGCAAACATTTATGAATATTTGCGAAAATCAAAACATTTAATAATACATAGTACTCATTTCATTTTCATATTTCTTTTCACACTTCAATACTTCTCCTTGTTCCTTTCTTACTTCATATATTTACTTGACTCTTGTCTAACAATTATTTATTTTTTATTTTACTTCTCATCATTTTTGTTACAAATTCATTCAGTATTTGTGCCATTTCTTTCATGTACACGGCTTGCGTAGATACATACATGATCAAGACAATGAACAATCTTCCTATAAAGTCACTTTTCTTTAAACAATTCATTAAAAATCATTCCGTATTTCATTGAATCCGAAGAACTTTAAAAATTAATCGGTTATTAGGTTTTCCGAATTCTCAGCTGATCGGGCCGATTGTATGTGGATATGCTAACCTCCGATAATTTTTCTTTACCTATGCCACACTTTCTACTTAGGTATATTTCTATCACTATTTTTATTCATAATGATAATTTCCGTAACTTATCCATAAATTTACTTACGTCTTTTATAAATTATGTCATATTGTCTCGTATAATATTTAGTTACATCATTGTCAGTCAGGGATTGAGGCTCACAATATGGGCAAAATTTTAAATTAATTACTTAATTGTCTACATAACATAATGAGTTTCAAAATAGTATTAAGCGAAGTAAATATTTTCATGATCCACACAAGTACGTACCATTTTCCGAGAAAATAATAAATTATAATAGTCAAAAGCTTACGATTTAAAAGTTCAAACAACATAAAACCGAAAACAAATTATTATATTTCATATTAAGATGAACACAACAAAGAAGTCAAAGCAACGTAATCATTTTCTGACCTTGATATAATTCATATGGGACCACACGAGAACTATCAGCTTTCATATAAAAAAAGAATCATCGAAATCGGTTCACACAGTACGAAGTTATGAGGTAACGCACATAAAAAAAAACATACAGTCGAATTGAGTACCGTCTCCTTTTTGGAAGTCGGCAGAAAAGACAGATCAAAATACAAACGGCAATTATAATACATATTATATTAAATACAAAATATTAAGAATATAACTATTTTTTTATAATAGTTAAAACTTTTTAAAGAAATCTTAAAAAAATGACAAAAAAATTACGCTGATTCGATGTTACCTCAAATTTTCTTCTTTGTTGTTCTTGACTCAAGTTTGACATTCTACTGAATCTGGACGAAGCTTTCAAGATTTTTTTTTTATAGGAGAGGGGGCAAACAAACATGCGGCTCACCTGATGGTAAGCGATTACAACTGTTTCTTTACTTTTAAAATTAATCTGCCGTTTCTTGAATTTTGCTTATTATGTAAAAAAAAACACTTTTTATTTTCTTCTTAGTTGACTTCATAGTACTACTTCATATACATTATACTTTATAACTTTTCAGTCAGCTTCTGTAAAATTATTATTGTGGTCTCTTCTTTTCTTCATATTTATTAATTTTTCGTCACATCCGGGTATATATTCCGTGTAGTCCGGGTAAATATTTATATTATTTTCAACAATTTATGCAGGCCGCGGCGGTGCGCGTGCATTGTAGCAGCGCACCGCCTGGCAGGGTCGCCATGTGATATAGGAAGTGTCAATGAGGAGAGGCGTGTTGATGCTTCTATAACTTTAATTAGACTGAAGCTCTATTTTGCACAATGCTTTAGCCAGCTGCACATTACGATGATAATTATAAATTTGTTCTGAAAAAGGGATAAATATGTGTCATAAGAGGAATTACTAATAGAGTTATGAATTTCTACGGTAGGCTGTGAAGCCAAAATACTTTTACTATGGCATCGTTTAATATGTATATTTAATCCCCTTTTACCTTTAAACAGCCTACCGTCTGTACAATTTTGACACTGTAGGAAATCCGGCAGTGAATGTAGCGCAGCGGAGATATTCATTAAAAAATCTAAAGAGATCTGTACAGCACTCAAAAATCTTTATATTACATAGCTTCATATCTGTTTGAAATGTCATGTACCCCGCATCTTTCCGTGAAACATAATAATTTACGGCCTAAATAAAAGCACCTTACTCTATAAATGAAATATTATCACATTATTCCCTGGATTTATTCCATATTAATAAAAATTGTATGTAGCCGTTATGATTTGACAGTTGACAACGACGCAGCAGAAATATTTTCCTTTATAAATGAGTATTATGTCTGAAATATAACTGTCAGTTAATATATAACTGTCTTATATATTAACTGATATTTTTGTTGAAATTTGTAAGCCAGAATTGGATTTTAAATAACAAAAAAAAATAAGTTAAATATACGTGACTTTTGACAGTGAAAATTTTTGACAATTATTATATTATAATTATAAATACGAGAAACATGGGGATTTGCACAAGGTCATACATCCAGACCCGTGACAGTTATTTGTAGGCCATACCAACACTTGTTCCGTGCAGGATCGCGATCAAATATTTTTACAATGCGCTATCACAGACTAACTAGTAGATTCTAACCGAATTGTGCTAAGGAGCGGGTCTGTTAAATATTCTTGTACTAAACTGTTTTAAAAGCAAATTTCTAAACTAGAAGATTGCTTAGAAAATAAGAATAGATGCATCAACGCTAACGTCGTTTATTAACCGTATAAACAACTAAAAATAAACTTTTAAGAAAAATACATTACCGACAACAAAGAAGTTTCCATTTGGGATTTTTTATGGAGCTAATTAAAGGAACGAATTGTTTTCCTCATAAAACTTTTTATTTGTTTGCTTGGGGTTAATTAAAAGAAGTACAAGTATTAATTAGTCTGACCTCTAAAGCGAATGTTTTAGTACAGAGTAATGTTCATTGCAACCACTTCTATTCCTTTAAATATTGCGCTTTCTAGCGTCCTTCGACTTCGTTTTTTTTTTTGAGTAATTTTTCATTTGGAATATTCTGAAACAACAATAACTTGTTTGAAATATGCAAAAAAGACACATCGTGCCTGCTTACAAGATTTAATGATGAAATCTTCCCATATAATTGTAACTAGGTGGTAGGACCATTTTTCTGCCTATTACTCGGTCTATATTCAACTCTCTTAGCTATATTCACTGCCAAAGAGCAATACTTGCACCTGTGTTCCAGCCTGATGGGATAAAGAGAGAAAATCCAATTACAGGTTGAGAGGTATTTCATCATATCTTCAGAGATGACAATGTATTTGTAGCCTTCTTCGTTCGATGTTGGCTGCAAGTCCTCCATTCTCCAAGTACTCCATGGACTGCAGTAACTACTTACTATCAATTGCTCTGTAAGTTTGTTTCTCACTTCAGTTTTATATTATAACTAGCTGGCCAGGCCGTTGGCCGTTGTTCTGCCCTTTCCAACGACCTTTCCTATAAAAATCCTTAAATTCGCAATAAAAAATTTTGAAGGTCATTTATCGGGATAAAAACTATCCTATCTCTCAACTTGGACCAAAATGCACACAGAGTGTGCAAAATTTCATTGAAATCAGTTCAGTAGTTTAGGAGTCCATCGCGGACAAACAATGTGACACGTAATTTTTATATAAAAAGATAACCAGCAGAAGTTTACTAAAAATAGAAAAAATACCTTATGTCACTAAAGTCACGTCACGTCAACTAAGACGAATCTATCGTCACCCCGTATGTTAAAATATGTTTAGGCTATAGATCATACCATTGATATAGACACACGTACATACATACATATTCTTGAAAAAGATTACCATCCTTCTGGAGCGTTCATGTAAAAAATATTTTTTATTGTATTAGCCTGTAAACAGTTGCCTCTTGTACTTTCACATAATAGGGTGGTTTTGTGAGAGTGTGTGATCGCTACCCTTGGCAGTTTGATTAGAGATCACAATAACAAACATCTCACACATATTTAAATGTGTAGTTTTTGCGTAAATATAAAAATCATTATAAAAAAGTTTAATAATTTTAAATCTAAATAACGCTACATTAATAAATCTTATCCAGACGAAGCCGGGGCAAGTCGTTAGTCTTGTATAGTGCCACCAACTTATCTGTGAACTCACAGCTTGGCGCTTCTGTGCTGAAGTGTTGCCAGTTCGGGAATATTCTCATCTAAGGGTCTTATATTCCTACATAGAGTCCACATACTAGGGTAATAAATTAGTCAAGGAATAAAAAGACTAGAACACAGATTTAACAGATATATGTCCAAGAAAAAGAAGAAACAAAAATATCATAATTGAACAATTTAAACTTTAATTAAATTATATACCTTTATGCCTTTTTTACCGGGCGTTGTAATTTGCGTTCCTGTGGTTTATGCGGTTTCCGGTTCTACAACTATTTTGGAAATGAATCCTTGACTAACATCTGAAAAAGAAATGAATTGCATTAACCAATCCATTTATCGGAAATACGAAAGGAAGGAACAAAACATAGCAATACTGGTCAGTATTGCTATGTTTTGTTCCTTCTTGTAGCTGCTGATACTCTTTTATAGACCTGATTGAAAGACATTATCGGTGCTTACCCTCGAGATTCTTGTTCACAAAAGTTTAATACTTATAAAATAATGTTTCGGGCATCACTTTTAATGGTTTTCCGAATTTTTTATTTTTCTATAAACTCTCAAAACAATGACGTATCGAGTGACATTTGATAAAATGGCGGCTGTAGTTCACAATTTTGCCGCAGCTGTCAGTTCACAGATAAGTTGGTGGGACTATACTGTCTATCACCAGTCTCTATTGTTTTCATTTGTAATGCACGACTTGTCGTACCACCATCTATGGTTGGTTAACATAACCTAAGAATATCTTCCTGATTTATTCTTTTTAATATAAACGCTACGAGATTCACCACCATATTTGAAAAAAAAGTAGTAAGAGTTTTGACTTGGTTGCTTGTCCTTTAAGCCATGTCTTTATTTATTTCAGTATCAATTGATAATAATCAATTATAGTACACTGCTTCAAAATATGTTGATGTGTCACAATGCGTAGTTTTGGGAGATTTTGACGGCAAGTAGAGCCAGCAGACAGTTGGCGATAGTATCTCAAGGCGCCTAAACGGACAGACACTATCTTGAGATTGACATTACCATCGGAGCACTTGTTTCACCGCTTTCCCCGATAGTTCACATGCGCGGACATTTAATACGCAAAATCACACCACTTTCACATATCAAAATCCAAATTAAAACATTATTTAAACAATAATACAGAAGCAGCAATCCGCCGCCGCGCTAATCAAGTTCCCGTCAAAAACTCCCGCCATATTCATTCATTCCTTCATTACAGCCTATCGAAATTCCACTGCTGATCATAGGCCTCCTCAATAGATTATCTCATACGAAGGATATTTACCATTTGCCATGACTGGTGGGCGGGAAGGTAAAGATAGTTTTTTCATTTGTTTCGAGTTGTTTTATGAAAGTATCTTCTGCTTATTGACATAACATGCCCATTTATTAATAAATCACGAGATCTCGTGTTTTGGTTACTTCTGTCGTCACGCTATCTCTATTTCTCTCTCTCTCTCTGTTAGTTTCACTGTAAGTCGGGCTATAAATTAATATACTGCATTCATTGCTTGTAAAAATAACTTGTCGTATGGTATCGTCATAAGGGAATTCATACCCCCTTCGGTATTGTACAAATATGAGAAATTCCAAAAATCGGCAACACAAAGTCACCACGGTCTTTAATCCCGGAAAGTTGAATTCCATCTTTCGACTATTATTGTGAACCGCTATATTAGTAGTTTAGTTGTAGGAAAAATGGGCCGGCTCTACCGGGGAAGGCCCACGTTCTCACAGAATACCGGCGTAAAACAGCAATTTAACGCTGCTGTGTTTCGTATGGTAAGGGTAGAGAAGGCATTCCATCTTTGTCCTCAAGGGTGGTAACGCATCTGCATTTTCGAGGATAGATGTAGATGTCTATGGGCCACACCAACCACTTACCATCAGGTGGACTATGTGCTCATTTGTCACCATTATTCTAAAAAAATGCAGATGACTTACGATTTACTAATAATCTTAAAAAAAAAGAAGTAATATGGTTATATCACGGCCGGTGTAGGGCAGCAGCAATAAGAGTGTAGATGTCTGGTACTAATATAAAGTTTCGGATGCTTTATAAAGGTTAAGGTAACCCGGGCTAACTTTGACTTCAGGACGTTAAACACCTAAGTCCTCCTAAGACCTTACCGCTTCTTTCGAAACTTCCTTCCTATGGGCTTCCCGAGAAATTGTGCAAACGGATCACCACTTTCCTAGCTGATCGGAGCATCAAGGTCGTAGTAGACGCTGCATGCTCTGATTTCAAGCCTATCAACGGTGGTGTCCCACAAGGCTGCGTGCTATCACCAACGCAGTTTCTCCTGCATATCACTGATATGTTTCAAATTGGTAACATTAATTGCTATGCAGACGACGACTGGTGATGCCTTATATACAGGCCGTACCAATATTTCTCGAGAAAACTACGCCGAGCACCGGGACAAAAAGGTGTCTGAAGTCGAGTTTTTGCTGAACAAAGTCTCGGATTGGGGACTACTAAATCTAGTCCAGTTAATTGTCGATGTCGGCTATTTAACTCATTGAACCTGTAAGAACAGAAGATGAACCGAAAACAACACGTAACGCGTATTTTTCAACCATTTTCAACTCTTGTCAAGTTGTCCAACTCAAAATATTGCCTGTCACTGTCACTAATGTCATCATCAAGCATTGAGTTCATTCACCAATCATTCACTGACTCACTCGTTTTACTTAATAACAGAGTACTTTTGTATATAGAAAATACTTAATCTCGGCGTAAGGAATGTATTGTTAGTACGAGGTTACTCCATGTTTATTAATAACACTGTAATAAAGAAGTTAATACTCAGTTACTTTGAGATTAAATAGTCCAAGTGTAACTGCGAATTATGCTTGGAATAAGCAATTTTTATTAATAAGGCTGCTAAGGTATAAAAACAATTTCGGATGAGCCATTAATAAAATTTTCTGTGGTTCTGTGTCGAAAATGTTTTAATGGAAGTTCTCGAATTTCATTTGGATGTTTATAATATATACTTTTCTGCACAAAATGGGACAATTCTTTTGAAACAATGCAGTTTTAAATAACTTAAAATTTAACCTACTTAGGTCTCTATGTGGAAATCTTTTATCTGTATTATCAATATGAATAATACAAGTCAACTTACTGACTTCATTAATAACAAAAGTTAAAGTACCTGAATCATAGGTAATGCAAGTATCCAGCGTATTAAAAGTTGCCGGTGAAATTTAGAGTCATAATTTATTGAATAAATTGGGACAAAAGTAGTAAATCTATAAATCAAAATGTTCTCTATGAAAGTCGAAAGCGATGTCGTAAGTTATCAAACCAGCATAACTTTGCAGACGATATGACATATTTTAAGAACTCTAGAATATTTTTAATAATAACCAAAAAACAACTTCAGAATTTAATTTAAAAAATTAAGCGATCCTTTGAAATTAAGTAATGTCGTTCTTAATACTGAGATAAAATATTTGCAAACTAAAAGCCTTGTTCGATAAAGCTCAAGTCGTGGTGAAATAAGCTAAAGCAACTTTCATTTTTGTAGGTACTGACTAATTAACAAAAGCAGTCTCAAGAAGATGATACTCTTACTAAAGCAATCTTCACTTTTTCTACTAATAGTCGGTCTGGGCAGGAACTAAACTGTTACGTACGAGTATGTCCGCCGCCAAATAATGTTTGCACAGCTGTGTTCCCGTCTGAAGCGTATAGATAGCTAGTATTGTTACAGACCGTGAAACATTCCCTCTTAGTCTTCAGCAGGGACAACGCATCTGCATCATGATCCTTAATCAAGGATAAATGTAGATGTCTAAGGGATACAGCATCCACTTACCATGAGGTGGTTTGTGTGGTCGTTTGTCACCCCTATTTTATGAAAAAAATTGAATTAACTTAACTATTTTATTTATAGAACAGTAATTTTATATATGTTTGTGTTGTATTTTATCCTATAAATAACTTTTATTTGACGATTGAAAAACCAGCCCTAACTGGTCAATATAAGCTTACAGTTACCATTTTTTGTTCATTATTCCTTCTATTTCTTCCGCCTTCTTTAAGGGCTATTCGTCTTGAACCACATTACAGTTTTGTGACATTGTACATTTCACTTCTTTACTACTTAGGTTTTTTTTTAAAACAAACTAAGCATTGTTTTAAAAAAAAACACGTAATAAATTAAATTAAGTATCAGAATTCAGTTAGTACAAATGTAAATGCCCGACTACGGTAGCGAGTGCCATTTATGGCAAAGGGATCAAAAGGTTTCAGAAAAGTTTATTTATTTTAATTATCTAAATGAAGATTCGTTCATCTTCCAGTTTAATTATTTATTGAATCAGGTTTTGTTTCGCAAAGTACATATTATATTACACATAATATTATTAAAATATTTGGTAATTATTTAAGATAGAGATAGATTTTATGCCTTCTGACAAATTCAAAAAGCTCATCATGTAAGCTGATAAGTTTTGTATATTTTTACATTATATTTTTTTTATAGAATAAGTGTGACAAACGAGCACACAGTCCACCTGATGGTAAGTGGTTGCTGTGGCCCATTGACATCTACATCTATCTTCGTTTGCGAATTTTAATGCAGATGCATTGTCAGCCGTGAGGACTAAGATGGAATCCCTCTTTTCTAGTAAAAAGGGTATCCAGTTCTCTACACTCACTATACAAAACACGCTGGCGCTGGTATTCTGTGAAAGCGTGGTCCTTTCCCGGTCGAGCCGACCCATTCGTGCTACAACTATAATATAAATATAGCTGCAGCATGGCTCTACCACGTATTATTTACCACATATTATATTACGGTTGACGGTGAATTTAATACAATTATAGGCCTGCAAATTAAAGTGAAGTAATATTTGAGACAACCACAAACGTGTAACAATCATAATTGAAATTTAATCGTTCGCCAAAACACTTCTCTATACATATAAATAAAATAATTGTCTGTCTGTAATATAGAAATAACTGGCTTGTATTAAGTTCAAGAGTCATATGCATTCTATTAAGCCTGTTCGGTCTGATCTTCTGAATGGCTGGACTGATTTTGATGAAACTTTAAGAACAGACAGAGAGCAATGCCAAGAATGATCAAGGACTTATTTTATTCGAAATACTTGAAATTTTCTTTTAGATTAGCCGAAGCTGTAGCCGAAGAAGATTAGTCAGTTTTTACCATCAATCAAATGTAAGGTCCTTCTGCAAGATGCAGAATGCAGGTCAAACTAAAAGATCAAAATGAACCCCAAAACATACAGCTGATTTGAAGAATCGACGCTCCGGGAAGTCTGCAGTCTGTGAACACGTACAGGATAGCCCGCGTCACTACATTAAATTTGATAGACTACAAGTCCTTGCTAAAGAACACCAATTCTTTCCAAGGATGATTCGATAGACTACAAGTCCTTGCTAAAGAACACCAATTCTTTCCAAGGATGATTCGCGAGGCTGTTCGCGAATCATCCTTGAAATCGAGAAACATCCTCATTTCAATAGAGAAGATGGCGGGGTGCTACCATCTGCTTGGGATCCTATAATTAATAAAATTGAATCCCAACCCAAGCATACAACTGCAAGTTCATACTACGTAGATAGGAACAAAAAAATATAATTATTTTTAATCTGGAGGTAGCCGTGGTTAACTATGACATTGGTACGTAAAACACCTCAGTCCCCCCGTGAACATGAGTGCTGTAAAGTACTCGGAACATCGGTAATATAAAATAAGTTAATATACGCGATAAAATCCGTAAAACTAGTTTTATTTAAATGTGTAGTTTTTGCGTAAATATAAAAATCATTATAATTTTTTTTTAATAATTTTAAATCTAAATAACGCTACTTTAATAAATATTATCCAGACGAAGCCGGGGCAAGTCATTAGTCTTGTAATAATTCGATATAACATTCACACTAATACTTCCCATGAGTCTAATCCCATGAACATAAACACGCGATAGCTTTCACTTTAAATCTGACAAACAACAGACAGAACTTGATCGTACATCAATATTTGTATAAGAAAACAACTTAAAATGGTAATTCAAGGAGCTTGCTTGGTTCTAAAAGAATGAAGGATGAAAAACTACATAATCTTTTTTATGATCAATACGTTGCCCTAACAGTAGGATTAAACTTTTTTTATTCAATATAGATTATAAATAATACCTAATGAAACTCACTCTTATGTTTAACTTACCACTGGATCAGGAAATACCTCTGTCCTGGGAAGAAGCAGCAAGAAAACGATCCAGACTTATTTTAAAAAAGAACAGTTTACAATCTTTCAATTTATTACACAACAATTTACAACATGAAACCAATTAGAAGTGGTTTGGTAGCGATCACCTCATTCTCAGGAGTTATTATTATCCATAATTTACTTAATATTATAATAACCCTTTTAATTCAATCTTTCTTTAATAAAGTTCTTACACTTGACGGAAATCAGATTTTGTATTTTTTAGAATTTTTTTGTACAAGAATTAACTGGCCTACTAGCTTGTGTGTGTTCCTAGTACTTACAGAGTAAACATTAATTTTGTTTTAATTATATATAGATATAGATTATAATATTATTATAACATTAAAGAAATTAAAAACTATAATTAAAAAAACAAAAACTAGTAACTTAATTATCATACAGTCCTACTCACCGCGGTATCGTGCCGAACCCGCTGAATGGCTATATTGGCCATGTAATGGCACTTTGAGCGAGAAAAGAACCAGCCCTCTTATCGCCAGCAGCAACGACCAGCCGCGGATGGAATTCCTTTAGAAACTTTACCGCACGTGAACCTCACGGACCGATAGTCTCTACAGCAAAAGCCACAAATATGTAGTCATCTCTCAGAGACTCATATTTGCATCACGTTCTCAGTTCTGCTGCCTCTGATGCCGCCCCGGCTCTAAACGAGGCACCCCTGAGATGACAGGCAGCCAGAGAGTCTACGCAAGTAGCAGCCAACACTAGGGCTTTACCTGTCTCCCAAGGGACCAATGTCATACCGTCGGGTCTCCTGCCATCGTATTTAAATATTCCACAATGCTCTGAAACTGAGGGAACATTTAAAAGAGATAAGAGCCCTTCGGATGACATCGTTCAAAGCACCGTGCCGTGAAAACGTACCAGCACTTTTCTTACATGAAAGTCCGTGGAGCCTAAACTTGTCAACACTGCTGCACAGGGGCACTGATGAGGTTGACAAATCGCTGCTCCTAGTCAGATTTCTACGGTAATTGCAAGCTTTCCCCAATATAAGGTAATGTAATATGCCGAGATTACTTGATGGTAAAGCATGTAACCAGTGACTAGATTCCTTTGTCGAAACAGCTAGAAGGCGTGCCTTATCTTGGATACTATGTAAATTATGAAACAAATCTTCCTGCACGCTCCGTACCAACGGAATATCCCACTATTTTTGTTGGTTATTTTCCAGTGGAACATTTTGACCGGGACATAACGTTTGCCATGTCTGCCCTGCCTCCGTATCAAAGCACAGGTCTACTTTATTATTTAAAATTATGTTACATAAGTCACTGATACTATGCACGGAAGCAAGAAAGCAGGCAATGCAATGCTAGAAAGATTTCTCACACAAATACCACCAACTTTTTTAGGTCTTTTTTATAGGGTAGGGTGACAAACATGCATACAGTCCACCTGATGGTACGTGGTTACTGTGACCCATAGATATCTACATCTATCCTCAATAAAGACTCAAGATCAGATGCGTTGTCACCCGTGAGGACTAAGATGGAATGCCTCTTTGCCAGTAAAAAGGATCTCCGGTTCTCTACACTCACCATACGAAACACAGCAGCGTTAAGCTGCTATTTTACGCTGGTTTTTTGTGAGAGCGTGGTCCTTCCCCGGTCGCGCTGACAAATTCGTGATGCAACTATACTACTAATGTAGCTGCAGGATGGCTCTACCACGTAAAAGGTAAAGTAGTTTGAGTCCAGGCTGCTGTATTTAAAGTTAAATTCAAAAATTTTTCCTATAGCTTTTTTAAGATTATTATCAATATCTTTTAAAATATCCGAACATTTCCAGACTGGAATCGAGCGAAGTAAGTATGTGAATCTAGGTACAAGGATACAATATTGTGATATAGGAAGTGTGTCAATGAGGAGAGGCGTATTGATGCTTCTATAACTTTAATTGGACTGAAGCTCTAATTTTAACTTAACTCTAATATATATATATTATATAGTCGTGGGGGTATACCACACTATACCTCCCACCGACAAAAAAATAAAAAATAAAGTTATCTATTTTTTATCCAACCTCAAAACTATTCTAAACATAATTGATGAATAATCTTAATTAAAATTTAATGGAAATTATGTCTAAGTGTTATAAAAACTACAATATAACCGAGACTGAGCAGGGCGTTTGGCAACGTTCTCTCGCTAGTAAAAATCGCGTATTCACAGAAGTATATGACATAGTCAGGCATAATTATGTATAACATAATAGAATATAGTATTATTATGTTTTGATTTTCGCAAACATTTATGTTATTCTTTATTCGTATCCTTAATCATCAAGACAAGTCATCTAGTTAGGACATTTAATAATACGAGTACATAGTACTCATTTCATTTTCATATTTCTTTTCACACTTCAATACTTCTCCTTGTTCCCTTTTTACTTCATATTTTTACTTGATTCTTGTCTAACAATTATTTATTTTTCATTTTACTTCTCATCATTTTTGTTACATATTCATTCAATATTTGTGCAATTTCTTTCACGTACACGGCTCGCGTAGGTACATACATGATCAAGACAATGACCAATATCACTTTATTCAACTCTTTACATTTATACCATTTCAGCTCATATAATTTATTATTTAATTGTACCATAACCTTCATGTACACGGCTCGCGTACATACATGATCAAGATAATGAACAATCTTCCTATACAGTTCTTAATAAAGTCACATTTCTTTAAACAATTCATTAAAAATCATTCCGTATTTCATCGAATCCGAAGAACTTTAAAAATTAATCGGTTATTAGGTTTTCCAAACTCTCAGCTGATCGGACCGATTGTATGTGGATATGCTAACCTCCGATAATTTTTCTTTACCTATGCCACACTTTCTACTTAGGTATATTTCTATCAATATTTTTATTCATAATGATAATTTCCGTAACTTATCCATAAATTTACTTACGTCTTTTATAAATTATGTCATATTGTCTCGCATAATATTTAGTTACATCATTGTCAGTCAGGGATTGAGGCTCACAATATGGGCACAACAAATTTTAAATTAATTACTTAATGTCTACATAACATAATGAGTTTCAAAATCATATTAAGCGATTTAAATATTTTCATGATGCACACAATTACGTACCATTTTCCGAGAAAATAATAAATTATAATAGTTAAAAGCTTACGATTTAAAATTTCAAACAACATAAAACCGAAAACAAATTATTACATTTCATATTAAGATGAACAGAACAAAGAAGTCAAAGCAACGTAATCATTTTCAATAACAATCACATAACAATATACAAACTGTAATCTTAGCAACGCAAGCAATTTGAGACTCCTTTACGTATATAGAAACGTTTTCGAATACATCGAAGTATGATCACATGGTGTGATTCACACCTAATTTTAAGATAACTTGTATAATATGTTACAGATAATATGAATGCAAGTAAAATAAAGTGTACCTTAAAGTGATAGTTTTAAATGTTTTTAAAATTTATACAGAAGTTAAAATATCTTGCATCGTGAATAGTTTTATTAGTTTCACATCGAAAAATGTATTATTTTTTTCTTAATTACTTTTTTTAGAAATATGGTGTATATTGTATTGTATAGACAACATTATTGAAAAATCACTACAACTTCTATCAAGTTTATATAATTTTTAGTTTATTAGTTTTAATTATACATGAAAAAAAACACTTTTCATTTTTAATTAGGGTTAATAAATATTTATAACACAACTTTAAGATTTATTTTTCTAAGAAAAGTTGAAAAAACTTATAATAATAGCTAATTGTTTTTGTAAAACCTTTGTCATACTTGTATACATTTAAATGAAATTTGCTACAAAAAAAAAAACAATGGAATCTAAGTTAAAACTACAAAATATGAAAAATTCATTGACATGGTAAATTTAATTACGTAAAACTGTAATCCACTATATCATTTCAATCATTTTTGCATGAAACAGTAATAAAAATAATATAAAGCAGAAAAAATAACTTAATTAAATTTAATATAAAATCGTTGTTGTTGTTGTTGTAACAAGTCTAGAATGAATGATATACGAGACCAGAATGGCTGTATTCTGAATGACGAAGTTTTGAGTTTAAGGAGATGGAAGGAATACTTTGAAAGCGTGTTTATGAGTTATGAGACGTTTGAATTAAATGAAATAGAAATTCCGAAAGAAGAGGAAATAGATAGAGATATAAGTATAGATGAAATATGAAAGCAATGAAAAGTATGAAAACAGGTAAGGCAGCCGGTTATGATAGAGTATCTCTCGAAATGCTAAGAGCTGGAGAAGGAGTGGTGGCAGACCTGCTGTACATCTTGTTTAATTTATGTTGGGAACTTAAGCGGGTACCGGGAGACTGGTGCAAAGCCGTGATAGTCCCAATATATAAGGGAAAAGGATCACAGCAGGACTGTAAAAACTACCGTGGTATCAGCCTTCTTAGCATTGTGGGAAAACTGTATGCTAAGGTACTAATTGAAAGAGTTATGAAAGAAACTGATGGAAAAATTTGGGATGTGCAAGCGGGATTTAGAAAGGGAATGGGATGTACGGATCAGGTCTTTTCCATGCGCATGATCGCGGAGAAGTTTTTGGCCAAAAACCAAAAAGGTTTTTGTGCGTTCATAGACTTGGAGAAGGCTTATGACAGAGTGGACAGGGATGTGTTATGGCAAACACTGAACTTATTTGGGTTGACCGCTGGTCTGATACAGGCATTGAAGTCTCTATATAGGGACTCTAGTGCTTGTGTCAGGATCAACGGGGCCTACTCGGACTGGTTTGGCATCCATAAAGGTGTCAGACAGGGCTGTGTGGCTTCCCCGTGGTTGTTCAACCTATTTATGTACAGTTGTTTGGAAAATTTGAAAGTAGAAGAATGCGGGTTAAGAATGGGTGAGTTAACCGTCAAATGCCTTTTGTACGCCGATGATCAAGTCATACATGCATCGTCGGCAGCCGAGTTGCAAATGATGGTTACATTAATGAACAGGACATTAAAAGAAAAGGGAATGAAAGTGAACGCAATTAAGACGAAAGTTATGGTTTTTGAAAGAGAAGACAGCAAAACGATATGTGAAATAAGAATAGAAGGGGAGTTGGTAGAGCAAGTAGATGAGTTTGTATATTTGGGATGTGTGTTTAGCAGGGATGGTAGATATGATAAGGATATAGAACGACGAGTGAATGCAGGAAATAGAGTGAATGGGGCTCTACACTCTATTGTGAAAAGTCAGAATGTGTCCAAAAAGGCACGTATGGCAATTCACAATGCTGTGTTAGTACCTATTTTAATGTATGGTAGTGAAAGTTGGGTGTGGCAGAAGAAGCATGAGAGTAGAATAAATGCTGTAGAAATGCGGTCATTAAGGAGTATGTTAGGGATGAAGCTGAATGACAGAGTAAGAAATTGTTTAATAAGGGAAGAATGTGGTTTGCAAGATGATGTTGTGACCAGGATTAAGAAAGGAATGCTTCGGTGGCTTGGCCATGTAGAAAGAATGAATGAGGAAAGAGTGACAAAGCAAATTTATGTTGCAGAGGTGAACGGCATAGTCGGGAAGGGTCGCCCTAGGCGAAAGTTTATCGACCAAATTGGCGATATATTAAAAATGGGCCATATCAAGAGTACCTTTAACCGACGAGCGTGTATGCGTAGGTATATGGATGTGGAGGAAGCGAGAGAGGTGTGTCAGGATCGTGCCAAATGGAAGTCCATAATCTCTGCCTACCCCTCTGGGTGACGGGCGTGAGTGTTTATGTATTATGTATGTATAAAATCGTCTCGTGCCTTAATACATACTGCTTGAGTGCTTAAAAATTAACTTAATTTTTAATATTGCATTATGATTTCTTTTAGATACAGTAAGAAATATATTAAAATATCAGTTAAATCGTGGAGTATCTGATTAATAAACTCGACTTTACCATATTATATTAAATACAAAATATTAAAAATGTAACTATTTTTTTATAATAGTTAAAACTTTTTAAAGAAATCTTAAAAAGAAATGACAAAAAAAAAATACGCTGATTCGATGTTACCTCAAATTTTCTTCTTTGTTCTTCTTGACTCAATTTTGACATTCTTCTGATTCTGGACGAAGCTTTCAAGATTACAACTGTTTCTTTACTTTTAAAATTAATCTGCCGTTTCTTGAATTTTGCTCATTATGTAAAAAAAAAAACACATTTTATTTTCTTCTTAGTTGACTTCATATTACTACTTCATATACATTATACTTTATAATTTTTCAGTCACCTTCTGTAAAATTGTTATTGTGGCCTCTTCTTTTCTTCATATTTATTTATTTTTTCGTCACATCCGGGTATATATTCCGTGTAGTCCGGGTAAATATTTATATTATTTTCAACAATCTTTGCAGGCCGCGACGGTGCGCGTGCATTGTAGCAGCGCACCGCCTGGCAGGGTCGCCATGTCATATAGGAAGTGTGTCAATGAGGAGAGGCGTGTTGATGCTTCTATAACTTTAATTAGACTGAAGCTCTATTTTGCACAATGCTTTAGCAAGCTGCATCCTCGCACCTCTAGGAATTCTTTTAACCACTGGTACATTACGATGATAATTGTAAATATGTTCTGAAAAGGGGATAAATATGTGTCATAAGAGGAATTACTAATAGAGTTATGAATTTCTACGGTAGGCTGTGAAGCAAAAATACTTTTACTATGGCATCGTTTAATATGTATATTTAATCCCCTTTTACCTTTAAACAGCCTACCGTCGGTACAATTTTGACACTGTAAGAAATCCGGCAGTGAATGTAGCGCAGCGGAGATATTCATTAAAAAATCTAAAGAGATCTGTACAGCACTCAAAAATCTTTATATTACATAGCTTCATATCTGTTTGAAATGTCATCTACCCCGCATCTTTCCGTGAAACATAATAATTTACGGCCTAAATAAAAGCACTTTACTCTATAAATGAAATATTATCACATTATTCCCTGGATTTATTCCATATTAATAAAAATTGTATGTAGCCGTTATGATTTCTAAATCATCAATCATCAATCAGCTAAATCAGCATTTCTCTTCTTCTTGTGCCATAGATGAGGTCACAAAAATACAAACTAAAACTCAAATTTCAGCTTTACCCAAATCTGACAATCCTGCGGTTATTTTTAGTCAAATCACTGATAGTAATGTTAAGAAAAGCATTGTTGAGATCAATTCTGATGCAATTAGTACAGACTGCATTAGTCGTAAAATGATTATCCCTATTGTCGATATCTTGACTCCTGTTATAAAATCCATCTTTAATTATTCCATTTCATCCGGAAATTTTCCCTCTTCCTGGAAAGAAGCCCAGATTACTCCTATACCCAAAAAAGCAAATCCCTCCAGTTTCTCTGACTACCGCCCCATATCCATAATTCCATTCCTTTCAAAAGTTTTTGAGCGTATAGTCCATCGACAATTGAGCATCTACTTATCTAGGTAGAGTCTTTTAAATTCTTTCCAATCCGATTTCCGTGTTGATCATAGTACGACTACTGCCTTAGTCAAGATTACAGAGGATATTCGTCTAAGTATGGATAAACAGCACGTAACAGTGTTGACCTTACTTGACTTTAGTAATGCATTTAACAATGTGGATTTTGATCTACTGTTAGCTATCTTAGCTTCTCTTAACATATCTCCTGAAGTGATTGACTGGTTTCATAGTTACTTGTTTGGTCGCCGGCAAAGGACACGTGTAGATGATTCGTTCTCTAACTGGTGTACGATTAATGCAGGTGTACCGCAAGGTGGCGTGTTGTCTCCTCTCCTCTTTTCAATCTTCATTAGTTCGATCACGCTCCAATTATCTTCTCGCTACCACCTGTATGCAGATGATCTCCAAGTATATGAGCATGCCAAATTGATGGATTTACCCAATACTATAGGTTTATTAAACAAAGATCTTGACTTAATTGTGGATTGGTGTAAGTCATACGGTCTTAAAGTAAATCCATCAAAAACAAAAGCAATAATTATAGGCAGTCAAAAATTGGTTAATCTTATAGATTTTTCTTCCCTACCTGGTATTATTTTTGATGGGACACCTGTGCCATATAGTGACACCGTTAAAAATCTAGGTGTTACTTTTGACAAATTTTTATCTTGGGCTCCACAGGTAAGCGAGGTAAGTAGGAGGATGTTTGCGTCGGTCGGATCTCTCCGTCGATTAAGTAATTTTTTACCCATACCTACGAAAATTGCGCTTGCACAATCACTTCTTTTACCGATTCTCGATTATGCTGACACGTGTTATCTCAATTTAAATGAGGAGATGCTTAATAAGCTTGAGCGCATTCAGAATCTATGCATACGGTTCATATTTGGACTTCAAAAATATGACCATGTCTCCGAATATCGCGAAAAACTCAAGTGGCTTCCGATTCGTCTTCGCAGGAATACTCACATTCTTTCTCTTTTATACTGTATACTATTCAATCCCACTTCCCCTACTTACCTTAAAGAGCGATTTGAGTTTCTTGGTAACACTCACTGTCGCTCTCTTCGCTCTGATAAAAACCTCACCCTAAAAATTCCATCTCATAACACTTCCTTCTATTCTAAATCCTTTTCTGTTGAAGCTGTTAGGCTCTGGAACTCCCTACCGCTGCACATTAGAAGTGCGCAGTCTATTGATAAGTTTAAAAAACTTGTCAAAGCGCACTTCTTTCCTCCTTAAATAGTCATTCCTCTAAAAAATTACTACCTACTCATTTTTCCTTACGTTTAGGCTTTGATTTCACTTGTTTAATCTTTTCTGCTCTCGTATATGTATGTATATATTTTTGTATTTAAAATGTATTTATTTATATTATAGATGTATGTATTTATGGATTATATTATATATGTCGTGTGTATTTTCTATCAACCTACGTACACCCTTACCCTTTCTCACAGGTCATTTTATTTTCTGCAATGTGGTTGCCTGGTAGAGATCGCTCCCAAACGATAAGGCCGCCAATTGTACCTTTAAATAAACTATGTTCTTTTTTCTTCTCATATGTATTTTTTGGTGTACAATAAAGTGTATTTCATTCATTCATTCATTCATTCATTCATGATTTGACAGTTGACAAATACGCAGCAGAAATATTTTCCTTAATAAATGAGTATTATGTCTGAAATATAACTGTCAGTTAATATATAACTGTCTTATATATTAACTGATATTTTTGTTGAAATTTGTAAGTCAGAATTGGATTTTAAATAACAAAAAAAAACTTAAATATACGTGACTTTTGACAGTGAAAATTTTTGACAATTATTATATTATAATTATAAATACGAGAAACATGGGGACTTGCACAAGGTCATACATCCAGACCCGTGACAGTTATTTGTAGGCCATACAAACACTTGTTCCGTGCAGGATCACGATCAAATATTTTTCCTATGCGCTATCACAGACTAACTAGTAGATTCTAACCGAATTGCGCTAAGGAGCGGGTCTGTCAAATATTCTTGTACAAAACTGTTTTTAAAAGCAAATTTCTAAATTAGAAGATTGCTAAGAAAATAAGAATAGATGCATCATCGCTAACGTCGTTTATTAACCGTATAAACAACTAAAAATAAACTTTTAAGAAAAATACATTACCGACAACAAAGAAGTTTCCATTTGGGATTTTTCATGGAGCTAATTAAAGGAACGAATTGTTTTCCTCATAAAACTTTTTATTTGTTTGCTTGGGGTTAATTAAAAGAAGTACAAGCATTAATTAGTCTGATCTCTAAAGCGAATGTTTTAGTACAGAGTAATGTTCATTGCAACCACTTCTATTCCTTTAAATATTGTGCTTTGTAGCGTCCTTCGACTTCGTTTTTTTTGAGTAATTTTTCATTTGGAATATTCTGAAACAACAATAACTTGTTTGAAATATGCAAAAAAGACACGTCGTGCCTGCTTACAAGATTTAATGATGAAATCTTCCCATATAATTGTAACTAGGTGGTAGGACCATTTTTCTGCCTATTACTCGGTCTATATTCAACTCTCTTAGCTATATTCACTGCCAAAGAGCAATACTTGCACCTGTGTTCCAGCCTGATGGGATAAAGAGAGCAAATCCAATTACAGGTTGAGAGGTATTTCATCATATCTTCAGAGATGACAATGGATTTGTAGCCTTCTTCGTTCGATATTGGCTGCAAGTGCTCCATGGACTGCAGTAACTACTTACTATCAATTGCTCTGTAAGTTTGTTTCTCACTTCAGTTTTATATTATAACTAGCTGGCCAGGCCGTTGGCCGTTGTTCTGCCCTTTCCAACGACCCTTCCTATAAAAATCCTTAAATTCGCAATAAAAAATTTTGAAGTTCATTTATCGGGATAAAAACTATCCTATCTCTCAACTTGGACCAAAATGCACACAGAGTGTGCAAAATTTCATTGAAATCAGTTCACTACTGAACTGATTTCAATGAAATTTTGCACTTTTAGGAGTCCATCGCGGACAAACAATGTGACACGTAATTTTTATATAAAAAGATAACAAGCAGAAGTTTACTAAAAATAGAAAAAATACCTTATGTCACTAAAGTCACGTCACGTGAACTAAGACGAATCTAACGTGACCCCGTATGTTAAAATATGTTTAGGCTATAGATCATACCATTGATATAGACACACGTACATACATACATATTCTTGAAAAAGATTACCATCCTTCTGGAGCGTTCATGTAAAAAATATTTTTTATTGTATTAGCCTGTAAACTGTTGCCTCTTGTACTTTCACATAATAGGGTGGTTTTGTGAGAGTGTGTCATCGCTACGCTTGGCAGTTTGATTAGAGATCACAATAACAAACATCTCACACAAAGGATGGTATAGTGCCACCAACTTATCTGTGAACTGACAGCTTGGCGCTTCTGTGCTGAAGTGTTGCCAGTTCGGGAATATTCCCATCTAAGGGTATTATATTCCTACATAGAGTCCACATACTAGGGTAATAAATTAGTCAAGGAATAAAAAGACTAGAACACAGATTTAACAGATATATGTCCAAGAAAAAGAAGAAACAAAAATATCATAATTGAACAATTTAAACTTTAATTAAATGATATGCCTTTATGCCTTTTTTACCGGGCGTTGTAATTTGCGTTCCTGTGGTTTATGCGGTTTCCGGTTCTATAACTATTTTGGAAATGAATCCTTGACTAACGTCTGAAAAAGAAATGAATTGCATTAACCAATCCATTTATCGCAAATACGAAAGGAAGGAACAAAACATAGCAATACTGGTCAGTATTGCTATGTTTTGTTCCTTCTTGTAGCTGCTGATACTCTTTTATAGACCTGATTGAAAGACATTATCGGTGCTTACCCTCGAGCTTCTTGTTCACAAAAGTTTAATACTTATAAAAGAATGTTTCGGGCATCACTTTTAATGGTTTTCGGCATTTTTTATTTTTCTATAAACTCTCGAAACAATGACGTATCGAGTGACATTTCATAAAATGGCGGCTGTAGTTCACAATTTTGCCGCAGCTGTCAGTTCACAGATAAGTTGGTGGGACTATACTGTCTATCACCAGTCTCTATTGTTTTCATTTGTAATGCACGACATGTCGTACCACCATCTATGGTTGGTTACCATAACCTAAGAATATCTTTCTGATTTATTCTTTTTAATATAAACGCTACGAGATTCACCACCATATTTGAAAAAAAATAGTAAGAGTTTTGACTTGATTGCTTGTCCTTTAAGCCATGTCTTTATTTATTTCAGTATCAATTGATAATAATCATTTATTTCAATCTGCACTGCTTCAAAATATGTTGATGTGTCACAATGCGTAGTTTTGGGAGATTTTGACGGCATGTAGAGCCAGCAGACAGGTGGCAATAGTATCTCAAGGCGCCTAAGCGGACAGACACTATCTTGAGATTGACATCACCATCGGAGCACTTGTTTCACCGCTTTCTCCGATAGTTCACATGCGCGGACATTTAATACACAAAATCACACCACTTTCACATATCAAAATCCAAATTAAAACATTATTTAAACAATAATACAGAAGCAGCAATCCGCCGCCGCGCTAATCAAGTTCCCGTCAAAAACTCCCGCCATATTCATTCATTCCTTCATTACAGCCTATCGAAATTCCACTGCTGATCATAGGCCTCCTCAATAGATTATCTCATACGAAGGATATTTACCATTTGCCATGACTGGTGGGCGGGAAGGTAAAGATAGTTTTTTCATTTGTTTCGAGTTGTTTTATGATAGTATCTTCTGCTTATTGACATAACATGCCCATTTATTAATAAATCACGAGATCTCGTGTTTTGAATTCTTCTGTCGTCTCGCTATCTCTATTTCTCTCTCTCTCTCTCTCACTCTCTGTTAGTTTCACAGTTAGACAGTTAGACAGTAAGTCGGTTGCGTCAAAGCGGTTGCGTCAGAGGTCTGTATAAAAGGCAGTTGTTTTGGTCCGCCGCTCACTTAGCGGTTAGCCACCGTAGAGTCTATATCTTCAGTGGTGTGTCTTTCCTAATGTAGAGGTGTTGGGAGTAGTGGTGACGGGGATAGTGCACGCAATTGAGGGAGGGCGGGAGGTGATCTTCAAACTAGGTAAGACACATCATTTTATTTTATCTAGCGGATGCACTCAAAGTATTTTTTTGTCAAATTTAACATAATGGACTTCTGCAATGTAACGCCTGATTCTATTAATGACTTTCAATAAGTATTATTTATAATCTATATTGAAAAAAAAGTTTCTGTTTCTGTTTTATTTTTAAGGATAAATATATATATATATATATTTCTTCTATATATTAATATTGCTCTTCACACACTTTTCTTATTTCCAAAATATCTCTTTCGAGTATTGCACATTTTAGTTATTATTTATGTATTTCCATTTTAATTGCATTTTCCTCTTCATATTGCTTTTCATGTTTTTATATAGTCATCATGGTTCTGTAAATGAAAACCAGTTATTAAAAAATATTACTGTTGATAAACATAACATACACTACATAAACCGAAAAACAATAATTGCTTACGTAATTAAATAGAATAGGAATGATTGATGAATGAATGAATTGAGGAATCAGTTTTCTAAAATGTTATAAGCAGTATAGCAGTATGTGTGTATACATTTGCTAAGAAAGTACAGAATACAAAATGTACTCACAATCCCATCTGAATCATATATATTATGATCCCTCAACACCTCTGCAGGATTCAACAAATCTTTGATTTCTATTACTCCATCATTAGGAGTTGCAGGTCTTGCCCCACCACCTGTTTTAGTCAATTCTTTTTTGTAGGTGCTGTATTTCTTCAGAGCATTTACCTTCATGGTTTTCCATTGTATTTTTAGCTGTCTTAATTGTCGATATTGGCTATTTAAATCATTAAACCTGTAAGTACAGAAGATGAACCGAAAACAACACGTAACGCGTATTTTTCAACCATTTTCACCTCTTGTCAAGTTGTCAAACCCAAAATATTGCCTGTCACTGTCATTAATGTCATCATCAAGCATTGAGTTCATTCACCAATCATTCGCTGACTCACTCGTTTTACTTAATCACAGAGTACTTTTGTATATAGGAAATACTTAATCTCGGCGTAAGGAATGTATTGTTAGTACGAGGTAACTCCATGTTTATTAATAACACTGTAATAAATAAGTTAATACTCAGTTACTCTGAGATTAAATAGTCCAAGTGTAACTGCGAATTAAGCTTGTAATAAGCAATTTTTATTAATAAGGCTGCTAAGTTATAAACAAAATTTTGGATGAGCCATTAATAAAAAAATTCTGTGGTTCTGTGTCGAAAATGTTTTAATGGAAGTTCTCGAATTTCATTTGGATGTTTATAATATATACTTTTCTGCACAAAATGTGACAATTCTATTGAAATAATGCAGTTTTAAATAACTTAAAATTTAACCTACTTAGGTCTCTATGTGGAAATCTTTTATCTGTATTATCAACATGAATAATACAAGTCAACTTACTGACTTCATTAATAACAAAAGTTAAAGTACCTGAATCATAGGTAATGCAAGTATCCAGCGTATTAAAAGTTGCCGGTGAAATTTAGAGTCATAATTTATTGAACAAATTGGGACAGAAGTAGTAAATCTATAAATCAAAATGTTCTCCATGAAAGTCGAAAGCGATGTCGTAAGTTATCAAACCAGCATAACTTTGCAGACGATGTGACATATTTTAAGAACTCTAGAAAATTTTTAATAATAACCAAAAAACAACTTCAAAATTTAATTTAAAAAATTAAGCAATCCTTTGAAATTAAGTAATGTCGTTCTTAATACTGAGATAAAATATTTGCAAACTAAAAGCCTTGTTCGATAAAGCTCAAGTCGTGGTGAAATAAGCTAAAGCAACTTTCATTTTTGTAGGTACTAATTAACAAAAGGAGTCTCAGGAAGATGATACTCTTACTAAAGCAATCGTCACTTTTTCTAGTGAAAGAACTTCTTTTCTGCCTAATAGTCGGTCTGGGCAGGAACTAAACTGTTACTTACGAGTATGTCCGCCGCCAAATAGTGTTTGCACAGCTGTGTTCCCGTCTGAAGCGTATAGATAGCCAGTATAGTTACAGACCGTGAAACTTTCCCTCTTAGTCCTCAGCGGGGACAACGCATCTGCATCATGATCCTTAATCAAGGATAAATGTAGGCGTCTAAGGGATACAGCATCCACTTACCATGAGGTGGTTTGTGTGGTCGTTTGTCACCCCTATTTTATGAAAAAAATTGAATTAACTTAACTATTTTATTTATAGAACTGTAATTTTATATATGTTTGTGTTTTATTTTATCCTATAAATAACTTTTATTTGACGATTGAAAAACCAGCCCTAACTAGTCAATATTAGCTTACAGTTACCATTTTTGTTCATTGTTCCTTCCATTTCTTCCTCCTTCTTTAAGGGCTATTCGTCTTGAACCACATTACAGTTTTGTGACATTGTACATTTCATTTCTTTACCACTTAGGTTTGCTTAGTTTGTTTTAAAAAAAAGCACGTAATAAATTAAATTAAGTATCAGAATTCAGTTAGTACAAATCTAAATGCCCGACTACGGTAGCGAGTGCCATTTATGGCAAAGGGATCAAAAGGTTTCAGAAAAGTTTACTTATTTTAATTATCTAAATGAAGATTCGTTCATCTTCCAGTTTAATTATTTATTGAATCAGGTTTTGTTTCGCAAAGTACTTATTATATTACACATAATATTATTAAAATATTTCGTAATTATTTAAGATAAGATAGAGATAGATTTTATGCCTTCTGACAAATTCAAAAAGCTCATCATGTAAGATGATAATTTTTGTATATTTTTACATTATATTTTTTTATAGAATAAGTGTGACAAACGAGCACACAGTCCACCTGATGATAAGTGGTTGCTGTGGCCCATTGACATCTACATCTATCTTCGTTTGCGAATTATAATGCAGATGCATTGTCAGCCGTGAGGACTAAGATGGAATGCCTCTTTTCCAGTAAAAAGGGTATCCGGTTCTCTACACTCACCATACGAAACACGCTGGCGCTGGTATTCTGTGAGAGCGTGTTCCTGCCCCGGTCGAGCCGACCCATTCGTGCTACAACCATACTATTAATATAGCTGCAGCAATGCTCTACCACGTATTATATTACGGTTGATGGTAAAATTAATACAATTATAGGCCTGCAAATTAAGGTGAAGTAATATTTGAGACAACCACAAACGTGTAACAATCTTAATTGAAATTTAATCGTTCGCCAAAACACTTCTCTATAGATATAAATAAAATAATTGTCTGTCTGTTATATAGAAATAACTGGGTTGTATTAAGTTCAAGAGTCATATGCATTCTATTAAGCCTGTTCGGTCTGATCTTCGGAATGGCTGGACTGATTGTGAAGAAAGTTTAAGAACAGATAGAGAGTTATGCCGAGAAGGATCAAGTACTTATTTTATTTGAAACACTTGATTTTTTTTTGCAAAATAAAAACAACAATTTCATAGCTTTAAATCTTAATAGCGCTACATTAATAACTCATATCCACAAGAAGCCGGGGCAGGTCGTAAGTCGTTTAATAATTTAACATAATATTCACACTAATACTTCCCATGAGTCTAATCCCATGAACATAAACATACGATAGCTTTCACTTTAAATCTGGCAAACAACAGATTGAACTAGATCCTACGTCAACATTTGTATAAGAAAACTACTTCAAATGGTAATTTAAGAAGCTTGCTTGCTTCTAAAAGGATGAAGATTGAGGTCATCGGAGAAGAAACTACAAAATCTTTTTTATGATGTAGTGTTATGCTACTTACATATCATTTTACATTATTTTAAATTAATTTTTTCCATTCTGTTTCGATTTTCTGCATTCACCTCAAAACTGTATATTTTACATCACCTTTATTTCCATAGGCTCCTGTAACGATTTTAAACCATAAGAACGCAATAACAAATCATTTCTACTTCGTATTTTCACATTATCAGCACTTTTAAATTGGTGTCAATGGAGTCTACCTTTTTCGATCTTTTATTTAGTTTTCCGTAACTCTGCAATTTCGGACTTTATGCGCGCAGGTGCGCTACCTTTTTTCCTATATCAATAATACCTCATTTTTCACTTAAATCTTGCCGTTTTTCTATTACGAGCCTAAAACCAAAATTTGACATGTTTTGACATCGTTGTTTATCTGGTCGTCATGGCAATTATATTCAAATTTGCTACCGGTCCGTTGTTTCTACTTCGATAATTCCACATAAATACTCTTTCCTTTTACAAAAAAATTGCGTTTTATTTAAATAATTTTTCCGTTCTCTCTAGAAAGGTATAAAAGCCGAACTATCGGTGAAGAAATTCAGTCTCGCTTCAGTTCTCAAATTCGAAGCATCTCCTAAAGGCCTTATCCCGGGGCCGCACTGCCTCGGGATCTTGCAAGCCTCTGTCCTGCCTGAATCCGCTGGATCCTACAAGTCTCTGCTCTGCCTGAAGTCGCCGAATCCTGAAAGCCTTTGCTCTGCCTGAAGTCGCCGGATCCTGCAAGCCTCTGTCCTGCCTGGAGTCGCCGGATCCTGCAAGCCTCTGTCCTGCCTGAAGTCGCCGGACTCTGCAAGCCTCTGTCCTGCCTGAAGTCGCCGGACTCGGCAAGCCTCTGTCCCGCCTGAAGTCGCCGGATCCTGCAGGCCTCTATCCTGCCTGAAGTCGCTGAGGATCCTGCAAGCCCCTGTCTTGCCTGAAGTCGCCGGATCTTGCAAACCTCCGCATTCACCTGAGGTCGTCGCCTAGAGACGCCCACACCTTCACTTACGCAGTGCGCGCTGAGAGCACTTACTGTACACCTTGGATCTTCGGGCTCAACTTCAACACTAATCCTTTTTTTTATTATCTTTTTTTTTAAATAATTGTAAATCACGACAATGATCAATACGTTGCCCTCACAATAAGATTAAACTTTTTTTAATCAATATAGATTGTAAATAAATACTTATTGAAACTCACTCTCATTTTTCATTTACCACTGGATCAGATAATACCTCTCCTGGGAAGAACCAGCAAGAAACTCGGCCGGACTTTTTTTTAAGAAAAGAACAGCTTACAATAATTCCGTTCTGCAATAAATAAAGACATGGCTTAAAAGACAAGCAACCAAGACAGCACCATCCTTTGTGTGAGATGTTCTTATTGAGATCTCTAATCAACCTGCCAAGCATTTCTAGCACACACTCTCACAAAGCCACCCTATTATATAAAATCCCCATTCACAAGAGGCAACCGTTTACAGTTTATGCAATAAAATATATTTTTTACATGAACGCTCCAGAAGGAGGGTAATCTTTTTCAAGAGTATGTACCTAGTCAGGTCATAAATTCTGTCACATGTTTAATATAAAATGATTGAAACAAGTTTATTCATTATCTAACCATTTATATACCAAAATGAACTTAACAAAACATAGATTCTCATGACACTAAAGTTTATTCAAAATGACCTCCGTGATTTTGAATACAGGCCTTCAGTCTGCGCGGCCAGTCGTCTATCGCAGCACGAACGAGGTCCATGTCAATATCGGCAGCTGCCTTAATCAAGGATGTCTTGAGTGACTCCAAATTGGGATGAGGCCTTGAGCACGCCTTTTCCTTCAAGTGTTGCCATATGTTGTAATCTAACAGATTCAAATCTGGACTGGAGGAGGGCCAGTCTTCGTGCCGAATGAAGTCAATTTCACGCGCCGCCAGCCAGTCTTGTGTGCTCTTTGCTCTATGAGCTGGCGCCGAATTTTGTTGGAATACCCAGTGCCTGTTCTTGAACATGGTATGAGAAACAGGTTCCACAAGGTTCGTCAGGACTGTATTTTGATACACAACTGCATTCGTTTTTACATCTTTCTCACAAAAATGTAACTCTGTTAAGCCCCAATAAGAAACTCCCAACCATACCATGAGCGAGAATGGAAAATGACCTCGTTGGACACGCGGAATACGGTTGCTCGCTTCTTCACTACTGTGTGCGTGTACTTTATCATTTTGTTTGTTGTAGCTCTCTTCTACGGTAAAAATTTTTTCATCCGAAAAAAGAATTTCCCAATATTTTTTTCCCGCGTACCGCTTCAACAAAGCGCGGCATCTCTTCAGTCTCAGGTCCATTAGACGAGCATTCAAACGATGTCCTGTTTTTCTTCGATATGCCCGAAGCCCTAAGTCCTCATTTAACACCCTTTTCACCGTGGTTCTGCTTAACCCCATCTGAAGGGCCAACAGTTTCTGCTTACGTTTGGGATTTCTTTGAATTCGCGCCTTCACAGCTTTTATCACTGCTGGAGACCTAACCGACCAAGGGCGACCACTTTTTGACCTGTCATCTACACTAGAGTCTTCATTGTATCGTTTGATGGTACGATAAACGAATCTTTTGGTTATATTTAAATTTTTCAGTATGTCAAAAATTTGAATTGGCGCGTAACCGCAACGATGCAACGCAATAACTGCAACACGGTCTTCTTTAAGCGTCCACTTCATATTTAAAAATGAGTAAAATTCTAAAAAGTATACAGTTTTATTTTCATGAACAATTCGAAATTCGAATTCAATAAACTTTGTTGTGGCCAGCATTCTAAAAGAAAATTTTTACTGTGTGACAATACTTATGATCTGACTAGGTATGTATGTACGTGTGTATAACATATAACATAATGATTTACAACTAATGTAAATACGATTAAATTACATGATATATTAGTTGCTAGCCACCCCTCCCCGGTCAGGATCTATTAATGTAGAGTCATTTAGATTTACGATAGGTTTAAGAATTAAGACCATATATTTTTATTTATGTTTAATTATTTCTATATTTATAAAAAAAGATCATGTTATTCGGATAAAATATAGTCTAGATCAATATTAGCATTGCTTTTTATATGTTCGTGTAGTTTTATTACAAAAAGTCTAGCCATTTCATAGATTAGACCCGATAGACAGGCAGGTAGACAGACTAAAATTTAAATCTTTATTAGGAAAAATGTAAGACTTAATATTTATGTCTGTAATATACCTTATATTTTATATTAATTAGATAAGAAATGAATAAGCCAAGCTTTCTTTTTGGTAGAATAATGGTGAAAAACGAGCATCCAGTCCACCTGATGGTAAGTGGATACTGTTGCCCATAAACATCTTTTTTTATATATATGATAAGGGTGACAAACGAGCACACAGTCCACCTGATGGTAAGTGGTTGCTGCGGCCCATAGACATCTACATCTATCCTCTATTACAAATCAAAATGTAGATGCGTTGTCACCCGTGAGGACTAAGATGGAATTCCTCATTTCCAGTAAAAAGGGCCTCCGGCTACCTGCACTCACCAAGCGAAACGCAGAAGTAAACCTCTACTTCACGTTGGTTTTCTGTGAGGTCGTGGTACCACCCCGGTTTGAGCCGGCCCATCCGTGCGACAGCAAAAGCTGCCGCGTGGCTCTACCACTGTTATAATCTACATTCATTCTCGATTATGAATCAAAATGCAGATGAGTTTTCAACCCTGAAGACTAAGATGGAATCTCCGATGAATGGACACCCTTTTGTTTACAGGAAGCCTCGTTTCCAGTAAAAAATGTTCTCCGGTTCTCTACACTCACCATACGAAATACAAAACTTATAGAAGAGTTGATTTTAAATAAAAACTTATCTGTTTCTAGAGTATTATATTAATACACAAACGAATGCCTCAGTGGTTTGTTCATTACTTTTTTACACATTTTAAGTCTTTTCTTTAAAATTTTCTACTAGACACATCCGTCTAGTACTTGGTAGAGCCACTCTGCATCTATATTAAGGTTGTAGCACAAATGGGGTGGATTCACCGAAGTAGGACCACGCTCTCACAGAATACCAGCATCAAATAGAAGCTTAGTGTTTTGTATGGTGAGTGTAAAGAACTGGAGACCCTTTTTACTAGAAATGTGGTATTCACTAGGTTGTGACCCCTTTCCTGTCTGGGAGTTTTATGGGTAGGTAGCTCCGCCTTAAAATAACAGTGCTTGCAACTAATGTGTTCCGCCCGGAAGGATATAATGTGCAAATATATTTCTAGACTGTGAGACAACACCACGATCCTCACAGGTGGCAACGCATCTGCAGTCTTTTTATCACAAGTTGGTTGCAAGTGGCCATGGGGTGCAGCAGCCACTTACCATAATGTGGATATTTAGTTTATAATATTTGGACTTTACCAAAAAATTTAACACCAATTAAAACTAAGTTTATTACTTCTTCGGGCAATATATATTATATAGATATGTGCAACATATATACAATAGGTATAACTAAAACTAAAGTGAGAACATGTATCGTGGTAGAGCCATGCTGCAGCAGTATTAGTAGTATAGTTGTAGCACGAATGGGTCGGCTTGACCGGGGAAGGACCACGCTCTCAAAGAATACTAGCGTAAAATAGCAGCTTAACGCTGCTGTGTTTCATATGGTGAGTGTAGAGAACCGGAGACCCTTTTTACTGGAAATGAGGCATTTCGTCTTAGTCCTCACGGGAAATTTAATAATAGATCAGGGATGTAATAATTCAATTTAAAATAATGTAATCACACTACCGTGTCGTAAAAGGCCACGTATATAACTACGTTATCGCACGTAAAATGTCGTGACAGAAGAAAATGATAGCGCCGGATTAATGAGCACAAGGTTCAGTCAAAAATTTTTAGGTCAGATTTTAGCAAGCGTTTGCAATACTGTGATGCTTTCCTGCATTTTATCTTGTGGTAATATTGCGAAAAACTAATAAATTTATAAAATACATTTTTGCCATAAATATGTTTTTAAATTTGCTTCCATAGAGGGAGCCAATTCAGAAAACTGATGATAACAAAATCGGGTTATAGTTTGGTGTACATATTTATTATTTATATCCAAAATTTAATTACATTCTATGGCTAAAGAATGAAATAATTTACGTTAAGTGTTGACTGTGATGCACTACACGCGGTGGGGGGGATGGGGCATTTTCTGTTTGTTACGTACACGTATTCACATAAAACACACGGCCGTGTCTCGACGCTTTTATATTCTTCATAATTTCATTTGTGTGAAGTCGTTTTCGTGTCGTTACGACAATCTTTTAAAAACTAAATTAGATTCTGGCAATAGTAAACAATACAAAAATATTCTAAAACTAGATTCCACAGATTGGTTGGTGAAGGAGCAAGTAGTCTTGCCCTCTAAAACTAGCTTGCAACATATTTATTTATCTATGTCTAAAACCCACGGTGTTGAACTATCACAGCATGTCAATAGTACCACGAAATTACACATACATCTGCGGCCCGCATCAGAGTCGGTTCCTACTTGGGAAGAAACCATAACTCCTCCTATCCCTCTTTAAATATGCAGGTATTCCTTCAGGCATGGCTCCTCCGTAAACACAAACCTTTTATCCCCACAAATGTTAACCCATATACATTGTAAGGCTTGCATCCCTTTTGACCACGCAAGGTTACTACAAAGTACTAGTATAGTTAAATCGTGATTTCAACACTAAAATAAGAACGATCTCAATTATAATATTTAAAAAAAGTTATTCTATGTAAACAAAAGTATTAAACTCATGCTGAAACTTTGTTATCCCTCTATCAATACTAAAATGTTATCTCTCTGAAGAAATATTACGGGACCATAAATATTTATGTAAACAATGAAGTAAAGGACTAGTTTTATCCTATCGTAACGTATGAATGGGGAGTTTTTGGGATATGATAAATATGAAGATATTTTGTAAGCAAAGGAAATTAAATAACGAATTTCCGAAAACAATAAAATGCAAAAGGCTAAATAATTTCGTACGGGTGACGGCGTTCTTGTTTAAACAAATAATTAAACATGCCTTATATGTACACAAGTTCAATAATTAAAACAGTAATTTGTAAAAACCCGACTACATGTAAAAGTTTACACAAAAGAGAAATGTTTTGTACCTTAAGTCCACTTCCACAACTAAGAAGAATCTATCGACATTATATGATAAAATCCGCCAAGCAAACGGCTTCAGAGCGTGTCAAGGAAATAGAGATACATACATATATACACTTGAAAAATATTACCTTCCTTCTAGGGCAGTCGATTGAAAACCGCCGTGGTAGTGTAAGCGAATCCAATAATTTAATATTATAATTAAAAAAAAATTGGTAAATCCTATTGGGCATGCCCTAACCGCAATTAAAAAATTACGTATAACATGATTATACGGAATTTTTTAAAGTAGTTTAGATACATTTCGACGGCACTATTGGCTTAAGCACCCTCAAAAACTATGAAAATGACACCCATGATGAAAAAATCGATACCCAATTCAGCCGCCATCTTGGATTTACATTTCGACAGTACTATCATCTTCAACACCCTCGAAACCCATGAAAATGACACCCATTATGAAAAAATTGATACCTAATAAAGCCGCCACCTTGGATTTACATTTCGACAGCACTATCGGCTTCAACAACCTCGGAACCCATGAAAATAACACCCTTGATGAAAAAATTGATATCTATTGCAGCCACCAACTTGGATTTACATTTCGACAACCCTATCGGCTTCAACTCACTCGACAACCATGAAAATAACACCCATGATGAAAAAATTGATACCTGTTGCTGCCGCCATCTTAGATTTACATTTCGACAGCACTATCCGCTTCAACACCCTCTAAAACCATGAAAATGACACCCAAGATGAAAAAATTGATACCTATTGCAGCCGCCATCTTGTATTTACGTTTCGACAGCACTATCAGCATCAACACCCTCGAAAATCATGAAAATGACACCCATGATTAAAAAATTTATACATATTGCGGCCGCCACCTTGGATTTACATTTCGATAGCATTATCGGCTTCAGCATCCTCGAAACCTATGAAAATACCACCCATAATGATAAAATTGATACCTATTGCAGCCGCCATCTTGGATTTACATTTCGACATCCCTATCGGCTTCAACAACCTCGAAAACCATGAAAATGACACCCATGACGAAAAAATTGACGATTATTTATTCTGTGCTCTTAAAATATTAAATATTAAAGTTCCTACTCCCATTCTTCCCAATCATTTTCGCCCGATATCCATTCTACCCTTTCTTTCCAAAATTTTAGAATCCTGTGTTTACAAGCAAATCTCTACTTTTATTTCGAAAAATAACCTACTGAGTATATTTCAGTCTGGGTTTCGCCCTGGTCATAGTACCACTACTGCTTTAATTAATGTTACTGATAATATTAGACAAGGTATGGAAGAAAAAAAGATAACAGTACTGGTACTAGTTGATTTCTCAAATGCTTTCAACACAGTTGATCATGAAATCCTCCTTTCCATACTATCTCACCTGAATTTTGGTCCTACTGCTTTGGAATGGTTTGCATCTTATCTTCGCGGTCGACAGCAGTCAGTCTGTGTGGGGCAAATGTCCTCAGCTTGGGCTGATGTGGATGCTGGTGTGCCGCAAGGCGGTATTCTTTCTCCTATAATATTTTCAATTTTCATAAACTTTATTACCTCCATCCTCGACTGCTCGTATCATTTGTACGCCGATGACCTTCAGCTTTATGTGCAAACTGAATTTGAGGATATACATAATGGGATCAAAAAACTTAACGACAACTTATCAGCTATCAAAGATTGGTCTACTCGTTATGGAGTTTTGGTCAATCCTTTGAAATGCCAAGCTATACTAGTGGGTAGCTCAAGAATGCTAGCTAAGATTAATCTGGCAGATTTACCTCCAATTTATTATGATAGTATTATAATTCCGTTCAGTAATTCTGTTAAAAATCTTGGCCTACATATCGACAGCACGTTGAATTGGAGAACCCAGGTTTCAGAAGTGAGTCGTAAAGTCATTGCCACTTTATGCTCTCTGTATCGTCTAAAACATTTTCTTCCCACAAAAACTAAAATCATGCTTGTCCATTCGCTCATATTACCCATATTTGATTATGCAGATGTGTGTTACCCAGATCTGTCCCAAGATCTTCTGAACAAACTGGAACGCCTTCTTAACAACTGTATACGATTTATTTTCGGGCTTCGTAAGTATGACCATATTTCGCAATATAGATCTAAGCTAAATTGGCTTACAATCCGTCAGAGGCGCAATTCCAGAATATTGCTTGTTCTTTTTTCCATTTTAAATGACCCATCTTCGCCTTCTTATCTTAAGAGTAAATTTCACTATCTCTCCTCATCTCATGATAGGGTCCTACGTTCTTCTTCTAACAACAAAATCTGTATTCCTGTTCACTTCACCGAGTTCTATGGCAACTCCTTCACAGTTCAGGCTACACGCCTTTGGAACTCCTTGCCCGATGACATCAGAAAAACATCCAACAAGTATGTTTTTAAAAAATTGGTCCGTAACCATCTATTGAAGACAAAGCATTTTACTTGATTCATCCATTTGATATGTATTGCTAAACAGACGCATATATTCATAGGTATATGTTTGTACTAATTATATATTATGTATTTAAATATGTATTTAAATATGTATATTTGTATGTATATTTGTATGGTATATATTTGTATATATGTTTGTATACGTCATATATGTATAGTTTATTTATTAGTAAATTGTATGTATTATGTAGTTAATTATTATTTTGTGTACTGTTATTTTATTCTATATTGTCGCACCTACGTCAAATTCTCACCACTCCATGGGTTGACTGGTAGAGAATGCCTCAAGGCATTAAGTCCGCCCTTTGTATTCTTTTGTTTTAAGGAATGCAATAAAGAATAAATAAATAAAAAAAAAAATATTGTATAAAAAAAACTCTCATTATTATTATAATCAAGTATTTAAGAAATTTGGTTATTCGAAAATTGTGTATTTATAAAGCGATCTTTTTGAGCCGCTGTAAACAACCGTAACAATGTGCACTCACGACGGCGACTGACGCCGAACTGAGTGACGCAGTCTCTATTTAGTAATAATTGATTCATACAAGTCTGCGCAATACACCGAAAATTTCGCCATTTCGCAGCCGAAAAAAATTTATTATTACTAAACAAAATTAAACTGTCATTTACATTCAATGACTTCCCACATGATAGATGAAGAGATTTAAAAATGTATTGAGTTGAACAATTGATATTTTCAAAAGTTATCGTGTTTACAATCCTTGCGGATTTGATAAATCCACACCATAAGCCACTAAAACCCCATTTTTATTTAAAAATAGCAATTAATCTATTTAAAAGAAATATCAACAAGTTCAACATACGATTTCATGCGATAAAACGTTGGAATCTTAATTTTTAGGCTCTAGTAGAACATACTGACGCGCTTATGCGCTTACGGCATGCAAAAATATCATAAAAATTTTATTTAAATTATATATATATATATATATATATATATATATATATATATATATATATATATATATATATATATATATATATTATATAACCGTGTGTCAGTATGAGTGAGATTAGAAAGGCTCTTCAGCGACTTAAAAATGACAAGGCCCCGGGCGAGGATGGAATTACAGCAGAGCTTCTGAAAGTGGATGGAAACTAATACTTGAAATCCTGCAGAAACGTTTCAAATCCGTCTCCATAGTGACTCTACTCCTGAGGCGTGAAACAGAAGTGCAGTGGTCTTGTTCTTCAAGAAAGGTGACAATCGCTCTTTTGAAGAACTACAGACGATTTCTCTTCTGAGCTGCGTTTACGTACTGTTTTCGAGAGTAATTTCGAATCATCTCGCACGCAGACTCGACTTCCGAACAAGCTGGTTTCCGAAAAGGCTTTAGTATCATAGACCACATACACACAATTCGTCAAATTGTACGTAAGACCGAAGAGTACGAAACCCAACCAACTGCAGAGAGGTGTAAACAGGGTGACGTTATATCCCTGAAACTTCAACTCTGCATTGGAAGATTTGTAAGCTATCTCTGGAGGACCTGAGCCCTATGCCCAATGACCTAAATAGCGCCTCCTAACGGATATATCTTAAAATGAAAATGGATAAAACAAGGTTCATGTGTAACTTCCACACACGTTTTTAATAAAAGAAAACGCCCATGTCACACCTATGCCAGTAGTTGTTGGGAGCACTACGCTCGAAGTTGTCGACGAGTATGTTTATATATTTTCTCGTCAGGTATACCTCGAAACCTGAAAACAAGATTTTACAACCGGTGCGTGTTGCGAAATGATGACTTTGGATCTGAGACGTGATCCTTCACTACTGGCCGTGCAAAAAGCTCAAGGTCGCTCAGCAAACTATAGAGAGGGCTATGGTGGGATTTTCTCTGTGTGATAGACTTAAAATGGGAATATACGCAGCACAATTATAGTAACCGACATATCCCAAAGGATTAGTAAGCTGAAATAAAAACCGGCTGGCCATATAACTCGATGAAACTGACAACCGATGGGGAACCATGGTTCTCAAGTGACAGTCTCGTACCAGAAGGCAAATTGTAGAGCGGAGAGCTGCTCTACTATATAGAGTGACGACCTGGTAAGACAGCGAGAAGCCGGTGGATGTAGGAATCTCAGGACCGTGCTCTGTTGCATTCTTTGGGAGAGGCTTATGCTCAGCAGTAGACTTGTGAAGGACTGTAATGATAATGATGATGATAATGGTACCCACGTGTGTCGTAGGAGGCTATAGAGAGAAATCAAACAGGAGATGAGATCATATATATTCTATTAGTAACCCAAAAATAATAAAACCTGCGGTTGTCAATCCGCCTGCGGAGCGTGAGAAATATCTTTCGACTATTATTGTGAACCACTTCTAGCATTTTTCTTTTCTTTAATCATTTCTAACTTTTCACGTGATAAAGCCATGCTGCAGCTATATTAGTAGTTTAGTTTTTTTACTTGATAGAGCCATGCCGCAGCTATATATCTGGTATATTTGTAGCACGAACGGATAGGCTCGACCGCGGAAGGACCACTCTCACGTAAAAATACCAGGGTAAAATAAAGCTTAAACCTGCTGTGTTTCGTTTGGTGAGTGTAGAGAACCCCTTTTTACTGAAAACGAGGCATTCCATCTTAGTCCTCATGGGTGACAACGCACTGTATTTTGATTCGAAATTGAGGATAGATTCAGATGTCTATGGGCTACAACCACCACTTACTATCAGGTGGACTGTCTGCTCGTTTGTCATCCTTATCTTCTAAAAAAATATATTGAAGTTTATGTTCATCAGTGGACTTTTGTCAGAGTATTATGGATAAAAGAATGATATTTTACTTACAAATTCAGCAGAATATTGTATAAACAGAAAGATCTGGGATGGAGTCACTCAGTTTGTATTGTATATTATTTTATCAAGTAATAATTATTTTAGCGAGCAATGCATATAATGTGAATTATGAATATAGAATATGTATTCAAATGGTTTCTCGGAAACATCTCTAGTTTGGAAATAAATCTGTATTCAAGTAATGTTTTACTTTCCGAGTATGTCATCATGTTGGTCGATCACGTTATTCTTTTCTGAGAGTATTCATGAGATAGGCAATTAGAAACGTCTTTTTTTTTACTATTAAATCAAATCAAATCAAAAATAATTATTGCATGACTACAGATGTACATTTGTGCTCCATACTGTACCTATTTCAGGTGTACAATATTAAGTCTTAAATAAATTTATAAAAATAATATCTTTAACAAATATTAAATTATTATTACACTATATGATGTAAGTTTTCTATAATATTCTATTCTTTGTTGTCTAGAAATTCTTGTAACTTCAGTACCTTTTTAAATTTTATATCGTTCATATTTTTAAAAGAGTCAGGAATATTATTTTAAATTTTAATGGCATTACAGTAAATACTTTTAGTATATTGTAGTGTTTTCGGATAAAATGAACTTGGTATTTTAAAAGGCTTCCTGGGATTTTTAATTTTTCAAATAAGTATTTATATTTCCGTACAAATAAAGATACCTCTTTAATGAATAAACACGGTAGTGGCAAAATGCCCAGTTTCCTAAAAAGCGGTCTACAAGAGTTACTTGAGGAGCTCCGCACATAACTCTAATGCACTTTTCTACATTTTAAATACCCTGCTGATATTTGGGGTGCTGTCCCAGAAACTTATGCCATAGACTAAAACTGATTGTATATATCCATGGTATGTCATCAATCCTGCTTTAACAGACGTATTCGAAATAACTTTCTTAAAGGGTAGACGAATTTTGAAATCTTTACCTTAATCTTTAAATGTGGTTCCCAGCTACAATGAGTGTCAACAGTTAAGCCCAAGAATTTTGTCGAAATCACCTGCTATATTATTTCTGACTCATGTTCTATATTTAATGGTAACGGTTTTTGAAATTCGGAATAAATCTGTATAACATGAATTTTTGACAAATTAATACTTAATTGGTTACGGTTAACCATTACACAATATTCCCGCGTTTAATGCTTTAATGTGGAATTGATATAATTATCTAGAAGCACACTTGACGAGTGTGGTGCAGTCATCTGCGAATAATATAATTGGATTTTGAATACGTATTGTAAGGTCGTTTATATACAACAAGAAAAGAAGTAATACAAAATAATACAAAAACTGTGTTTTCCAAGCCGCCTGCCAAGCTAGGCAACTAAGGAAATTGAGACTGCCCGCCGTGACCGAAATTGGGACTGCGGGAGATTATTAAGGAAGATATCGTGAGGTGCCGGTACAAGTTAAAATATTTCAAGCATGTGTGAATGAGTGAAGCCTGTCAGCTCGCAATAGCGTCGTAAACTAAAATTCCTCACAGTCTGTTATTTGCCGGCAAGTTTTTATTTAATACTAGCTTCCCGCCCCGGCTTCGTCCGGGATAGGATCGATATGTCTATTTATTTTATCAATTTTTCATGTTTGAAAAGAAAACAGTTCCTTAAAAAATTAAGCCTAATTCAAACTTTGTAAAAAAAATATGAACAGATTATTAATTCGGACTTATTTACGAGATTATTAAAATTACGAACATATAGAGAGCAATGTCTCCTGGCATTGCTCTCTGTTCGTAATGTTCATCACAATCGTTCACACGAGCGCCAGGGAGGTCAGGCCACCCTGTCTCACTCCACACTCCAGTCCAACGTCTCAGACAATGCATCTGACCATATGACCTGGTTAATTTGATGATACCAGAATTGGAAAAGTTGGAACAGCTCTTTAGGTAAATCTTATTCACATAATTTTGACGATCATCATCATCATCACCATTACAGCCCTTCACAAGTCCACTGCTGAACATAGGCCTCCCCCAAGGAATGCCACAAAGCACGGTCCTGAGCCACCTGCATCCATCAACTTCCTGCACATCTCACCAGGTCGTCACTCCATCTAGTGGGGGGACGCCCAACACTTCGCCTGCCGGTACGAGGCTGACACTCGAGAACCTTTTTTCCCATCGGTTGTCGGTTCTTCGAGCTATATGGCCAGCCCATTGCCACTTCAGCTTACTAATCCGTTGGGCTATGTCGGTCACTCTGGTTCTACTGCGGATATCCTCTTTTCTGAGTTTATCACGCAGAGAAACTCCGAGCATAGCCCTCTCCATAGCTCACTGAGCGACCTTCAGCTTCCTCATCCGGCCAGCAGTGAAGCACCACGTCTCAGTTCCGTATGTCATCACTGGCAACACGCGCTGGTTGTACAGTCTCGTTTTCAAGTTTTGAGATATACCTGACGAGAAGATGTGCCGTAATTTCCCGAACGATGCCCAACCGAGTTGAATCCGTCGATTGACCTCTCGGTCGAAGTTGAACTTACCTAGTCGGATTATTTGTCCCAGGTAAACATACTCGTCAACAACAACGAGCTTAGTGCTCCCAACAACTACCGGCATAGGTGTGACATGGACATTAAACATGATCTTTGTTTTGTCCATGTTCATCTTAAGACCTATCCGTTGGGAAGCACTATTGAGGTCATTGAGCATAGTGCTTAGGTCCTCCAGCGATTCTGCTATAAGGACTATATCGTCGGCAAATCGAAGGTGAGTGATGTACTCGCCATTGATGTTGATACCGTATTCTTTCCAGTCCAGAAGCTTGAGAACGTCTTTCAATGCAGCGGTGAAGAGTTTCGGTGATATGAGGTCACCCTGTCTTACACTTCTCTGCAATTGTATAGGTTTCGTACTCTGGTTCTGTACTCGGAGAGCCACTGTAGCTCTGCTATACAAGCACTTCAGCACTACGATATACCAACAGTCAACTTGGCACCGCTGAAGGGACTGCAGCACCGCCCAAATTTCGATGGAATCAAAGGCTTTCTCATAGTCCACATACGCCAGGCATAGTGGCAAACTGTACTCCTCTGACTTCTGTACAATTTGCCGAAGGATATGTATGTGGTCTATGGTGCTAAAGCCTTTTCGGAAACCGGCTTGTTCGGGAGGCTGGAAGTCGTCAAGTCTGCGCGCGAGTCGATTCGTAATGACTCTCGAAAACCGCACGTAGACGCGGCTCAAAAGGGAAATCGGTCTGTAGTTCTTCAAGAGAGCGTTGTCGCCTTTCCTGAAGAACAAGATAACCGCACTTTTGCTCCACGCCTCCGGTGTAATGCCACCATGGAGGACGGAATTAAAGAGCTTCTGTTATTAAATAAAGGGCTGACAATGAAAAGGAAATAATAAATATAATTGCTAAATATACTAAACTAAAAAGTGACATGGTTAAGTTGCATAAAGAATATACATTTATTACAAAAGAAAGGGATCAACCTCAGAGAACAGTCGATGAGTTTGACCAATGCAGCAAGGAATATGAGGAATCCCTAAAATTAATTGCTGCATTGCAGTTACACTTAAGTGAGGCTAATGAGCAGATAGTGCAATTAAAACATTACATAGAGAACATGAAAGCGTCCCAAACTCAAAGTCTGTTCAACGAGCTCATAGAATATGAATCTTCTAAATCTAAAGCATTGCAACCCTCCACAATAATCGATTTGACTGGTAATGATTATGTCATATTAAGAACAGCAGCAAGGACTACCTGCAGTAGAAAAAAATTAAAGAAATATATAAAAATTAATAAATATATTAGAAAACTACAAAAATTAATTAAAACTAAAATTAATGTTAAAAATTATATAAATGTATGCAAAGAAAAGCAAGAACTAATTAATAAACTTAAAATATATTCCATTGAGGTGGAAAATATGAATCACAGATATAGAGTGTCTAAATTCAACAATTTTATCAATTAAAAGCTCTCTACAAATTGTATCAAATAAATATGCAACGGCTCAAGATGAGATAAAAGAACACATATTGGCCATGAATGATCTGGTAAAATCATGTAAATATAATGAGGAGTACTTTAACTCCTTTATAAAAAATCAGAGTGAGTATCAGCGCTCCATACCAGGTTCGTCGGGGACAATATGTGTAAACAACAAAGTTAACAGTAAGATCTCATTATCTTCACCTACACTCTATGAAAGTGCCATGACAAAGGATATAAACTTAAAAAGCAATGTAAATATTTAAAAAAATAAAGTTATTATGTATTGTGATGACATAGGCAAAAATTTGGGCATGATGTTAAATAACTGTTTAAAAGGACTGTGTTCAGTAATTATTGCATGCCTGGAGCATCCTTTAGTCATATAATGAATAAAGTTTTAGCTAGTAAATTTTGTCCTAATAGCACATTAATAATTCTTGTTGGGAGAAGAGGCAATGTAAACAAAATCAATTATTAAAATATATTGATAATCTAAATACTTTAAATGTACATAAAATTATCTTGTTTACATTGCCTTACATACAGTGTTGGCCGCAGGAAAATAAAATACGATTTAAATTTATTAATGAATAACTTTTCATTTAATAATAATTTAAACTTGACATTTTTAAATAAAACTAATTTTACGGATTTTATCGCGTATATTAATCTATTTATTTTATATTCCCGACGTTTCGGGTGCTTTCCAGCACCCGTGGTCATGGGGGACTGAGGTGTTTGACGTCCTGCTGTCATAGTTAGCCCGGCTACCTTCAGTTTTTTAATATTAATTTTTGGTCCGATTTACGCAGAATGAGCTTACAGTATCTTGAAGTCTAGCAGTGGTATACTTGGGTTTGGATTTGATTTTATTAATTATGGGATCCCAAGCAGATGGCAGCACCCATCCATCTTCTCTATTGAAATTAGGATTTTTTTAATTTCAATAGCCTCGCGAATCATCCTTGGGAGGAATCGGTGTTCTTTTGCGAGGATTTGTGGTCTATCAAATCTAATGTAATGGCGGGGACGATCTCGAACATGTTCACAAACTGCAGACTTCCCGATACGTCGGTGCTTCACGTCAGCTATATGTTCTTTAACGCGGGTTTTAATAGATCTTTTTGTTTGTCCTATGTAACAAAAAGATCTATTAAAACCCGCTCCATAGCCAAGTATTAGCATTTGAGCAACAAAACTAAGACGGCTTCCCATAAAATTAAAATGACATGGAGTATAATTAATAGTCAAACTGGTAAGATCAACTCTCGCCAAGCAAATAACCAGTTACATGTTAACAACAAATTAACTGTATCAGATCAGGACGTAGCAATGGTTATTGAGAAATATTTTAACCACTAAATCACTTAATTATTCTCCTGCCGTCGCCGAATCATTACTTAAACAAAATGTAAATGCGTATACAAAGAATTTTACATTTCATAAAGTGTCATCAAAAGATATTGTAAAATATTTTAAAACTATTGATGTTAAGAAAACTGCGGATCTGTGGGGGATTTCCGTTAAAGTTATTGCGTCCATAATAGATACAATCGCACCTCATTTAGCTATTATTTTTAATACTAGTATCGAATCTGGTGTGTTTCCTGATTTAATGAAGGATAATAAAGTAATACCGTTATTTAAATCTGGTAGTACATTAGACCCCGCCAATTTTAGTCCTATTTCTGTACTACCAACACTTATTAATATTTTTGAAAAAAATATTCTTGATCAAATGTTAAATTTCTTTAATATAAATAATTTACTTCATAAAAATCAATTTGGTTTCACAAGGGGTCGCTCGACAACTGATGCCGGTGTTGAGCTGATTAAATATATCTTTAATGCATGGGAGAATTCACAGGATGCTTTGGGTATCATTTGTGACCTACCCAAGGCCTTCGATTGTGTTCACCATGAAACATTAATCAGGAAACTTCAACACTACAGTGTAAGAAGTGATGCTCTTAAATTAATTATTTCATTTTTAAGTAAGAGAACGCAAAAAGTTGTCATTAACAATATGAGCTCTTCCGGATCGATCGTACAAATGGGCGTGCCTCAAGGCTCAATTCTCGGCCCCTTTCTGTTTCTTGTATACATTAATGACTTACCCTACATAGTGGGGGATAACCATGATATAGTATTATTTGCAGATGACACTTCTTTAATTTTCAAATTAAATCGACAATTACTAAAATATGACGAAGTAAATAATGCTATATCTAAATTATTAAATTGGTTTGATATTAATAATTTGCATTTAAATGGCACTAAAACGAAATGTATGAAATTCATGACTCCAAATGTCGAACAATTAAATACTAATGTAATTTTAAATGGGGAGAAACTGAGTCTTGTAGAATCACACTAGACGCGAAGCTTCAATGGAGCCCCCATATATCAAAACTAGCAAGCAGACTTAGTTCTGCAGCATATGCTGTAAAAAAGATTAGAAACCTAACCAGTGTTGAAACAGCTAGACTAGTTTACTTTAGCTATTTCCATAGCATAATGTTGTATGGTATTTTGCTATGGACACGCAGCTGACACTGAAATTATATTTGTTTTACAGAAGAGGGCCATAAGAGCAATTTATGATTTAAAGCCTAAAGAGTCGCTGCGACAAAAATTTAAGATAATTAATATATTAACTTTGGCCTCTCAATACATTTATGAAATTGTAATGTACGTACACAACAATAAAAGTAGTTTTACAAAAATAAGTGATATTCATTCTGTAAATACTAAGAACAGACACAAGCTAGTAGTACCAGTTACTCGACTCCATCGAGTCAGTAATTCATTCTTGGGGCCATGTATATGCTTTTGCAACAAAATCCAAAAAAATATACAAAGTTTGACCTGCTCAAAGTTCAAAAACTTTATTAAACTAAGTTTGTATAAAAAGGGTTATTATAATATTAAGGAATTTATGGATGATAATAACCCCTGGAAATGAGGTAATCGCTACAAAGCTATTTCTAATTTGTTGTGTTGTTAATTTGTCTAACATCATGATTGTAAGCTGTTATTTAAAAAAAAGTCCCTCTGGGTTTCTTGCTGGTTCTTCCCAGGACAGAGGTTTTTTCCGAACCAGTGGTAATCAAACAAAGGAGTGACATTCAATAAGTATTATTTATAATCTATATTGAATAAAAAAGTATCTGTTTCAGTTTCTGAAGGACTTCAAGAACCGGTTTTCCACCCGCTTGTAGAAGCTCCGCTGTAATTCCATCCTCTCCTGGGGCATTGCCGTTTGTAAGGTGCTGGAGAGCCATTATAATCTCGCTCAGACTGACGTCTTGCAGAACTTAGCTCCGACCGCATGGACAGTTTTCACGAGCTTTTCTTTCATATCGTCCACTTATTCAGTCTTCTAGGCACTGAAAACGGTTTTGTAACTCGAGCTAAAACTTTCGGGACTTTGGATAAGAGCATGAGGGGGACGTAGCGTTGACTTCATTAGACGAGACCTCTCCAACTTTACGTTTAGGTTCAGTGTGCTTCTAACCATTTGGTGATCGCTGCCGGTTTTCACCCTCGCGATTACTGAGACATCACTGAACAGTTGTCGTCTGGTCGTCATAATGAAGTCAATCTCATTTTTTACGGAACCGTCGGGGCTCGACCAGGTCCACTTCCTGTGGGGCCGCTTCTGGAAGAAAGAGTTCATCCTAAAGAATCCTTCTTTCTCCATGAAGTCGGCCAGCTGCTGGCCTCTTGGGTTCCGTTGCCTTATTCCAAATTTCCCTACTTTAAGTTCACCATTCTCTCTTGTGCCTAGTTTTGCATTGAAGTATCCCATTAACACCGTATATTTGGTTTTGTAGGAATGCATGACTCTAGAGATATCCTCATACATTTCCTCCACCTCCTGATCGGGGTGTGCCGAGGTTGGTGCGTAAACCTGTATGACCTTCAGCGAATACCGTTTGGTGATTCTGAGTATAAGGTACGCAATCCTCGTCGATACACTCTCAATCTGTACAACGTTGTTAACGAGAGACTTGTGGACGATAAATCCGACACCTCCTTGGGACAGATGGTCGCCCTCCCGGTAATAGAGCAAGTTGCCGGATTCGAGGATTACCGTGTCCTTCCCCTCTCTTCGGACTTCGGATAATCCTATAATATGCCAGCGTAACTTGTCTATCTCTTCTTCCAGATCCACAATCTTCTCGTCAGTCCTCAGGGTGCGTGCGTTGTATGTTGCCAGGTTAAGTCGTCTTAGGTGGCAACCGAACCTCCACCGGAGATTCTTAGCACCCTCTGCCCCGCTGTTACCATGGTCGGCACGGTAGCCAGGAATAGCGGGGCCGCCGGGGACTGAGGGCCGTCTCTTTGTTACTTTCATTCATTAATAGGGGGGTATTTGCTATAGTTGCCACGCTTGGCGAGCGGGTTGGCAACCGCAGTTTTTTTATTGTGTTTTTGCTGTTATCAGGAAGATGCTGCTGCCCATCTCCTGCCTGTTTCCCTTTGTCGCCTTTTACGACACCCACGGGAAGATATGGGGTAGTGGATATTCTTAGCCGCCACTACACGGCATTTTGACGATAAGATCTTATAATTTACCAAGTCAAAGCCCTCAGAAAGATCTAAAAATGCAGTATACATAGGTGTCTTTCTATCGGTGTAGTACCAGAATATGCGCTTGAGCGCCAAAATAGCATTTTCAGTAAACAGCCCAACTCTTATATGTATTTATGTATTCTTTGATATAATCAAAATAAAACTTTGATATTATAATAACTTTAACAGTAGTAGAGCCACACGGCAGCTTTTATTGTTGCACATATGTGCTGGTTCGAACCGGGGTCGTACCACGACCTCACAGAATACCGGCGATTTTGTCCGCGTTTCGTTAGGTGAGTGCAGGTTGCACAAAATTCCGTTCAAGTCAATAACTGCTCGGGAAAGCTGTGCAATAAGACCAAGGCGACCCCGGCCACGCTATCCGTGAATTTTCCCTGAATCACTCGAACCTTAACGCCGTCCACTCCCATCTCGAACCGGCGAAGCTGGCCTTTTTCTTTCTGACCGAGACGCAGGAGTCCTTTCCGGCTGATACTTCGTATCTCTCCTACCCGGGGTACAAATTGGAACATTACTCAGAGAGGACATCTGTTCTCAACACCTCGGCAGTCTTGAAGGTTCAGACCTTTTTTTTTACATTGGGAAATGCCTCGCGGGGGCAAGGACGGGTTGTGTCGGACTCGCACTGACTGAAAACTCACCACCACCATATTGGCAGGACCACGGGAACGCTTTCGCACACATCCGAGGCCTCACCAGCGCAGGCCGCCCCATGGCAGCCCCTTCTCGGGGAAGGACCTCTCCTCCCCATACTCCTTCTCAGGAGATTATGAGTTATCATAGAGATTTTGAGGTTATGTTTTATTTTTATGAAACATTACTATGTTATTGCTGATGTAAGCAGTTCAATCTTAGCCTAGCATTTATACGGTAAATAAAACTCATGTTGTGATTAGGTATTTATTTTATTCATACCAAATAAATACAACTTATACAGTCTCCTTTGGTTAAAGTCCGTAATTCAAGCCAAGTAGGTCGCTAAAGAAGAGTATCGATATGTATTGTTCAAGCCGAGTCGTAATTTATAAAACTTATCGCATAACAAACCAACTGCACAGTGCACTTAGATTCCGAAAACATTTGCAGAAATGTATTTTCTTAAACGAAACCAAAACGATCGCACATCTAACGGCGGCTCTTCACGTTGGCCAACATACTGGCGAATGTGTTGGCCAAGCCGGCAATTGTTTGTGAAACAAGTTTTTCAAGTCTTTTTTTAAATAAAGGTTACCCCCACACTAGGATTATGTCCTGTATCGTGGAGGCAGTTTACAAACATAAATTGCATAAGGACAAACATCCAGACCCGGAGCAATTATTTGCAGGCCATGCAAATACTTGTTCCGTGCGGGATTCGAACCCACGGCCCCCAACGCAGCAACTCATTGCTAAGCCACTATGCCACGGAGTCGTCAAGAAATAAAATTTCTTTTTTTCCATTTCCTTTCGATCACCCTTTTCTTATACACATTCACGTTATAGTGGTATGCTGTTAATAAATAAACAGCAGCCGTTAGCGCATCAATAATCATTTTAATAAATTCGTTCGCCACCTGCCAACGTATGGACGCGATCACAAATTCTTGGCCAATATCTCTGCCAACACATTCGCCACTATGTTGGCCAACGTGAAGAGCCGCCATAACTTTTATCTATTTTGACGTGTTGTCATCTGTCAACATTATTGACTTTTTCTGTTATTGTTATTTTAAATGAAAACAGATGATTTCATTGTACCCCAGTTCCTTGTGGCATATATTAAATTGAGATATATTTTAAAATACAAACGTTTTCATAATATATTTGAGTTTATGACAACTTCTTAAATATGTGAGTGAAGGTATTGTGCGATAGGCCAAATAACAATAAACAAAGCACATTAGTATTAAAAAATAGGTACAAATTCACACAATTCAGAAGTATCCGTTACTATCTAATGAATGTTATCTAAATTAAGGATTTTAAAAAAAATACAAAAAAAAAAAGGATAAGAATTTTGGTAAATGTCAAGTATATGTTGGTTCTTAGGCTAGTTTTAGCAATGTCCTTTGTTTTTAAAAAAAAACAAAGATTTGTTATAATTTGGAAGCAAATTTTCATTAATACATCTTAAGAACTAAATTTCACAAAGCTTCGTTTGAATAAGATTGAAGCCCCAACAATTCGAATTGACTAAATTTTACTTCAAGCCCCTGAACCGAAATGAGATTGCGTTTAGTAATACAAGACTGATATATGGTTTTGATTAGAAAACACGCTGGTACTTTGAATATTGCGTAGATACTCGTATTGTACTTAACACATTTTGGAAAAATATTTTAGAAATAGCTTAAGCCTTCTTACGTTTAGGTTTAGGTTTATATCTATCCAAGATTTTTGTGACAGTCATGGTTTCGGAGTATATAAAAATGAACAGGCTCTTGCGGAAAAATACTTTAGTTATCAAAGATTTTACTTAAACAAAGGTTTATTTTATTTTAATTGTGAGAAATCTTTCTAGCGTTGCATTGCCTGCTTTCCTTGCTTCCGTGCATAGTGTCAGTGACTTATGTAACATAATTTTAAATAATAAAGTAGACCTATGCTTTGCTACGGAGGCAGGGCAGACATGGCAAACGCTCTGTCCTGGTGAAAATATTCCACTGGAAGTTAACCAACAAAAACAGTGGGATATTCCGTTGGTACAGGGCGTGCAGAAGGATTTGTTTCATAATTTCCATAGTGACCAAGATAAGGCACGCCTTCTAGCTGTTTCGACTAAGAAATCTAGTCACTGGTTACACGCTTTACCATCAAGTAATCTCGGCACATTACTTGATAGGGAAAGCTTGCGTATTGCCGTAGGAATCCGACTAGGAGCGGCGATTTGTCAACCCCATCAGTGCCCCTGTGGTAGCAGCGTCGACAAGTTTGGGCTCCACGAACTTTCATGTAAGATAAGCGCTGGTAGGTTTTCACGACACAGTTCTTTGAACGATGTCATCCGAAGGGCTCTTGCCTCTATAAATGTTCCCTCGGTTTTAGAGCTTTGTGGAATATTTAGAGACGATGGCAAGAGACCCGACGGTATGACATTGGTCCCTTGGGAGAGAGGTAAAGCCCTAGTATGGGATGCTACTTGCGTAGACACTCTGGCGGCCTCTCATCTCAGAGGTACCTCGTTTAGAGCCGGGGCGGCATCAGAGGCAGCTGAGCTAAGTAAGTGGCGCAAATATGAGTCTCTGAGAGATGACTACATATTTGTGCCATTTGCTGTAGAGACTATCGGTCCGTGGGGTCCACGTGCGGTGAAGTTCCTAAAGGAACTCCATCCGCGGCTGGTCGTTGCTGCTGGTGATAAGAGGGCTGGTTCTTTCCTCGCTCAAAGGCTAAGTATAGCCATTCAGCGGGGAAACGCAGCCAGCGTTCTTGGCACGATACCACGGGGAGTAGGACTATATGATAATTAAGTTTCTAGTTTTAGTTTTTTTTTTATTATCATAGTTTTTAATATTGTAGATAAAATTAAGTATTATGTAAAATTGTAAAAAGTGGTAATCAAACTGATCCAAAAGTAAATTTCATAGAACATAAGCATTATTATCTATTTTAGCATATATATTAATTGCAATTTTAAGTGTTGATTTACCACGTTCTCAGCGGTGAAGGAAACCCTGCATATCTGAGAAGTTTCCCAGTTGAAGTGATCCTACGTTGGGATCAGTTCAACGAACACTTTTTTGATTGGGCAATTATGCAGATTTTATTTCATTCATATTTTCGGAGATGTAACTTTTGTTATCACTACCGTAAATATTAAGGGTAGCTAAGATTCGTAAGAGTAGAACTCATCATCATTGTGAAATAAGGTGGATATTTTCTGTAGTTGCCACGCTTGGCAGACGGGTTGGCAATCGCAGCTTTTATTATTTTGAACTATTGTCAGGAAGATATTGTTGAAGTAAATATACAATTGCCCATCTCCTGTTTGTTTTTCTCTCTCACCTCTTACGACACACACGGGACGATATGAGGTGGTGGATTCTCTTTCGCCGCCACAACAAGACGGTCATTTTTTATACTCCCATTCATGAGTGTAAGTAGTTATTTCCATTTTCAGAATTGAGAATTTTTTTATAGGATAGGGTGACAAACGAGCACACAGTCCACCTGATGGTAAATGGTTGCCGTGACCCATAGACATCTACATTTATCCTCAATAAAGAATCAAAATGCAGATACGTCGTCAGCCGTGAGGACTAAGATAGAATGCCTCTTTTCCAGTAAAAAAAGTCTTTTGAATGGAACTTAATTTGCAACAAAACTAATCTTAAGGAGTTTATCTCGTTTAATTTTAACTTTTTTAACTAGCCTATACTAAGAGACGTTTAACGTGCTTTATGTTCCGTAAACAGTGTGAAAAATGTCACAATCACACGCATTAAATAATATAAGCATAAAGGCAAAATACGACAGGCCATGCAGAAAGATTTGCGAAAAAAAATTTTTTATGAGAAACTGACCAGCTAATATTTAGGTTGAAACTAAATAATGTATGGGAGTTTTGCCGGGAACTTGACCGGCGTCGGATTGTTGCTCTTGTTTTATTGTTTTAGTAGTGTATTATGGGTGGGTTTTGATACGCAAAGTGATGCGATTTTGTATATTAAGTGTCTGCGCATGTAAACTTTAAATCAGGAAACAAATAATCCGATTTTGAAATAAAACTTAATATATTTTGTTCGCTTAGCCACATTAAGATGCTGATATACTATATATACTATATAGTCATCGACTGTCCGCTAGGTTAATCTGAAGTCAAAATCTTCCAAAAACTTCGCAAATTGTGAGAAGACTTGAGTCTACAAATAAAGGATTACTTCTTATTATTTGATTACTTCTTATTACTTCTTATGATTACTTTATATATTTATTTCATACCGCATTAAACCCGCTCGCCAAGCAAATATCCCCCCATGATGAAAGTTACTAAGAGACGGCTCCCAGTACCCGGAAGCCCCGACATTCCAGGCTACGGTGGCGGCGATGGTAATGGTAAGGTGCTAAGGTACCCTCTACCTCTTATTATTCTTAAATCTCCGGTGGAAGTTTTGTTGCCACCTAAGACGACTCGACCTGGCAACATAAAACGCACGGACACTGAGGACTGACGAGAAGATCTTGGAGCTGGAAGAAGAGATAGACAAGTTGCGCTGGCATATTATAGGATTATCCAAGGTCCGCAGAGTCTAATGAAGTCATCGTCCCCCTCGTGCTCTAATCCAAAGTACTGAAACCTTTCAGCTCAAAACCATTTTCAGTGCTTAGAAGACTGCAATGAAGGGGCCGGTATGAATGATATGCTCGTGGAAACTGGCCATACGGTCGCAACTCCGTTCTGCAAGACTTTACTAGTGGTAGAGCCACGCGGCAGCTTTTGCTGTCGCACGGATGGGCCGGCTCGAACCGTGGGGGTACCACAACCTCACAGAAAACCAACGTGAAGTAGAGGTTTACCTCTGCGTTTCGCTCGGTGAGTGCAGGTGGCCGGAGGCCCTTTTTACTGGATATGAGGCATTCCATCTTAGTCCTCACGGGTGACAACGCATCTACATTTTGATAGATGTAGATGTCTATGGGCCGCAGCAACCACTTACCATCAGGTGGACTGTGTGCTCGTTTTTCACCCTTATCCTATAAAAAAAAACCCGCCGCAGAAGAACACAAAAACCGAAAACTCCGATTATACTCTAAATCTCATGGCTATTAGACGGGAAATGAAGCTGTATTCTTCAACAGATTTGACAACATACAGATAACAGGGCAGAGAGCACTGAACGGACGGAGTAACAATCAAGGATCAGTCTTATCCGACACTATTCCGAGGATATCCATGAGGTCAGTCTGAGCGAGATTAGAATGGCTCTCCAGCACCTTAAAAACGGCAAGGCCCTAAGTAAAGGTAGAATTACAGCGGAGTTTCTAATAGCGGGTGGAAAACCGGTGCTTGAAGCCCTTCAAAAGCTCATTAATTCCATCCTCAATGGTGGGACTACTCCGGATGCGTGGTCTTATTCTTCAATAAAGGCGATGACGCTCTCTTTAAAATTACAGACCAATTTCCCTTCTGAGCCGTGTCTACGTTCTATTTTCAAGAGTTATTACGGATCGTCTCACACGCAGATTCGACGACTTCCAGCCTCCCGAACAAGCCAGTTTCCGAAGAGGCTTTAGTACCAAGACACATACTCACACTTCGGCAAAATGAACAGAAGACAGAAGAGTACAATCTGCCACATTGCCTTGTGTATGTGGACTATGAGAAAGCATTTTGATTCAGTCGAAATATGAGCGGTGTTGCAGTTCCTCCAGCGGTACCAAATTGACTGTCATTATATCATGTGCTGAAGTGTTTGTACAGTAGGGCTACGATGGCTATCCGTGTAGAAAATCAGAGTAAGAAACCTATCCAACTGCAGAGAGGTGTAAGAAAGGGTGATGTTATATCCCCGAAACTCTTCACCGCTGCATTGTAAGACGATTTCGAGGTGCTGCACTGGAAAGGATACGGTATTAACATCAATGGCGAGTGACCTCAATAGTGTCTCCCAACAAATAGGTCTTAAGATGAACATGGACAAAACAAAGATTTTGTACAACCTCCATGTCACACCTATGCCGGTAGTTGTTGGGAGCACTAAGCTCGAAGTTGTTGACGAGTATGTTTACCTGGGACAAATAGTCCGACTAGGTAAGTCCAACTTCGACCAAGAGGTCAATCGACGGATTCAACTCGGCTGGGCAGCGTTCGGGAAATTACGACACATCTTCTCGTTAGACATACCTCAAAACCTGAAAACGAAATTGTACAACCAGTGCGTGTTGCCAGTGATGACTTACGGATCTGAGACGTGGTCCTTCACTACTGGCCGTATGAGGACGCTCAAGTTCGCTCAGCGAGCTATGGAGAGGGCTTTGCACGGGGTTTCTTGGCGTGATAAATTTAGAAATGAGGATATCCGCATTAGAACCAGAGTAACCGACATAGCCCAACAGATTAGTAAGCTGAAGTGGCAATGGACCGGCCATTTAGCTAGAAGAACCGACAACCGATGGGGACAGAAAGTTCTCAAGTGGCGGCCTCGTACCGGTGGCCGAAGTGTAGGGCGTCCTCCACTAGATGGAGTGGCGACCTGGTAAGACATGTAGGAAATCGATGGATGCAGGTGGTATTCCTTGGGAGAGGCCTATTTTCACCAATGGACTTGTGAAGGGCAGTAATGATGATGATGATTTGGCATACGATTATCGTATAATTAGCACCAGCCGTTGGAAGTGTCTACTCATGCCGCAATCGGACTATATTTTATTTCTTATTTATACTATTATTGTATGAATAATAATTATGTTTAATTCACATGATTTTCGTATGATTAGCAACAACCTAGTTATTAACTGCTATGAGGACCAATAAAATTCTAAGTTTTGTAATAATAATCAGGTGGAGTTCAATAATTTGAAAAGGAAATTCTCCGTAATAAGATCAGCGTTAGTTTATTTATCTCTTGAAACAATGTTTAGGCATTAATAATAATAATATAATAATAAATTATTTTTATTTCCTCTTCACAAAGGTATAAAATTTCACATTATTACTTAGGTAAATAATACGGTTGCAGAGAATTTGTAACCTTTGTGAGAGACTGGTGTCCATACTAGGGTAATCTCTGTGTTATAGATCACCAGGCCCTCACCCTAACGAATTGCATATAATATTTACATTTTCAATTATACTATAAGGAATGATTCTATATGGTTTTTTTTAAATTATTTCTATATAAATAAAAATAGTGCGTGCGTGCGTGTGTGTGTATGTGTGTGTGTTGTGTGTGTGTGTGTGTGTGTGTGTGTGTGTGTGTGTGTGTGTGTGTGTGTGTGTGTGTGTGTGTGTGTTGTATGAGGTATGTGGTTTTAGGATAATACTGTCAGTAAATTTTCAGCAGCCTTATAATCGATAATTAGGAACCATTTCTGTAATGTTTGTTTACATGCATGTTTTGTTAGAGAGTAAATTAATAAACGTTTATTCAATTTATTATAAAGGTAACCTCCCAGGAAACAGAAAAATCTATGTGAAAATTGGGTCTTTAGACATTTACTGGGACAAACTACATATTTCCTTCTTTTGTCATTATTGGAGGACTCATACTGTATCATAGAATGTTGTAGTAGCGCAGTGTGTAATATAAACAATTTGCGAACAGATAAGACACTACACTGTTGATAAAGGTCAGTTGTAGGGAAAAGGAATGGTAGAGAATTGCTAACTTTTAATACCGCCCTCTGGGCCCTTTCTAATTGCAACATGGTTCTTTTAGGTGCGCCTCCCTAGATGGTAATACAATATGTCAACAATGATTGACATAGTGCAAAATATACCATTTTTATTACATTAAGATCTGCAACACGACGTAGATTTTTAAAAATATAAATTAACTTACGTATCCTTGTACTTAAGAGGCCAATATGAAAGTGAAAGCTAAGGGTGTTATCTATCATTACGCCGAGATATTTTATGCAATCCGTTCTAGAGAGTGTAGGACAGGAGCAAGAGCTATCAATTTGGGAGCAACAGTGAGCTGTAATGTGGAAGTATTCTAATTCAGGTACATTGATGTTTTTTGTAGTAAATACTATGTATTTTGTTTTATCGACATTTAATGTAAGTTTATATTCTTTTAGCCACTTATTTACTAAATCGAACCCATTTTGTGCGAGGTTAAATACCTCAGACCATGTATCAGCCTGGAAAAGAAGAGCCATGTCATCCGCAAAAGCAATGATCCTCCCATTGTGAATTTTTACATTACATAGGGAATTAATATATGTAAGAAATAGCGTTGGACCAAGTACACTACCCTGTGGTACACCATATGATACGGGAAGATCATCACTGCAGCAACCACCAATCCGTACCCTCTGATATCGACCCGTTAAATAGTCAGAGAACAGTTTCAGCTGTGTATTTCTTATTCCAAGATCTTCTAGCCTATTCAACAAAAGCGGAACGGAGACGGTGTCAAATGCTTTAGCTAGATCAAGGAATATAGCAACTACTTTCTTTTTACTGTCAAGGTTTGTAACAATGAAATCAGTTAGTTCATGAACTGCATCCTGTGTAGAACGTTTTGGTCGAAATCCATATTGGCAATGTGATAACAGATTATGTTTCTCTAAGTAATTAGTCAAGCGCTTGTTGATTAATTTTTCTAGTATTTTTGACATAGTGGGAAGAATGGAAATGGGTCTGTAGTTATTGACACAGCCCGCATCACCGCTCTTGTAAATAGGGTGAATTTCAGCTAGTTTAAAACAGTTGGGGAATTTACCAGTTTTAAGGGAAAGGTTACATATATATGTAATGGGAGGGACTAGTAAATTTCTGTACCTTTTTAGAAAGAAAGTGGAAATATTATCTCTACCTACGCTACAATTAGTTTTCATATTTAAAATAATTGTCTCTATTTCATGTTCGTCCGTGTCAAGAAGTACTATGGAATGCTGATATGTGTTTATAGGAAAAATGCTAGACGTGTTGTTATTAATGTGGTGTTTTTCTGCCAAAGATTTACCCATATTTATAAAAAATGAATTAACATAATTAACTGAATTTATGGGGTCAGATTTGTTTAATAATTTATCGGCTTTATTATTTTGTTTATTCATATTTGTGACTATTTTAATTGTGTCCCAAAGTTTTTTATTACTTATTTTAACTGCTGCTGTTAATTCTGATTTTTCATATTCCTTTTTCAATTTTTTAAGTAGTTCATTACAGTAATTACGGTAACGTTTGTATGTAGTTATGATTACGTCATCATCCGGATATTTTTTTACATTTTTGGTGTAATTTGTCACGATTTCTTAAGCATCTCAAAATACCTGGGGTAATCCAGGGCTTTTTAATAATTTTGCGATTAGAAACTTTAGTTGTTTTTGTATTAATTTTTAAAGCATTACTTAAGGATTCTATCAGGAATGTAGCTGCTAAGTCAACGTCCACCATAGAATAAATACTTTTAAAGTTTAAAGTGCTAAGGTAACTATCTAATTTATCATAATTTATACGTTCTCTAATTTTTGGTGGCAAACTAAGTGTACTGAAATTAGCCTCAAATAGAAATATAAGAGTGTCATGATCAGTAATGGAAGTCTCCGCAACGTAGCAGGTTGATTCTAGTTTTGTTTTCAATACAACGTGATCTAGACACGTTTTGCCATGGGTAGGGAAGGTGTGGGCAGGTAACATACCTTTAGATGCTAGACTATTTAAGTAAGCGTACGAGTCTTTACTATGTATGACAATATCTATATTAATATCGCCAATAATAATTATGTTTTTATAATGTGAATATTGATCGAGCATATTACTAAGCGATTCAATAAAATTTGTGAGATCCTTAAATCCAGGTGGTCTATAAATTACAATGACTATAGTGTCCTTACATATTTTTAGAAAAATAGAATTACAATCTGATATTGACAACTCCTGCCAGGTTATATTCAAAGATTTTTGAAATACACTACTACACCCTCATTTTGGGTTGCATTATTAAGAGTTTTACAGTAGTTATAGCCATCCATTATCGGAATATAGTGGGTGGACGGCAACCAACATTCTGTAAGAACAATTATGTCCCATTCTAAAGCTGTCCTATGTATTAGAACTTTAAGTTCATCCATATTGCGAGTTATGCTTCTAATGTTTTGATGCATTATTTTTAAGTTACAATTTTGATTAGATATTAACCTAGACAAATTATCCAGATCATAAAGTAGTGATGCGTTTAATATTGAAAATTGGTCAAGATCATCGCTTAAGTCTTTTGTGCTATCGCCTTTTAATTATATTAGTAATTAAGACCAAACATTTAAATTGTGTGCAATAAATATGTAAAGCAACCACTACAAGTAAGTGCCCATAACTAAGTATTTGGGATTTACTTAAATACGTTCCATAGTGCAATTTAAACTCAAATTCTTTCACTAATAGTATAAAATAAACAATTGGAGTGATAATGTTAATTTTAAAGCTATAATTAATGTATAGTATAATCAAAATAATAATTACGAGTGTGTGTTTACTAATAATATACGAATTTAAAAATTTAAGGATGTTTAAGTCACTTAGTGAAAAATACTTTACCCTAATGTATATGTACACTCCGACGGTGATAAAAGAGTTATCATCCGTTTCGAATAAAATAGCGATCGGTTGTAGTGCGCAATAACAATTAACATATTTCTGAAAAATAAGTATTGCAAACTAAAGAATTATAAGATATCTAGGTTGAGAGGACAAGAATTGATGCATATTACTGAAGTATTTAATATTTGTTAATCTTAAGTGTAAAAGTAGTGTGTAAGTGTGAATTTTGTGTAAAAAATTTTGAAATGTAAGCAAATGCAAATTTATGTATATTAAGGTTATGTATTCAGGTGCCAGTGATAGTATATGAAAAGGTATCTGCGAAATACGTTTATAAATTAGTGTTAAAAAAGTTCTAATTAAACAAAAAACACTTATATTATTTTGAAAACAATCAAACATGCATATTTTATGATAACCTATAGTATAAATGAGTAAATCTAGTCATTTTTTATTAATGTTTTCTAGGTCGGTTTCGCTATTAACCCTTACAAATGGTGCTCCATCCTCCTTCCGAAGATATATTTTACCTCTTGATGTCCAGCAGTATTTAAAGGCATTATTCTTAGCAAATTCCCTGGCTAAAAAGAAGAGTCTCTTTGCCTTAATTGTCAAACTCTCAGAGACGAAAATTCGTTTGGGTGGTCCATCAAGGTTTACGTTAGATGTATTTGCAGGTCGTATTTTTTGTGTTAAATGCCTTGACGGATCCAACTATTTTATTCTTAAAGAGCACACTTGAAACTTCCGCTACTATGGGTTGGTTCTTTACTTTCTTAGTGTTTATGCGATTGTCGTCACAGACGTTCTCGCGTTGAATTGGTATACTGATAGCAGCTCCTACTTTTTTAATAATATTTAGCAGGTCTTCTTTCGATTCCCCGATTTTTTTGGGTATATTACGCACTTCAATGCTCGAGCTGCGATGATGATGCTCTAACTGTTCTAGTTTAATCTCCAGAGTCTGTATATATTTGTGATTGGTGGATTTTTCCTGTTCTAATAAATTTATTCTTGAGAGTAACTCATCATATTTTTGACTTAAAAAGTCAATAGCACTAGAAATAGCCTTATTTTGCTCTGTGTGGGTGTTAATACCACTCTGAACTTTATCCATCAGGGCGTTAAATTTAGCGTTTTGTTCCTTTTTGAGCTCAGAAAACATTTCCATAATTTCCGAGCGGCTAATATCGGTATCTCTCTTACGTTTCCGCATTGCAATGTTAGGATCACTCGTAGCTTGTGTGCGCGAAACGGTAGGCACTGCAATACTACTACTGGTAGCATTTGTCACCGAGTCACCGAGTATTAGAGTCTGACTTACAATGCAACATTGCGGTTGGCGTAGTAGGAGGGGTGCGTTTAAGCGGCATAGCAAGGCGTTAGCGACGGAAAGTACCAGGCAAACAGAATATTCAAGCACTGCGCGTTAGCACGTAGTCGTTGCACAAGTATGCAGTTTGCGTATGTGTGTAGTGCACAATTATAACTTATCACAGAGTAAGTGAATAACGTAATTAGATTCACTCACCATTACCACACAGCGATAATACGTGCTTCTTATAGTTAATGCGCTCCTATTATTTCGTAGAATTTAACACTTCACAATTTTGATTAAATTTAAAAAATATAAGTGCGGACTAGTCTTAAAATACGTCTGATGAGCACAGAAGTCCGAGGGGAGAGGAATTAATTAATAGGAGAGGAATTAATTATCTTTTAATAATAAATAAATAACAAGTTTATGATTAATAAGTTCGCAACCCAACCTAAAGACAAACCAATAAACTCGAGGGATTACTACACACCTTGTTGTTAGGTATACCTCAAAACTTGAAAACAAGATTGTACAACCAGTGCGTGTTGTGATGAGTTATTGATTTGAGACATGGTCCTTCACTACTGGCCGAATGAGGAAGCTTAACGTCGCTCAACGAGCTATAGAGAGGCCTATGCTCGGGGTTTCTCTGCGTATCAAAATAAAAATGAGGATATCCGCAGTAGGACCAGAGTAACCGACATAACTGAACGTATTAGTAAGCTGAAGTAGCAATGGGCCGGCCATATAGCTCAAGGAAACGATAACCGAGGAAGAAGAAAGTTTCCTGATTGTCAGCTCTGTACTTGTAGGCGAAGTGTAGGCCATCCCCCCACTAGATGGAGTTACAACCTGGTAAGACATGCAGAAACTCGATGGATGCAGGTGCTTCAGGACCGTGCTTTTTGGCATTCCTGGGGGGAGGCTTATGTTCTATAGTGGAGTTGTGAAGGGGATCATCATCATCATCATTACAGCCCTTCACAACTCCAAATATATAGCTGCAGAATGACTCTACCACGTTTAAAAGTGCGAGCGAGTGTGCTCAGGAATCGCATAACATAATTTTTACTTCACTCTTCCACTATCTGATAAACAGAAACTCGTCCAGTATGCACCACACTGTTGACATAAGTAACTCTTCGAACGTGTGTCAATTGCTTTCGATTTTTCGTTCGTCATACGCACAGAAAGGAGTGTAATTATTTATCAGTATCTGTCATTCTATCTGATTACCATGTTGGTCTCTTTAAGGCAATCAAAATAAATCTGGTGGGATAGTAGTCAAATACCAGCTTATAATGGTTAAAAGAAGTTTTAAAAAAAGATTTTTTTAAAATTTCGTTAAGTTAAGGTTCGTTATGTATTATTTTGCGTCGTCGTTGTGTTCACATTTTTTATATCAAACTCTTTTTATTAATAACAAACAATTTGCCCCAGTTTCGCACGGGTAATTCTTGAATCTCGACAAAATTAGTTCAGTTGTTCTCAAGTGATTCTCTTTTAAATATGCGGCAATTTATTTCTATTTATATACGAGTAGATAATATGTTCAATTTACAAACTTTAAAAAATAAAATAAAATTATATTAAATTAAGAGCAGTCTTCTGACGCTATAATAATTTTATTTCATACATCAAGTAAAACTCAAAATCGCTACTTCATTTTATTACAATTTTAAAGTTAATTTTTATTGCCGGAATGTGAAATTGAAATAAACTAATATATAAAATTAAGTTCTTACGGTCATGAAATCACGATAAGTTCTAAATTAAAGGCGTAGAAACCTTAATGAATATCCAGCACAGAGCACAATATTCCTTGCGGAGATGTCTAATTGTGTAAGGATAGTAATTAAGGGCTGCATTCACGGAGTTCTATTTGGTTAATTGACTGAGTGTTTGAATTAATTTGCTACTATCAAAAAGTAAAACATATTCGGACGAATTGCTATTATTTATCTTAGTGGGTAATTTATCCCGCTTAATATATTTACGAAGAAAATGCAGTACATCATCAGCTTTAACGTCCATTACATAGAGGTGTGAGGAGTTCCAAACTATAGTTGGATGGATGATTATTAGTTATTTTCTACAGGATAAGGGTAATAAGCGAGCACGCAGTCCACTTCATGGTAAGCGGTTGCTGTGGTCCATAGACATCTACATCTATCCTCGTTTGTAAATCAAAATGCAGATACGTTGTCAGCCGTGAGGACTAAGATGGAATGCCTCTTTTCCAGTAAAAAGTGTCTCCGGTTCTCTTCACTCACCATACGACACACACAGAAGCGTTAAGCTGCTATTTTACACTGGTATCCAGTGAGAGCGTGGTCCTTCCCTGGTCCTGGAGACGACCCATTCGTATTACAGATATACAATTAATATAGCCGCAGAATGGCTCTACCACGTTTAAAATTTGATGCAGAAGTATGATGCAGTTGCTTTGAGTGCTTAGGGCCACTATTTTGGTACCGCAAGGAGCAAGTATATGCATGGCCTATAAATGATTGCGCCATGCCTGGATGTTTGCCCTTGTGCAATTGATGTGTGTAAACTGCCTCCACGATACTGGAGAAAATCCTAGTGTAGAGGTAACGTTTTCGTTAAATAGAAAAAAGAGAAAATAAAACCGACACCAGTGTTTACATAGCTAGGTTTGATAATAAAACAACAAGATATAGACATTGGAGACCTTAAGGCTTTGTTTTGACTATATAACCCAATGTAAATTGGTTTCAGTATATTACTATAATTGACATAAAATGCCAAAGTTTGTTAAATGTTATCTCTGTAGTTTGAACTTTTAACCAAAAAAAAAAAATAAAGTGTTTTATGTGGTTTGATTTTAGTTACATAATAAGAATAATTTTTAGTAATAATTAGAGTGTGCCTAATATGTAAAACTCGTTACCAAAAGGAAAGTGAGATAACGCTCCACAAGTAAGTGAATTTACAGCTAATATTGAACAAATTAAAACTGTTTGATAATAAAATAAACTTAAAAATTTGTTACTAATCTTAATATCGTAATTTTAAGGTAAATACATGTATGGCTGTATATTACTGAGTTTTGATACACAGTAAAATTCAATAGGGTTGTCGATTTTCTTGTCTACAATACTTATCGATGTTTTTTTCTACACATATATGTCAACAACCAAAGTCGCCGACTGCAGTAATTATTATCAAAGGTGTATTAATTAACAGATTTCCAAATAAAATAAATAAATAAAATAAACCTTTATTATTTTCTCCCACAAATTGTACAATTGCATATTTTATCTTTTAAAAACATATATATTTTTTATAAAAAAAAAAAAAACAAAGAGGTACATAAATTTGTGGGAGACGGGAGTCCACACTAGGATACCCTGTGCTATGGATCTCCCGGCTCCCCATTTAGAATGATCAACTAGATGTTTCTTTTTTTTTTTATTATACGTATATAGCAGAGACTTTTTTCCGTTTGCGAGAGAGCATACGCGCAAGCAGTTAATCTTATTGTTTGTGTGTGTGTGTGTGTGTGTGTGTGTGTGTGTGTGTGTGTGTGTGTGTGTGTGTGTGTGTGTGTGTGTATGTGTGTATGTGTGGGTTAACTCGTACGTGGTATGTTAAGATGCAATCTGCAGTAATTGTTCTGTTTTTTCGTAATCAAGTTTAAGCAGCCAATTTGAAATTTTCTTTTTACATTCAAATTTAGTTAGGTTAATGATACGGTGTAATTTGTTTGCTTTGTTATATAATCGACTACCTCTAAAACTGAAAAACTTTTGAGCAAAAAATGTTTTTACCGGAATAATTTCACAGACTTCATAATACCTCCTCGTACCAGAGTTCCTTATATTATCCAACAAATCAATACAACTATGTTTTTTTAAGATTATTGATAATATGTAAATTTTTCGAACCGTTAACACATTGGCTTCTGCGTATAAGTTCGTTGTCGGATACGTCCTAGGTTTTTTCAAGGCAATTTTTAAAATCATCCTTTGTACCTTTTCAACTTCCATCATTAATGTTTTACTAGAGCCTCCCCATACAGAAATGCCATAGGACAGGATAGATTTACCTAACGATTCATATACAGTTTTAATTAAATTCCAATTTGCGATATGTCTTAAGTTTTTAAATATGTAAATAAGCTTTCTAATTTTTTGAACTAAATAGTTTATATGTTCTTTGAAAGTTAGATTCTTGTCTATTATTATGCCGAGGTACTTTATGTTATTTGTATTTTCAATATCAGGACATTTACAATTTGAAATAGAGGTCATATTACATGAATGTGCTATGATTTTAAATTTATTTGTAATACAGGTTGAATTTCGGATGGAAAACATTACATATTTGGTTTTATCGGTATTTAAAGTGAGACTATTTAGAGCAAGCCAGTGACACACTATATTGAAACTATCCTGTGCAATTTTGAAAACTTCTTCCCAAGAGTCACCGTAGAACGAGAGGGTTGTGTCGTCAGCATATGAGATTATTTTACAATTTGGGATGTTTAATTGACAAAGATCGTTTATGTAGCAAAGGAAGAGAGTTGGACCGAGAATACTTCCTTGTGGTACTCCGTAATTGATTGGTCTTTCATCACTAAAAATCTCTCCTATCCTAACTCGTTGTGAGCGATTTTGTAGGTAATCTCTAAAAGGTTGTAATTATACATTTCTAATACCCATTTTTTCAAGTTTCTCGATCAGTTTAGAAGATGAAATAGTGTCAAAAGCTTTTTGCAGATCAATAAAGATTGTGATACATTTTTTATTGGAATCTAATTTTTGCACAATAAATTCTGTAAAAATATGTATAGCGTCCGTAGTTGATTTACTTCTTCGAAAACCGAATTGACCATTTGAGAGAATTTCATTATCTTCTAAATATTTTATAAGTCTAGTGTTTATTATTCTTTCAAGGAGCTTAGACATAGACGGGAGTAACGATATTGGACGATAGTTAGTGATGATGTCATGCTTTCCGTTTTTAAAAACTGGTATTGTGATGGACCTTTTTAAAACTTTTGGAAAAATACCTTCTTCTAGACACCTATTAAAGCTATGATTAAGTGGGGGGATTATAAATTCTTTAAGACATTTTAAAATTTTTGGCGTAATACCATCCCAGCCAGCACCACAATCAGTCTTGAGATTAAGAATGAGACGTTCGAGTTCTTCTACACTTGTTTTAAGTAGGACAAAAGACTTACTTTTGACTTTTACAGGATTTACAGTGATAGGAAGAGGCGGAAGATCTATTTTAAGTTTATTTGACAAGTTAGAGCCTATATTTGCAAAAAAAGTGTTTATAAAGTTGACGGAACTAAGCGGGTTATTTTCAATCTTGAGAAGTTCAGCTGGTAGCTCTTTTGGTTTATTTAAGTTATTTATATTTTTAACAACATTCCAAATTTTTTTATTATCATTTCCAGCAACTTTCAATTCATTTCTTTCATAATGATTCTTTTGTTTTTTTAATATATCATTACAAAAGTTTCTGTATCGCTTATAAGTTTATTTTAAAATTTCATTTAGAGGATCTTTATTTAATTTATAATGCATTCTATCTCTGGTTCTTATACATCTTAATAAACCAACAGTTATCCAGGGTTTTATTGTGATTTTGCTTCGGGGTATTCTAATTTTAATTGAATTATTAACAATTATTTTTTTGTATGTGTTCAATATTAAAGAGTATAGATTCATTTGGATTAAGTTCATTATTATATATCTCATTAAAATTTAGGTTTTTACAATCTTCATATAGGTTATCGAAATTTAATTTATTAATGAAATTATTTTTATTGTTAGTATTTTGTTTTATGGATTTAATGCAGAAAAGAACCGGTTCGTGGTCAGTAATGGAAGTTAATAAAATAAAAGTATATGTGGGATATTTCGTCTTTAGGATTACATGGTCAAGGCAACTATTACCCCTAGTGGGATGATAATATGCCGGTATCATTCCATAGAAAGCCAGAACTTCTAGGTAATTGGATGACAGCGAATTAAGTTCAGCAATGTTAATATTTAAATCTCCCATTAAGAAAGTATTTTTAAAAGAAGATAGTTCAGTTAAAGTGTTTTGTAACGATAGAAGGAATTTATCCAGCGATAGGTAGCTAGGGGATCTATATATAGCAATTATAGCTGTCTCGTTATTAATTTTTATTAATAGGGAGTTCGCTTCAGATATATTAGGTTCCTCTACTTCAAATTTTAATTCTTTCTTTATCATAACGACAACACCTTCGTTTTGATTATTGTTCATCATAGTTTTAAAGGAGATGTATCCTGGGATAACCGGAAGGTTAATGACACAAGATAGCCAACATTCCGAAAGGATTAAAATATCACAGTCAAATTTCATCGTATGTAGTAACACGATTAAGCTGTTAAAGTTTTTGTTTAAGCTTCGTATGTTTAACTTTGTTTAATATTTTTAAGTATAAGGATGGATGCAATACAAAATTTATACATGATTCAGGTTCGCAGATTTGAAGATCTGTTTGTTGGAAGTTGTCTAAATTATTTAAGTTATTTACGTCAGCGAAATTATAATAATAAGTAAATAATTTTGTTTTTCCGATAAAAACATTTCAATTTGCAGTACTATTGAGCTTATTTTACTTAACTGGGTAACGCCATTTTGTAAGATATTTAAAAAATGTTTGTGTGAAAAGTGTGAATGTGTTGGAATTGTGAAAAATAATGTAATGTGTAGATATATACTAACAGGTACTGTACATTGTATTAGGTTATACACATGAGAAATTATATACATCGGTCTAGCATTTAAATAAGAATAGTATATCGAATAAGGTAACCACAAGCATATACATTGTATAATATTGCTTACAATTAAAAAAGTACTCCTAAATACTTGTAGGCTGTAAGTGTAACGTGTAAGTAAATCCAAATGTGATTGAAAGATATTATATAGAAGCATGTCAACTTCTCCAAAATAAAAATATTCGTAGAATTGAAGAACCGCTATACTTGTAAAGTTGCATAAGGAAAAATAGCAGACATCTATGTTAATTCTCGTACTAATCATAGCAAAACATATTATAGAGTAACACTGAACGTAATTCACAGCAAGCATTTTATCGTGAAACAAGACAAAACCTACTTTAAACATAATCTCACACAAGAGTATACATTTATATAAAGTGAAATAAAATATTAACAACTTTACATAGTATTTTATAGTAAGGATAGAAAGTACAGCAATTAAGAATACAAATGTTACAACGCCTGAGCCAAAAAATAACCTAAGTGTACCATTACTATGTAAAAGAATAAGATAAAAACAAAATTTAAACAAATTAAACATCAAATTTAAGCAATACAAAAAACCTTTACGATATCACTCTCCGTATGAATTCGCTGTTTGCTCGACATCGTATCACGCCTTACAAATATATTGCCGTTTTTTGTCCATACATAACGCCAGTGGTTTCGCTGCGCTTCTTGTCTAACCTTATAGAAAAGTTGCTTGTTAGTGTACGTCAGACGTTCATTTAAATAAAAACGCACTGTATGAGCGTTAATGTTGAACCCAGACGTATCGGCTCCTCGTCGCACGCGAGCGGCACGCAACAGTTGGTCGCGAATAGCACGCCGCGCTAAGCGAATGATGATAGGTCTCGGACGCGGCGGTTCAGTGGCTGTACTCACACGATCACGACGCATACCAGATCTCTCTACACTAACCACATCACGTTCATCCAGTTCAATGCCTAATTTTTGGGCGACGAGAGAAAATAGATGCATCGGGTTTTCTCCATTTTGTTCAGGCACGCCCGTGAGCTCTAGGTCATTTAAAAGAGCAGCTTGATCTTTGTAATTTAGGTCACGCTTTAGTTGAGCCACAGTTTCAACCAACTCACTTGCAGGTGCAACCTTTTTTTCATCCTTCGCTTGAAGTACTAAGCAGGTCACGCGGTTTTCAACGCTGTCTAATCTTGAGTTAAACTCCGACATAGTGGCATTCAAATGAACCTAGACTAAAATAATTATGACTAAAAACCGCAAAAATTGTGAATTGGCGGCCGAAACAAAATTATTATCTTTGATCTAAACACTTCACAGACGACTGTTTTATTAGACGTGAGAAATTCACCCCTTTGAAAAAGTGCCGTATACCTACAATATTTTCTGGTAGTACCAGTATCAGTAAGTATAAAATTATTAGATCATTATTTCGAATGTTTTTTTTTATTTCTTCTCTCCTTGTTTTCTCCCAGACTCAAGGGCCATAGCCAGGTGTAGAAAGGTCGCCGGATAATGATTTTGTGTCTACACTACCACTTTTTTTAATTGTTTAACGAATTTTCAAGACATAAATTCGTTAAACCTGTTTAAATATGACCAATTTATTATATCAAGGGAATAAATTTATATAGGGACTGCAAAATGATTAATTTCCTTAGTGAGTTTAGGTGAGAAATAGCTGAATCCCAGAACGAGTTCGCGCTTTGCCATAGGGGTTGGGGGTGGGGGGTTAATACCCGTGACTTGGTAACCCATGGTAAACATAGGGCGACTCATATGGCTGGCCGAAGTAAAGAGCTGGTCCAAGGTGGTCACTCTCAGTGGGCTTGTCGAGCAGAGGGCCTTGTGTTCCTTGTGCGCTTTATCTGAAAAGGAAAAGGGGAAATAGAAGTCTTCGACTAAGGATGGAAAGCATTTCCGTGGCCCTGCCAATGTATGGCGAAGGTAGAACACCATGGGGTTTTAGTAGGTGCGAGTCCGACAAAATCTTTTCTTGCCCTCGTGAAGCGGGTATTCGTAGTCATTTGAAACCCGGAACAAAGTCCGTTCTGTAGTTACGAATAAAAACGCAACGTCGATCTGGGTTTTATATGTTATAAAGCTTGCGTCTTAGGCCTACGTATTAATTGATACATTTATATATTTATAATGATATTTGTTCAACAGTTAGGTGATGTGATATCGTAAATCAAAACACAACTGAGTTTCTCTGTTATAAAAGATTTGTGTTAGTTAACATGTTTGTTTAGTACTAATTACAAAATATAATATTCTATTTACTCTAAACCTTACCTGTAATAAAAGAAACGACATTTAATTTTATTAATTACAATATCAATTCCTAACGTCAATAGTTTTCATAATGGAATTCATTCGACCACAGACTAACTAAAAAAAGGCTGACTATATTCGCTGGCGCTAGCAGCGCGGCCTTTATTTGAACTAAAGAAAATATATTTTCTTTACATATTTTATCGCATTATATTAATATGATACATAAATGGACCTTACGGGTAAAGAATTTTTATCGATATATTTTGTCACATTGCCTTATCTCTATTATTAATTACGAAGACGTTCACTCTGCTGTCAGTGCCAAAATGGTGAAAATCAAACCGCCTCGTCATGTCACGGTGTATAGCCAGTTCCATGGAAATATATGTACTTCGTACAAACTGGAACCCGCACTCTCGAATGACATAAAAAATACAAGAAAACGACCTTGAAATTTTTCGTTACCCCTCAGTCTCTTTCTAATTAGGGTGAACACAAAATACAAGAATTTGGGATATTATGGGGAAAAATCAGTTTATTATTATTATATTCACATATAAAATTTTATTTTAATAGAAAATAGTAGAGTTCCATTGAAATGCATGATATTAGAAAAATTCATAAGGACGAAGCTGCGGGTGGAAGTTTATTAATTAATATTATTTATTCGTGTAATTTTTTGTCAATAAACGAATAAACGAGTGAACGGGTTCAATGTAAAAAACTTTAACCATGAACTCAGACCATCATCCTGAACAAAATCTAAAATAATTTTGGTCCAAAAATAAAAAAAAATAAAAATGTAAAAAAAAAAAAAATTTTGTATGCGAAGTCAATTTTTTTTAATTTCCATAAAAAGAAATTCCTTCAGTACCTTGCTCAGGATGATGGTCATGATAAGTTCATGGTTAAAGTTTTCGGGAGGATGTCTTTACATCCCTTATAATGTAACATCAGAAAATAATAAAACTAAAATAATAATCGTTTTTATTTACATTTATTATTACAATAGAAATAGTGTCAACAAATTTAAAATATACAACAATAATAATTAGAGGTGAAGGTTTTTACGACAACACAATTTTTATACATGATTGAATAGTTTTGTGAAGTTTTTGTCGCTTGGTACGAACAGCACTCAACTTTTGGTTCATAAAATCTTTTAGATGCGTTCTGAGAAGCATGGTCAAAAAAGAGTTTGAAATTCACAGCAACCACTTACCATCAGGTGGACTGTGTGCTCGTTTGTCACCCTATCCTATATAAAAAAAAAATATTTTTAAATTCTGGATTAATGAAATTCAGAGCAATTAATACTGTCATCCATAGGCTGATGCAGTTCACCTGATGGTAAGTGATTGCTGCGGCCCATAGACATCTGCATCTATCCTCTATTACAAATCAAAATGCAGATACGTTGTCATCCGTGAGAACTAAGATGGAATGCCTCATTTCCGCTTCTCTACACTCACCATACGAAACACAACAGCGTTAGCCTGCTATTTTACGCTGGTATTCTGTTGAAGGTGTGGTCCTTCCCCGGTCGAGCTGTTTCTATTCCCATTCGTGCTAGAACTATACTACTAATATAGCTGCAGCATGGCTCTACCACGTATAAAATATTCTATATATATATATATATATATATATATATATATATATATATATATAAAACATTGGTCGCAACTGTGGTGTGAAGTGCTGAATAATAATATTGATTAATACATTTTAATATAAGATTGACTCAGACTATTCATATTTGATGCCCTTTTAAAAATTTTATCCGCAAAAAGGACAATTTTGTACACCTCTGCGGATGGAATAAGCAATTTACCTCTATTTACAAATGTTGTAGATATTGATATTTATTTACATTCAAAACATGATGATGAATGAATGAATGATCGGTTCGTAAATGATCTGCAGCAATTAACAAATTTTTACAATCGTTACATTTCAGCTGTTTGACAATATTTTTATTATATAACCAGTAATATAATAAAGAATAGTTTTCTAATAATCCGTATGGGTGTTTTGTGATTCCAAAGCCTGCAAGTGGTTTTAGATTTCATCATTAGTATCGGTATCATCAGTATTTGAGATCGGATTCGGATTGGAAAGCCCCACAATGCAATTAAAAAAGGCCAAAGACCGTCTTAAGATCTCAACGTTTGGCAAAGTTGCATATTGTATAATAAATTAGAACTACATTTAAAAACAATAAAACAAAAATTTTTTATATATATATATATCTTTATTTATAGCGATAGCACGTATATAGTGTAATAAAATTGTCAAAAAATTGATTTCCTGAGACCGCAATTTTGATTAAATGTGTAAATTTCATTTAAAAAATTAAATACAATTAAATACTTAGCAAAATGTTGTACAAAAATAGCTTGTAATTATTTTTACAAAGTATAGCCTAGTGATATAACATATTCCTATTTTCTAGGTAACAGAATGCATTTTTCTTTCTTTCTCAAAAAAAAATATTTTTTTAAATTATTTTTCTTCCCTGGAAACAAAACCTCGCTTTGAAATAACAAATAACAAGTACCTAACAAAAGTTCATACCTGTACCACAGAACAATCTGCTATTTGATTTAAAAACGGTGTGACTCCTTGACTCAGTTGTTTCCCAGTAATCATGTAATTGGTTGATATGTAAAAGATTACAAATCTTTGCTTTTTCAAAAAGGGTATTTTTAGTTCCACATTATTTAACCATTTATTACGTTATTTATTAGATTGGAAGGAAACCTACAAAAAATTAAGTAATAAAAGATATAAATTTATTTTAATTTTGATGTTTCAGTGTATCGTCATTCCTGTAAACAACGTTTCGAAATTTCACGCAAATCGAGCAGAGATTCCATTCGAGAAAACCTTTTCCGTTTGTAATTAAAATGAAAATATATTACAATGTATGGTCATACTAGTCGAAATTATAATACAAACATGAAACATTAATTATTAAGCAAATAGCGAAGTAAAATTGGAAATACCGAACAAAAATTAACATCTAAACCAAAATAACCATATTTCTATATAGAAATAATAGCAATTAAAGTCGAAATATCACTAAAAATCAGTTTGATATGACGCGCAGTATTTGTATGGTATTTTGTACTTAAGAATGAAATATAATATTACATTCTGGATGCCACTCACTTTTGCAACCGCGCACAATAAATTTAATGACCATTTTACTAGTTTTGCCTCTGCATTATTCCAAAATTCAAAAAACAAACTTGTGAAATGAACATAAACATCTGCCATGTACAGTAAAAATTATTTGACAAATAGATTTTGGGTTGTCATATAACGGCTTTTAAGAATAAATCTAAAACAGGGGAAATATGTAGGAAGTTAGGCAAATAGTTCATCGTAAATCTTTATTAAGTGTTTAAAAGAAACAGCAAACACTTAAGTGAAAATCGTTTTTGACAAGTTTCGTTATAATTTTTTACTTAAAATTCTTGCCATACTGAGAATTAAACTTATACTGAAATTCTTGATGGCTGTCAATGGGGTAATATCAGTCGTCACGTTGGTTATCCTGTAGGGAAAACAGGGGTTACTCAAGGTCATTTGATTATTCCTAATGTTTATATTAGGAGTGTGGCTTCCAGTTTGTCTATACTTCCGTGGCCAGTTCATATATAGATGTCAATGTTTTAAATGAATTTTATATTTTTTTATAGAAAATCGCAGACGCGTCACAGCCTATTTAATTTCTATGTGTAATAGACCTGCCACTAAGTGTTAACAAAAAGTTGTTTTAGGTAAATTTTTTAATGTTTACATTATCAATTTATTCAATAATAATACAATTGTACAAGTAATACATTTTTTAATGCAGTATTTACGTATCTTATCCAACAAATACAACAAAAAAGCGTCTCAGCTAATTTAATTCAACAAAATACTAAATAACTTCACACTGAACATTATGTTTGTATTTATATTATATTGTACATCCACTAACATATAGATTGTCTAATACAGAGTCCAGGTCTTTTTATAGGTACTAAAATACAATCAAAACAATTAATTCCGGTATAGAATAAAACTAATAATTCTACATTGATTTGATATGATAAATATAATTATATTATTGGTAAATCCAATTATACATTCCTTAAGCGCATTAAAAATTACGTATAACATGATTATATAAAGTAGTTTAAATACAATTTTTCACAAATAACTGTATTGCTATATTTCAAAATAAAATGTCAAACTTCAATTAATAAAAGTATAGAAAATCCAAGAGTGCACGATTCATAATGCTCATATGATTGTGAAAAATTAAATTGTATATTGTAGTTCTATTCATCAAAATGTTACAGTAACAGTAACCAAAGTACACCGTCAAGTCACTCCATCAAATCCAGAGATAAAGTCTATTCAAAAGTGACAAAACGAAGCCAAACTCTGCAAACCTTGTTCAACTCTTCGAGAAGTTCCAGTATCATTCAACGAAATAGACCTTTAGGTCACTCTATCAAGTTCGGAAGGTAAGGTTTCATCATAACAAACAAAACGGAGCCAAACTCGGCACATCTATTACTATTACTACTCTTCGAGGAGTTCCAGTAGCATTCACCGAAGTACCCCTTCAGGTCATTCTATTAAGTCCGCAGATAAGGTCTCATCATAATCAACAAAACGATCCCATACTCGGCACACTTATTACTCAAATCAAATCAACAAGTTGCAGCGGTGTTTGAGAAATATTTCACTGATGTTCCTATCTTGACAACAGAGTCATTGAATACTTCTCCAACTGTCGCCGAGTCATTACTCAAACAGAATGTTAATACCTGTTTAAAAGAATTTAGATTTGAAAAAAGTATTCCCGCATTATATTGTAAAATACTTCAAAACCATTGATATAAAGAAAACCGCAGATTTGTGGGGGATATGATGTAACAGAAGTTACAGTGATTGCGTCCATAATAGATTTAATTGCACCTCATCTTGCTATTATTTTTAATACTTGTATCGATTCTGGTGTGTTTCCTGACTTAATGAAGTATAGTAAAGTAATACCTTTATTTAAATCTGGTAATACATTGGACCCCGCTAATTATAGACCTATTTCTGTAGCACCAACTCTCAGTAAAATTTTTGAAATAATAATTTTGGATCAATTGTTAATTTTTTTTAATACAAATAAATTACTTTATAAAAATCTATTTGGTTTTAAAAGGGGTCGCTCGACGTCTGACGCCGGTGTTGAGCTTATGAAATATATTTTTAATGCCTGGGAGAATTCACAAGATGCCTAAGGTATTTTCTGTGACCTTTCCAAGGCTTTCGATTGTGTTCATCATGAGACATTAATCAGGAAACTACAACATTATGGTGTAAAAAATTTGGCGCTTAGACTTATTACTTCATATTTAAGTAACAGAACTCAAAAAGTCGTCATCAATGATAAATGTTCCTCCGGATCGGTAGTATCAATGGGCGTTCATCAGGGCTCGATTCTTGGACCATTCCTGTTCTTAATCTGTATTAATGACTTGCCTTATAGTATTATTTGATGACGATACCTCTATAATTTTCAAACTGAAACGGCAGTCAATTAAATATTACGATGTGATGGAGTGACGACCTGGTAAGACATGCAGGAAGTCGATGGATGCAGGTGGCTCAGGACCGTGCTTTGTGGCATTCTTTGGGGGAGGCCTATGTTCAGCAGTGGACTTGTGAAGGGCTGTAATGATGATGATGATGATGATGATGTAAATAATGCTCTATCGAAACTAGTACATTGGTTTAACGCCAACAATTTGCTTTTGAACGGCAATAAGACAAAATGTATTAAATTTACAATACCTAATGTAAAACATTCGAAAACCAGTGCTCTTAAATGGGGAGGAGTTGAGTCTTGTAGATACCACTGTTTTTCTTGGTATTACTATTGACGCGAAATTTCAATGGGGCCCCCATATATCTAAATTAGCAAGCAGATTTAGTTCTGCAGCATATACTGTAAGAAAGATTAGAAGTCTCACAGATGTTGAGACAGCTAGGTTAGTGTATTTTAGTTACTTTCATAGCGTAATGTCTTATGGAATTTTGCTATGGGGTAATGCGACTGATATTGAAGCTATATTTGTTTTGCAAAAGAGAGCCGTACGGGCGATTTATAATCTAACTTGTAAAGAGTCCTTCAGAGAATTTTTTTAAGAAATAAACATATTAACTTTGGCATCGCAATATATTTATGAAAATGTAATGTATGTACATAAAAACATAAATAGCTTTAATAACAATAAGGACGTTCATACCTTAAACACTAGGAACAAACATAAGCTTGTAATGCCAGTTACTAGACTCCACAGAATTAGTAATTCATTTATGGGGCAATGTATACGCTTATACAACAAAATCCCAGAACATGTTCAAAGTTTGTCAATAAACAATTTTAAAAGTTTTATTAAAGAAAAACTGTACAAAAAGGGTTATTATAATATCAAGGAATACATGAATGAAAATATCCCCTGGGAATAAGATGATCGCCACCATGCTGGTTCTATGAAAATTCATTAAAAATTGTATAAACAAAATTATTGTTAAGTGAAATTATGTTTAAAAAAAAGTCCCGCTGGGTTTCTTGCTGGTTCTTCCCAGGACAGAGGTATTTTCCGAACCAGTTGTAAATAAAATAATGACTTTCAATAAGGATTATGTAATAATCCATATTGAATAAAAATCATTTTATTCTATTCTATTCCATTCTACTACTCTTAGAGGAGTTCCAGTGGCATTCACCGAAGTACACCTTCAGGTTACTCAATCAAGTCTGGAGGTAAGATCTCATCATAGCTAACAAAACGAGGCCAAATTCAGTATACCTAATTCTCTACTCTTCGAGGAGTTCCAGTTGCATTCACCGAAGTACCTCTTCAGGTAATTCTATTAAGTCCGCAGATAAGGTCTCATCATAATTAACAAAACGATCTCATACTCGGCGCACTTATTACTACTCTTAGAGGAGTTCCACTGGTATTCACCGAAGTACACTTTCAGGTTACTCAATCAAGTCCGGAGGTAAGATCTCATCATAGCTAACAAAACGAGGCCAAATTCAGTACACCTAATTCTCTACTCTTCGAGGAGTTTCAGTTGCATTCACCGAATTACACCTTCAGGATATTCCGTCAAGTCCGCAGATAAGGTCTTATCATAACTAACAAAACGGAGCTAAACTCGGCACATCTATTACTATTACTAATCTTCGATGATTTCCAATAGCATTCACCGAAGTACAGCTTCAGGTCACTCCGTAAAGTCCAAGACGTATTTAAGTTTATATTTTATATGAATCCTACGTACTTTTAACTATACAAAATATTGTAATAAAAATCTGTGATTAGAAAAATAATAATAATATCACCTCGGTCAATTATATTAATATTTTATATTTCTACAGCGATCGATATTTTTTAGCACGAGCCGCTGTAAACAAACAATACAGTAATCTACTTACGATAGCAGTCAACCCCGGAGTCCGGAGTAAAACACCAAATATTTCGGGATTTTTCAGCCGAAAAAAACTCGTTATAACTAAACAAAACAAAATTAAACTGCCATTTACATTCCATGGCTTCCCACACGATAGATGAAGAGATTAACAAATAGATTGACTTGAACAAATGATATTTTCCAAAGTTATCGTGTTTACCCCTCCATGCGGATTTGATAAATCTACACCCTAAGCCACTAAAACTACTTTTTTGTGTAAAAATAGCAATTAATCTATGTTACGGCCCCCAGCTGCCCCGGCAAAGGTCGCCTTGGCTAGGGCCCATAGTAGCCTCCTCGACGAGCAGCCGTGGGTTTGGGCCCAATGGCCTATGGATGGTTCTAAATTAATTGCAAATAAGCAAGCACAACTTACCGATTTCCGGAGGTGGGGTTGACCACAGGGTACCAGTCAGGTGGTAAGTGATGTGCATGTTAGTAGTGTGTACATGTGTAACCTGACATCTCCGGTGAAGTCGGACCGCAGATCCTCAGGCGTTGATTTTCTCCAAATGTGCGATCCCTCCAGTGGTCGATCATCAATTGAAAACTTCTGCTATTATTTTCACTATATTTGTTTATCAATTTTATTGTACATTTAATTAACTTCAAAGTCAACCAAGTCAACGTTCATCAAAATTAAAACAAGTGACACACGACACAAGTAACGAACAGTCGTTCAAAGTTCAATATTCAATGTTTCGAGTTCACTTAGCACAAAATTACAAACACTGGAACGAACGCGGCCTCTTCTCGATTCTGAAAGTTCAGCGTTCCATAGTACAAGGCAAAATTCCTTCGCACGATATTAAAATGCCACAAAGCAACTCGTCGAATCAAATTAATTGTCAATCAAAATTTTTAAAAGAACTGAAGCTAACCGCTGTGGCTTCGCCTGAGTGGTCTGGTCGTCTGCTCTATTAATGTGGCGTTATTTTTTAAAATAATCAATGACCATTTATTTTATTGATGTTTCGCTGTTCCAAAAAATATCTCCAAGTTTACTGGATAAAATATTGCCTCCATGACTCCGGGCATTGCTCCCTATCTGTTCGTGAAGTTATATTACTATCGGTTCAGCCATACCGAAGATAAGACAGACATACAGACAGACAGAAATTTAAAAACAATTGTTCATGTCTCAATGGCATGTAAATCACCTCCCCCCCCCCCATAGCTCAATATAAGGCAAGGTTTTCGTCGTTACAGACAGACACTTCAATATTACTTGTATGTATGGATTTAGTTGAATTGACGTAGACTTCAGTTATCGTAATTTCTTCAATCAACATCGGGGTGATATACTTAAGTCCAATAAAGTTGAAATTTATTATCAATTTAGATCTCTTACGCCTCTGGAATAAATATTTGACCAAATTACGTGGTCGTTTGCGAGGTGCTATCCTTCGGGAGTGTTATTTCAAAAAAGTAGGTTTATCTAATTATATCACGTCGTACATTTTTCGTGCCTTTACTAAAATGTTTTATTTAATAAACTTTGTTGTATTTTAATATAAAACGTGATTCATTTTTTTCTGATATAAATAATGTTAATTTGCAGTCGCTTGTTTGTTTAAAATATGAATAAGTAGTTCCGTTTGCATTAGGAAATGGAACTGGCGCGATTGTAATTATTTTACTTCATATAAATATTAAAACATGAATTATAATTCATTCAGGTATTGACCATAGCTAATATAGTTTCAGTCGTTTTTTGTGTTGACGTGTCTTATATCTTAGTCAAAAATAGACACATCATTTATTCTGGTTATAAAATTACATACAACAACTTATATTTATTATTTCAAATGATTGGACCGTTTATTAATATGTTATATGTCATTTGAACAAATCAATTATCTTATCATTATGTTATTTTAGAAGTTTTTAGAAAAGAAGTGTCTAGAAGTTCCATTAACTTCTAATGATAATTAAAAGAAACGGAAGAAAGCTGTGCCTCTGGTTGCCTGCCCCATAGGTTGTTTTATAACCACGCACAGCATGCTGGTTGTTATCTTATTATTAACCGCTGTTTTCTTATTATTTCGATTTGTTATCAGGAACATGCTGCTGCCAATATCCTGTTTTAGTATACCTCTGTCGACTTTTATGACACCCACGATATGACAGGAATAGTGGATATTCTTACAGATATTCTGACACCGCCAACACACGGATATTTTATCATGATTATTGATATTTATCCGTACAAAACTTTTCAAATTAGTGAAAGCTACTACCATCTTTTAATATGCCTACTTGAGAATTGAAAAAGATAGATATTAGATGATATAATAAAAATAAAGGAAAGGAATATCTAGTTTATAATATATATATAGGGGTTTTCTGAGGAATTGTTCGGATTATTCCCTGCCGCTAAATTTCACGAACGCTCATCGCGGCAAAATTCCCGATACCATCCACACCATCTGGATGCTTGGCGGTCAACCACAGTATGTTTCACTAGGAGTGTTCTTCCGCGTACGACCTCTCTGTAGAATAGCTTACCATCCAGCGATTCTTCCGGACCAATGCCACTTAGGGACCTTCAAGAAAAAAAGCTTTCTCAGTTGTTCATAAGCGGTGGTAGTCACTTACCATCAGGTGAGCCGTATACTGAATCGCCCCCTCCTATAATAAAGAAAATATAGTATAAAGTTACAATTATACGCTAAAAACGTGCCAATTAGAGTATATGTAGGTTCTAAATTTGGAAAGCGAGTAATATATATATATATATATATATATATATATATATATATATCATTCATTTTATATAGTAAAGTACTTTTACATCCCTTCACAATGATTGTTTGAGTTTCACTTATTATTTTCATAAGCCAGTGCATGACTACGATCCCACCTGGTGATAGGTGGTGATGAAGCTGTAGATGGTACATCGCGCTACCTTAGCGTAAAAAAGCCTATCAGGTTTCCATCGATGCCCCTCTCGGCTCTTTGGACCATTGTCTGATCCGGAGTGTCGTGCCACTCACGCTCCCCTCGCGGTTGCATTCTGCAGGTTGCCGCCGTTTTTGGCATTACAGGTTGGCGCATTGGGACGGAATGCGGTCTTTCTTTGCATCCTACCCATGGGGGCGGGTTTGCTTCTCGCCTGATAATCCTAGCGCTGTTGCTGACTCTGTCACTAATATGGTGCTACAGGGAATAAAACTATTTATTCCATCATCTGTGGTACCCATCGGAGGCAGATCTCAGCCTTGGTTTGTTTGCTCCTGTAAGACTGCATTACGCAGTAAGCAGGAGTGTTATCAAGCCTGGGCTGCGGCTTTGGCGACTCGGGATGTAAACACCGGCATACTTAAAAAGAAGTATAGTCCTTCAAAAGAGTTATTGCCAGGGCAAAGTCAGAGCACATAGGCAGAATTGCCGAAAAACTAGTTCGCCTTCCTTCGGGAACCCGTGAATTCTGGTCTCTCGCCAAGGCTGTCCAAGGGAATTTCTGTGAGCCATCACTACCATCCTGCACAGGGAGGACGACTCACTGGCCTAAGCCGCAAAAAGACAAAGCCGACCTTTTAGGCTCCCTTTTTGCGTCCAACTCGACTCTTGATGACGGAGGGAAAACACCGCCGACCATCCCGCGGTGTGAGTGCTTCATGCCGGATGTGTGATTCTCACAGCGCTCGGTTCGCAAAGCACTCCTCTCCCTGGACATCCACAAGTCGAGTGGGCCTGACGGAATCCCCCCAATTGTGCTGAGGACGTATGCTCCAGAGTTGGCACCGGTCCTAACGCATCTTTTCCGGTACTCCTACTCCCTAGGCGTAGTCCAGAAATCATGGAAGACAGCTTTTGTCCACGCGATGCCTAAAAAAGGCGACCACTCAGACCCGTCCAACTACAGGCCTATCGCCATCATCTCCTTGTTCTCCAAAATAATGGAATACATTATTAAATGCCAGTTCATGTGGTACCTTGAGGATCACTAGCTGATTAGTGACCGCCAGTACGGTTTTCGTCGGGGTCGATCAGCTGGTGATCTTCTGGTCTACCTGACTCATAGATGGGCGGAGACAGTAGAGTCCAACGGGGAGGCGTTGGGCGTTAGTTTGGACATTGCGAAGGCTTTCGATCGGGTTTGGCACAAAGCGCTTCTTTCGAAGCTCCCTTCCTATGGGCTTCCCGAGAAATTGTGCAATTGGATCACCAGCTTCCTTGCAGATCCGAGCATCAAGGTCCTTGTAAACGGTGCATACTCCAACTACAAGTCTATTAACGCTGGTCTTCCACAAGGCTGTGTGCTATCACCAACGCTGTTTCTTCTGCATATCAATGATATGTTGCTAACTGGAAACATTCATTACTATGCGGATAACAGTACTGGTGATGCTCTATACACCGGCCGTGCCAATATTTCTCTGGAAAACGTCGCCTAGTACTGGAAGAAACTTGTGTCTGAAGTCGAGTCTTTGCTGAACAAAGTCTAAGATTACGGGCGACTAAATCTAGTCCAGTTTAAAATTCAGAAGACACAAGTTTGCGCGTTTACCGCTAAAAAGAACCCCTTTGTCGTATCTCCTCAATTTTAAAGCACTCACCTTTTTGCCTTAGCCAATATCGGAATCATCGGAGTCGACATATGGAGTGACATGCAGTTTCGTGGTCACTTGGAAGACCAAATTGGCCTCTAAAAAGCTTGGCGTGCTCAGCAGAGCGGGACAGTATTTCATGCTGGCAAGCCGCCTGCAACTTTACAAGGCACAGGTTCGGCCTCACATGGAATACTGTTCCCATCTCTGGGCAGGGGTTCCCCAGTGCCAGATCCTTCCATTTGAGCACATCCAGCGCAGAGCGGCTCGAATCGTCGACGAACGAGTCCTTTCCGATCGGCTCGATTCATTGGCACTGCGAAGAGATGTTGCATCCCTTTGCATTTTCTTTCGCATTTACCACGGGGAGTGCTCTGAGGAATTGTTTGGAAATGAAATGAAATGAAATGAAATGAAATGAAATGAAATGAAATGAAATGAAATGAAGATTTATTTGCTTTGAAAAAGGGGTACATTTAGGTGGTTATTATATAGTGTAGATCAGCTTTTTCAGCCATCTATAATAGCATGCAAATATATTTTTTATAGTTAAATTTATCATATTAAATTAAATTAAATTTACAATATAAAATTCAATTAAAATATTTATCGTCATGTCAATGTTTACAGATGAGCAATACCAATACATACAAAATTTATTTATCTCATCCGCCAAATTTCACGAACGCACATCGCGGTAGAACTCCCGATACTATCCACACAATCTGAATGATTGGCGGTCCACCACTGTGCGATTTAGATGTTTTCTTCCTCGCACAACTTCCTTGTGGAATCGATTGTCATCAGCGATTTTTCCGGACCAATACGACTTAGGGACCTTCAAGAAAAGAGCCTACTCCTTTTTAAAAGGCAGGCAACGCATCTGCATTCCCCTGATTTCCCTGGTGTTGCAGTTGTTCATGGGCGGCGGTAGTCACGTGAGCCGCATGCTCGTTTGCCCCCTCTCCTATGAAATAAACCCTATGGTCTTGTGGTTACATAACTAGCTTGTTGTTGTTTGTTGTCAATGTAATGGTATGTGTGTATGGTTAAAACAGTAACAAAAAATACTAACCTGTAAAAAGCTCATTAAAAAAGAAAAAAATTAAACCATATGTACATCCGACACCTCATATGTCATCAAGCTATTTAGGCTGCAGAACGTTACAAAGTAATAGACACACATACATACATAAATATACTCTCAAAAAAACATTACCTCAGTCCTCCTGGGGCAGTCGGGTAAAAACAAACAAGAAACTCTTACGTCAATATTTATTATTTTAATAGTAGGTTTTATGGCAAGACAACTTTTGCCACAAAATAATAAAACGGAAAAAGCTCTTGAACCTAGAGACTCACATCCAGCAAGTGACAATGGGAGAGGATCGCTATGTATGGCTTTTGCACATTTCATTTTAGTTACAGCTCATATACTGAGAGGGTTTTAGGCCAAGGAAATGTCCGCAGCGCTGCCCTTATGCACGTTGGCGTACTTCGAATGACCTGGAAATATTTTTCTTCTCATTGCTGAGACATGGAGGTTTCCTCGCAATGTTTTTTCCACCACAACTAACAATTTTATTCGTGCCGGCGGTTATCTATTCGAGGTTGCTCGCGTACTGTGAAATTTACAGCGAGCGCTTAGCTACAACGGCTCGCGTATGCTCGCTTAGAATTCTGTAAAGAAATGTACTTATTCTTCGTTGTCCCATAAAAGTCCACTAATGGACATGGGCTTCTCGTGTAGTAGGGAGGATTTAATGAAAATATGCCGTGAGTATTTCAAATAAAAGTTAAATATTTATTTTTTAAAGAGTAGCCAGACTTTAAAATTAAGTTCAAATATATAAATAATAATCACCGTTAATGCAGTTTTTTTAAAATACGGGCAAATAAAGCCCTTCCCAAATTGAATGTGATTTAGGGGCCACGACGTTTTTGTCTGCCGATCGACCCTTACAAATGTGTGCGTACGCAGTAAAATCAGTTAAAAATAATGCATTAGGAGTACCACGCATTATGAATTTAAAAGATTTTCTTCAACATTTGCCTATATTACTTATTCTGATCCTTTTCTGCAAATATGGCTGGTTATTGCAAAATAACACTGTACCCGGCCATGTATATTTTTTTCAAATACGACATTTACTGACAAATTTTTAGATGTTAATTATGTGTATATGTCGCAGCCGACTTGCTAAATAAGCCGTTCAATTAACAGCCTACACATGACATGGCATGGTCAGCCTGTTAATTTCATTCAACCAGACGGTCGTTGGTCTGTGCCTAATTAGGGCTATGTACTATATTACATTACGGATGAGGAAGCTCAAGGTCGCTCAGCGAGTTATGGAGAGGGCTATGCTCGGAGTTTCTCTGCGTGATAAACTCAGAATTGAAGATATCCGCAGTAGAACCAGAGTGACCGACATAGCCCAACGGATTTGTAAGCTGAAGTGGCAATGGGCCGGCCATATAGCTCGAAGAACCGACAACCGATGGGGAAATAAGGTTCTCGAGTGGCAGCCTCGTACCAGCAGGCGAAGTGTTGGGTGTCCCCCCACTAGATGGAGTGACGACCTGGTGAGATATGCAGGAAGTCGATGGATACAGGTGGCTCAGGACCGTGCTTTGTGGCATTCCTTGGGGGAGGCCTATGTTCAGCAGTGGACTTGTGAAGGGCTGTAATGATGATGATGATGACTATATTACATAAATGCACGCGGCTTTAGGATCGAAACCAAGGATCACCCCAGCCGCAACTTAACCTACTATCGTTGAAATATATATTTGAACGGCGCCCTTTAGTAAAAAGGCTAGGCTGTTAATTTCTAACTAAGCTATTTGGCTGCGACATATTGCTCTTTTTATTTCAGACACCTCGAATGTTATTTAGGTACATATAGGCACCCTAAAATAAAAACAGAATCCAAGAAAGTTAATCGTATACCGCTTGAGCAAGCTCTTTTCTTTTTTTAATAGAAAAATGGTGACAAACGAGCACACATTCAAACCTTATGGTAACTGAATGCTGTTGTCAATTGAGGCCTACATCTATCCTCAATTAAGAAGCATCGTTGAGCTGCTATTTTACGCTGGTATTCTTTTGAGCGTGTTCCTTCCATATGCTTGGACTCTTTTCTTTATAAAAGTTCAACTAGGTTGGTAGCGCGCTCTTACCTATTTTTACCGCCAAACAGCAGACCTCATACAATCGTTTCAGTTTGTAGGTTTCTGTTTTGGGGGTTTTTGTAGGTTCTGTTTTACATCCAGTGTAATTAGTGGATGTGAAACAATTTTCCAAGTCGCAATAGTCCGGTACGTATATTTTTCTGCTCTAATGCCCCTTTAGAAATGAGTGGAAGCCTATTCCAAGTTAAAATGTTATACATATACAACATAAGTAAGCGGTAAGAAATAACTACAATATAACGTCAAAATTGACGAAGTATGCAAGCCAACAGCAGTATTGTCTATCAAAAGGCAGCCTCTCTGCAACATAATTTTCTTGACTTGTATTTATTTATTTAAAATATATTTCCTGGTTAAAGGTCACTTTTTCTGCCTAGATGTGGCCAGGTACCATCTCTTCTTGCACTTGTCTGAAGATCCAGTAGAATTTCAGGCGAGAGCTATTTCATCTTACTCCTCAGAGGTGACAACTCATCTCTTCTTTGTACTTGGAGTTGAGTATATGAGTCCATAGACTCGTCCACTTAACTTGAGGTGGTTTGTAAGTTAATTTGTCACTTCGATTTTAATAAAAAAAAATTTTCTTTAAAACTCCTTGAATTATATGCGATTTCTTACTGGAATATTGCAGAAGCCAACGAAAGGAGAGAATATTAAAACAATTCTAGGGATTTAAATCCAATTTATCATAAAATGTTGAACGAGCAAAGTTATTGGGTTAATGATTTTTACAGATGTTCTCCTTACTATTTAACTTTGAATTCTCCTAACCATATTTTGTTCACATCAGACAAAACTAAATTTCCGATACCATTAACTTTTTGATAACTTTTTCTATAAAGGAGAACACTAATTGACGTGTGAAGCTGTTCTATATATGTACCGAAGAAGTTCGAAAATTTCAACAGTGTGGTTCAGGCTTCGGTTTGTTTAGCACAACAACACTGTCGCCACATATGCATTTTGTTATAGAAGTACGGATAGCAAAGAAGCACAGAGTCAACCTGATGGTAGGTGGATACTGAGCTGTGGTGGTGTGGTACATAGATTCTCGATTTAAAGTAGAATTAAGACAAATAAATATTTTTCAATTATTTGCTTATGTAATTATACAAATTAGAAAACTTTTTTGCCTATTGCCGTCTAGCGAACACTGTTTTAACAGAAGCACTTCAAGCTACGCTTGTTTTTCTCCTTTTATTTTCAAAGTCAGGGTTAGGTATATATAAGGGACTTATGTAGCTAAAACCTAAAAATGATATAGAATATGTATAACTTTTGAACTGTAATAAGATCACACAGGGAGAATAAATTTTGTGTTGGCTTTCTCTAAATCCTAAAACTTTGTTTGACTTTTACGATGCGTTGTCAAACTTGAGGTTGCCTAACCTTTTGTAATATTCATTGAAACTGAGTAAATCACACCATCTGCACATAATATGCCACAGTGTGCTGCACAGACTTTAGGAATGTGACGTATTCCAATATTGCGCATACATTAAGTGTACTCCAGATTTACATATCAACCTCACCCGCGTGCAATGCAAATGCTTGCAACTATTAACAATTTATTAAGATAATTATCTTAATAAATTGTTAGTAGCTGAGCTAATTTACAAAACCAAAAAATAATCCGACATATCAAAACGCTTTAATTAGCTTTGCGTGTATCTATCTATCTATGGAATATTTTAATTTTTTGGTGCAATTTTCATCAACTTGTAGAGGGCCTATTGACTTTTTTTTATAGAATAAAGGTGACAAACGAGCACAAAGACCACCTGATGGTAAGTGGTTGCTGTGGCCCATAGATATTTTGAAATCTTACAGGTGTGACAATTATTGATTACAGCCGAAACTGTTTCCTGCATATTAACCCAAAATTTTTTTGGGATAATATGCACGAACCAGTTTAAGTTTTACACTCGTGATGTTTTAGAATTTATGTCCCTCTGTTCGGCCTCGTCTTCAACGTATAATACACGTTCAGTACACTCGAAGAATTCTACAGTGCCGTTTTAAAAAAAATTCTATGATAATTTTGGAATTACTATGACCTAGATAGAGGACTTTTTTCCGCAAGAAGTCAGATTTTTCAAGGTGCACCTTGAGGTTAGTCTGTCGTAGTCTGTCGAAAATCATACGCAATTTTTCAATATGTTGTGTGTGAAAAGCAAATATCGTGCTTAACGAAAGGTAAATAGCGTACGTAAAGAACAGCAATAATAAGAAAAGTAAGCACAAAGCTAGGTTGAAGAAAGCTGTTGTTCAAGGTCCTGTAGGACGTAAACCGTGCCTCTTAAAATAGGTGAACGGGAAACAAAGGTCCCTATTAAAAATTTCAAACGACCTCCACAAGTGCTGCGTGTCCTTCTTAAATATAGCTCATATACTTTGGACCCGCAGTCTTCAACTTCAAAAAATTGACAGCAACCCGGGCCTGCTTCCTGTAACAGAAGGCTAAGCTTTTAAGCAAACAAAACGGGTGGCTTATAGTAAAAGAAGTTAACTTATTAGGAATTAAGAAACATTTAGATTTAAATATTATTAAGTTTAAATATTTTTGTAATTTGGTTGATATAAATAAACCTTATGTTTATGAATTCCAATGCCATGAAAACCCAAGCCGATTATTCTTACGATTTAACTATTGAAACATGTAGGTACCATCCAATAGATTTAAAAGAGGTCTCATAGATCCCCTAGGATCAGTCATGAAAGTTATCACTGACAATTCGTATCACGATGATGCTCTTAGATGCGATTCCGTTATATCTAAATTTAAGAACAATCAATTGAGCGTTGATAGTAAAATCACAGTTATTTCTAAAATGCTGAATAGCTTGGAGAATAAAACTAAACTTTACATTAAAATGAACTAATATTAGATTAATGCCTAAAACAGAATCGAACGAATAGTAAAACACACAGCTACCAAAGAAAATAATTTAATTATATATATTAGATTTGTATAATATGTTTATTAGTAACTTCCGTAGTATTAACCTTAAAATTAGTGAAATAGAAACCGCTTTAGCTTTAAGTAAAGTTTCAGTATTACACCAATCAATTATTAATTCATCTGATCTGTTAGTGATACTTAATGATATAGCCAAAGTTGATAACCTAGTATACCCTGTAAATGTAGAGAATTTAATAAAGATTGAAACAACTATTGTTATAAAATGATATATACAATAATGACGGCTCCGTGGCGCAGTGGCTTAGCAATCAGTTGTTGCGCTGGGGGCCGCGGGTTCGAATCCCGCACGGAACGAGTATTTGTATGGCCTACAAAAAATTGTTCAGGGTCTGGCTGTTTGTCCTTGTGCAATTTATGTTTGTAAACTGCCTCCACGACACAGGAGAAAACCCTAGTGTGGGGGTAGCGTTTTTTAAAAAAAAGATAAAAAATAAAAAGCTTACGCGAAAGGAAACCAGATTACGTACTTGACGTAAGTTCCACATGCTGATAGTTTTATTTAATTACAATTATTACAAATTATACCCATTACCTGTGTTCGATGCATTTAGAAACAGAACGTCTCTAATAACTCCCAAGTATCCTTTCATTTTGGTGAAAGGTCCACAATACTTACCAGTCTCTCGGCTGTGCTTCGAAGTAGCGGCAGACGAATTCCTATGTACGAGCTCCAATATGTTATCCTAACCTAGAAACACATGTGCTGAACAGCTGATAAAATTCCAAAACAATCTTACACTATGCTAACCTCGATTCGTTGATCTTGAGGATACCGAAATCCATTCTATTGGTCCTGTAAATTGGATTACATATATACGCCAACCATAACATAATATTAACAAACAATAGCCAAGATGACATAACCAAAAAATCACTTTTGGGCACATACATTATAAAAATTTGTGAGGATTGTGAGACCTTCATAGAAAACTATAAATTGTTGCACCACCTATACTATACTATATATACGTGGTAGAGCCATACTGCAGGAATATTAATAGTATAGTTGTAGCACAAATGGGTCGGCTCGACCGGGGAAAGACCACGCTCTCACAGACTATCAGCGTAAAATAGAGCTTAATACTGCTGTTTCGTATAGTGAGTGTAGAGAACCGGCGACCCTTTTTATTGGAAAAGAGGCATTCCATCTTAGTCCTCACGGGTGCCAACGCATCTGCATTTTAATTCTTTATTGAGGATAGACTTGGATATCTAAGGATCACAGCAACAACTTACCATCAGATGGACTGTGTGCTCGTTTGTCACCCCATCTAAAAAAAAATATATCTGGCTTGTAAAGATCGTTTTCCTTTAAGCTCTTTTAACCTATCAAAACAAGCGTAATCATTCTTTTTTGCATGCCATTGACTTTCTCTGTGACACAGATACCTCAGGCAATAATTTTTGTTCACTTCCATTTACACCGTTTTAGGCTCTTAAAGGTTATTCCAACTTTTCAGTTTTGTATGAAATAAAATGAAAGTTAAATTAAAAGATATTTTGTGTTTGTCCACAATAAGCCATGTTGGATTTTATGTGACGTCATATAGTATATAAGCCGGAAAGTATGAAGATGCTTCGAACGATACCTCACTTGTCAAATACGACGAGTAGCTTAGGTGATGTGAGGGATCAGGCTTAAACATACTCAGCTTGCTAAAATTAAAAACCCCCCTTTAGGCTCTTCTATCATCATAATTACAGTCTTTATTAACACCTTAAAATGCCACAAAACATAGTCCTGAGCAACCTGCACCCAACGACTTCTTGCATGTCTTACCATTATGTGACACGATCTAGAAAGGGAAGCCACTCAACACTTCGCTTGCCAATACGAGCTATTGCCATATCCAAGTAAATGTATTATCTTCTACAACGAGTTTAAAGATAGAGGCATACTTTTTTTGTTTAAAAAAATCGTTAAACTTATAAAAATACTAGAATTTTCCTCTGTATCGTAGAGGCAGTTTTCGACTATAAATTTCGTAAGGACGAACATCCAGAACCGCAAATATTATTTGTAGGTCATAGGAGTACAATAATTGGTCCTTGCAGAATTCGAACACGCGTCCTTCAGCGCATTCATTGTCACTGCACCACGGAGCCATCTAATTAATTACTTAATAAAAAAATAACGCAATGTGTGAGAATCCTTCGCTTGATAGCACTATGAAAACGGAAATATAAAATAGCAAAGATGAAACTACCCTACCCGGTTGGATACATAATATGAAACGAATTTTACCGATTTTATCGCTCTTAACTTTAAACTTTTCAATTCATTAGCTTCATACTAGCCTTTTTTCTTTGGAATATATACAACACAAACTAATACAGATATACATACACATGTGCGCACGCAAACAAGCACACACACACACACACACACACAGAGAGAGAGAGAGAGAGAGAAAGACACACACTTGAGCAATTTTATTCGTAATTGCATATTATTTTTGTCATACACAGTGTCAACATTACATTCATTTTTCATTCCTTTCTTTTTAATTGTTATCTTAACCGTCTCTTTAAGGAATACTTTTAAGCATAATATATTTCGGTTTATATATTACTGTAAATAGAACTAAGAATATTGACAAATAATAAGGAAATTAGCCCCTGATACAGGTATAATATCCTAGAGAGTGGCTGTTAACCATTGTAAATTTCTGTGCATGTAATATGTTGGTCAATAAAGATTATAATTACATTTGTACGTTGTATTCGTGTTAATATAAGAAATTAATAAAAGGGTACGCGTTGTATATATTAAGTAGGTACACTAGAGTCATTGTACTCTCTATAAAATAACCTTTGTAAGCTCGAGTTATTTTTCAAACATTATAACAATAATTTCTGTTAAAGTCGTAACAATGGAATACTTGAATAATGCAGTGTAAGTCCAGCTTACCGACAACCACAACAATTGCTTTGTACTGAACGGACCTCGTGTACGTTGAAGTATACGTTCCATAAGCAAATTTAGTTTTACTGTATAAAAAAAGGTTGACGTACAAGTTAGGAAATTTCAATTTATTTTAAAGGGTCATTGTTCTAAAGTTACAGCATACAGCACACCACTACTGGGTAGAGCCTTCCTCTTAGTTCTGAGAGGGTTTTAGGACAAGGAAATGTCCACCACGCTTACCCAATGCATATGGGCGGACTTCACATGTCTTCAAAATATTTTTTTTATTTCTCCGACATGCAAATTTCTTCACGACGTTTTCCTTCACCGCTAAGCACATGGAAAATCAGGACTCAAAACTGCAATAATTAATGCGTGTGGGGATCGAACTCTGGATGCTTTCACACTGTGATATTTACCACGAGCGCTTAGCCCCTGAGTTACAATGACAACTATTTTAAACCTGTGTAAATTCTACTGAAATGAAGTTAGAACGTACTAACAAAATTATTTTATAAAAATTGAACATACAGAAAAAAGCTGTGTGAAGACAAAAACGCAAATGGTTATACATATAATGTATGATAAAAAAAAATTATTAAAATGACACAAAACTATAACTTTCTAAATGTGTATGTTGTGATTCCATAACGAAACTTTGTAAAAGTTAGTCATGTTTGAGTAAATATTTAATAGTCGTCTGTATTTTTATTTTATAAAAAAAATCATCAAACAGTTCACACCCCTTCCACCCACTCCGCCCAGTGCCCCTAATAATGTACTCTGTGGTGCCCACCGCGCGACAACATCCTTGATATTGGATGCACGTTTTTTGTATCAACTTTTTTGTAACCTGTTAATTGTCCCAGCTTGAGCACTTTCCACTCGACAATTGCAGAAAGAAACCTAGAATTTTTATACCTGCACACCGTACTACAAGACACTTTTAACACATAATTAAAATAAAATAACGCACATACCTTAAAAGTAAGTAAATTATATTTCATAACTTGCGATCAGTCCTCTCCCAGAATACCAGTACTAATAGAGCTGTGTTTCGAATGGTGTAAATAAGGTGGTGAGTGTAAAGAACTGGTGACTCATTATATTTGATACGAGGCATTCAATCTTAGTCCTTAGATGACAACACATTTGCATTTTGATTATTAATCGAAGACAGATGTACGTGTAAAGGAAGAGAGGTGTACGGACCACAGCTTCTACTTACCAACAAGTGTATAGTGTGCTTCTTTGTTTTATAAAAATGGTGTTCCCTTGTTCTATAACAAATCTCATTTTTTATAAGATAGGGTGACAAACGAGCATACAGTCCACCTAATGCTAAGTGGTTGCTGGGTTCATAGACAATTGCACCTGTCCTCGTTTGCAAATCAAAATGCAAGTTCGTTGTCACCCGTGAGGACTAAGATGGAATGCCTCTTTTCCAGTAAAAAGGGTCTCCGGTTCTCTACACTCACAATACGAAACACAGCAGTATTAAGCTGCTATTTTACGCTGGTATTCTGTGAGAGCATGGTCCTTCCCCGGTCGAGCCGAACCATTCGTGCTACAACTATACTACTAATATAGCTGCAACATGGCTCTACCACGTATAAAACACTATAAACCTATTTTAAAGGTTTTCATGCAGATACTTTAAGAATATAAAATTATTACTATAAATAACATTTTTGTAACATTTCTCAGAACCGTATCTCGTGTTACATGCTTCGAGAATAACGCGGTCTACAATAAAAGAAATTTCTTTCATCGAGGACACAGATATTGAACACTTTGTCACCAATGCAAATTCCTTTTGCCTGAATTACAGAAAGTTTGAAGTGTTTCATTTTATTTCATATATTGTAAAGCATTGCACGATTCTACGGAAGCCATGCTAGTTCAGGGGATAAGTGCTCAAAGTAATTTTCACAGTACCTAATCGAGCATTCTGGGTTCGAGGTTGTGCCCATACTTTAATTTTGACATTTCTCTTATAAACACAGCGGCGTCGATTCTTTAATACGTTATTATAAAGAAAAGCAATATATAAGACGGTAGCTTATAAGCCAATAATATTTCACTGGTGCAATAATCATTGTATAGTATTCACGATTCTCACAAAGCCTACTTTTAGAATAAGAGTGACAAGCGAGCACACAGCGTACCTTTCGTAAGTGAATACTGTGGTCTATAGACATGTATATCCATCTTCGATTAAGTATTAAAACGCAGATGTGTCATCATACCGAGGATTAAGATAGAATGCCCCATTACCAGTAAAAGGGATCTCTACAATCACCTTACGAAACACAGAAGCTTTAAAAAGCTGCTACTTTACGCTAGTATTCTGTGACAGCATGCCTTCTTCGGTTAAGCTGACCCATTCGTGCCACATAGTTAATATAGTTGTAGCATGACCCTACCACATATAGTTGATGGATTGCTTTTAAATTTTATTTTCATTAATACATTCATTACAGACTTTCACAAGTCCACTGCTGAACATAGGCTTCCCCCAAGAAATACAATTAAACACGGTCCTGAGCCACCTTCATACATTAACTTGCTGCATGTCTTACCAGGTCGTCATTCCATCTAGTGGGGGCTCGTCCTACACTTCTTCTACCGGTATGCGACTGCCACTCGAGAACTTTCTTCCCCATTAGTTGTCGGTACCATTGCCACTACAGCATACCTACTAATTAATTTAAATTAACTAAATTTGATTTGTAGGTAGTTAATAAGCTTTGGTAACCTAAATACCGACTAAGGCAATGCTAGAAAAGGAATATGTTTTCTTTTCTTTTCAAGTGTATTTTCATAGCGACTGCTGGTAATTTTAATAATAGTTTCCTATATAGTTAATTCTATTCGTAATTTTTTTAACAAGCCGTTGACTGTATAATAAAATGTGTCATGTCTACAAACACACCGTATGAAGCTGCATGAAGATTTAGAAAGATATTTTGTCACGTTAATGGGTACGTCGAACTCGGTTTCTCTGCGTGTTATATATGGCGAGTTCACTCGATAAGATTCCTGCAATGAATTCGTCTGTGTGATGATGTCATCTAATGTGTGATCTGAAGCGCATATTAATTTAAATATTTAAGTTTTTTTATCGATTTACTGATGAACTAAGGACAGTAGGTGGTGGGACTCCTTGTCTGCCTAGGAATCCGCCCGGGAAGGTGTCACTCTCTTACGTATTTCTGCTGCCTGATAGCAGTGTATACACTACTACCTGTATAACTACACAACATAACAGGTATTTGTATGACCTATGAGTTTTCCGGATCTAGGTATTTATCCTTGTGCAAACGTTTGTAAACTTCCTCCACGATACTGTAAGAAAACCTAGTGTAGGGGTAACGTCTTTAAAAAAAAGAAGAAGAAACTTCGGATGGAATTTCGGACGAAATTGGGTCATTGTATATTCAAAACAAAAAAAGAAATTAATATCCCAAAAGAACAACAACAAATATGAGTGATAAAATGTAAGTTGGAATAACACAAGGCCGTAATAATTTTGTGCCTCATACGGAACAACTGTAGCATTAAATTAAAGCAGAATGTGGTGAAGCGAACTGTAGCGTGAATAAGCAGACTGCGACGCGAATATTTAACAACGTTAAATCCAAAGTGAAACTTTATTGCTTCCTGCAATGCGCTACAAGCCGCACACGGCCGGCGGCTCTCCCTGGAGTCGCGTTCCGAGATTAACGGACTGTTCCGGAACATTAACTCCGGAATACTATTGTTATTGTTGATTTTATATTAACAACGTGAAAACTAATAATACGATAAAGTATCCACGTAGTGTTGTACGGTGCGGTTATCTTACAGTGGTGGCGTAAGATTATTTACGATCAGATAGCATACAGGCAGTAATAAAAAAGGAGATATTTTTTTATATATTATTTATATTTTTATAGAGTGCAAACGAGCATGCATACCTGATACACATATACAACTGCAACACCAGGGGAATTGCGGATGCGTTGCCAGCCTTTTAAAAAAGAGTTTGATCTTTTCTTGGACGTCACTAAGTTACGACTTAGAGATCACTCCAGAAAAATCACTGATAGTAGTCAGTTCCACAAAGAAGTTGTACCAGGAAGAAAACTTCTTAAATTATATTGCGAGTTTTGTCGCGATGTGAGATGGTGAAATTGAGCGGCTGGAATTAGACCGAACAATTCCTATGAGCACCCTCCCACCAGGAGGATTTCTATACGTGGTAGAGCCATGCTGCAGCTATATTATAGTTGTAGCACGAATGGGTCGGCTCGACCGGGGAAGGACCACGCTCTCACAGAATACCAGCGTAAAATAGCAGCTTAACGCTGCTGTGTTTCGTATGGTGAGTATAGAGAACTGGAGACCCTTTTTACTGGAAACGAGGCATTCAATGCTAGTCCTCACGGGTGACAACGCATCTGCATTTTGATTCTTAATCGAAGATAGATGTAGATGTCTATGGGCCACAGCAACCACTGACCATCAGGTGGACTGTGTGCTCGTTTGTCACCATTATCCTATAAAAAAAAGGGAACCCAAGATGCAATAGAATATCTAAAAAGATGCAACAGCTCTTCGCAGCGCCAATCAGTCAAGTCGATCTGAAAGAAGAACGTCGACGATTCGAACCGCATTGCGCTGGATGCTACTAAGTGGAAGGAGCTGGCACTGACGTTCCCCGGCCGAGAGATCAGAACAGCTTTCGGCATTATTGGCCTCTCTTGTTTTAGGGATGCGACTTACTTCAATCACCGTATTTAAAAGGCGGATTAGCGAATACAGCACCAGACCTACTGAAGGTATGATGGTGGTGATTAAAATTTATATGAGGTTACCGTACAACCTATTTAAAGGAAAGAATCATTAGTATTTATGCCACTTTCTACATACGACATAGGCAAAAAGTTTGTTATCTTACACTATATCGATGCAGTCGTCCAGCCAATCAAATTGCCAGAATATGACTTGCTTAACGAGGAGGGGCTTGTGACAAAGTAGCAAGTTTCTTGCAGTTTCTAGAATAATTTACCTTACTTACTTTTCGACTTAAGTAGCTAATGCATTAATTTCTGTTAATTATAATCCATAATAAACGACATGCAGAAAGTTTGAGGTTTTTTTTTTTTAAATACAGTTCCATTATGTCAATTAAGACAATTTGAATCATTAAAATCGATCCACAATTAACGAAGATATCGCGATTATGTATGTTACCTACAAAAATAAAAGAACAGAATTGAGATCCTCTTCCTTTTTTGAAAGTCAGCTAAAAATATAAAAATATCATACGGTTGCGGCAACATTTTGAGCGCTTGCGTCACGTACAGTCCATCAGTCAGTTTGCACACAAAGCATGTCGCATTGCAGCAATATTTTCTCAGGAATTGGCACATTTGTACCGACTTTGCAATGCACGTGGTTTTCTGGCGCTGAAATTACAATACAATGTTTAGGTTTGTTTTCCTTTTAGTATTAAAGTTTTTATACTTATTAGAGCTATGCTATGTTGCCCAAATGGGTCGGTTCGACCGGGGAAGGACCACGCTCTCACAGAATACTAAGATGGAGATTGTAGAGAACCTGAGACTAGTTTTTCTGGAAACGCGGCATTTCACCTTAGTCCTCAAGGGTGAAAATGAATCTGAATTTTGACTCTTAATCGAGGAAAGATGTAAATGTCTATGAGCCACAGCATCAACTTACCTTCAGGTGAAATGTGTGTAACGTTATGATGTTATAATAATAATAATAATAATTGTTATATTGTTACAACCTGTCCAAAGTCCACTGCTGAATACAAGATTTATAGGGGAGATATTTGCCATAGTTGCCACACCCCCTTTTTATAGAATCCCTGGTTTATTTCCTTCTGTTGCCTCTTACGCCACCCACAGGACGACATAGTGTAGTGGATATTCTTCAACTCCTCACACACACAGTGCAAATAATGAAATTGTAAATAATACTAGCTGTTCCCCGCGACTTCGCCCGCATTATTATTGGATTTCATGGTTTTTAATTTTTTTTCGCGGAACCCTAATTCTTTTACTAAAATAAAAGTAGCCTAAGTTACTCCTTATAATATCAGCTATCTATCAATGAAAATCCCGTCAAAATCGGTTGGACAAAAGTTATATAAAATTGTGTTTTTGTTATAAGTACCGTAAATACTTTCATATGCACAGACATTACAAACAGACACTTGAATTTTATTTATTTGTATAGATGATGAAAAATAAAATAAAATTTAAAATTAAGTTGCAAGAAAACAAATATTGAAAAGTAAAGTAAATAAATAAAAAAAATTTATTCCAAATCCAAATTAATATAATTTGTAAGATAACGTACAAACCAGAGAAATACGTAATCATTATTTATCGTTAATTGTTAAATAATTTTCTTATTATCAGCTTTGGTAGAGATTTCAGTCTTCAGATTTTTTTTTAAATCTGCGATTGATTCATTATATTAATCTGCAATATTATATTATAATATATACCGTGTAGTGGCGGTTAAGAATATCCACTACCCCATATCTTCCCGTGGGTGTCGTAAAAGGCGACAAAGGGAAACAGGCAGGAGATGGGCAGCAGCATCTTCCTGATAACAGCAAAAATACAACAAAAAAAACTGCGGGTGCCAACCCGCTCGCCAAGCGTGGCAACTATGGCAAATACCCCCAAAATGGATAAAGTTACTAAGAGACGGCCCCCAGTCCCCGGCGGCCCCGCTATGCCTGGCTACGGTGGCGACCATGGTAACGGCGGGGCAGGGGGTGCTAAGAATCTCCGGTGTAGGTTCGGTTGCCACCTACGACGACTCGACCTGGCAACGTACAACGCACGCACCCTGAGGACTGACGAGAAGATTGTGGAGCTGGAAGAAGAAATAGACAAGTTACGGTGGCATATTATAGGATTATCCGAAGTCCGAAGAGAGGGGGAGGAAATGGTAATCCTCGAATCCGGCAACTTGCTCTATTACCGGGAGGGCGACCATCTGTCCCAAGGAGGTGTCGGATTTATCGTCCACAAGCCTCTCGTTAACGACGTTGTAAAGATTGAGAATGTGTCGATGAGGATTGTGTACCTTATACTCAGAATCACCAATCGGTATTCGCTGAAGTTTATACAGGTTTACGCACCAACCTCGGCAAACCCCGATGAGGAGATAGAGGAAATGTATGAGGATATCTCTAGAGCCATGCATTCCTCCAAAACCCGATATATGGTGTTAATGGGAAACTTCAATGCAAAACTAGGCGCAAGAGGGAATGGTGAGCTGAAAGTAGGGAAATTTGGAATAAGGCAACGGAACCCAAGGGGCCAGCAGCTGGCCGACTTCATGGAGAAAGAGGGACTCTTTATGATGAACTCTTTCTTCCATAAGCGGCCCACAGGACGGTGGATACAGGCGGGCCTGGTCGAGCCCCGACGATTCGACAAAAGTGAGATTGACTGCATTATGACGACCAGACAACAACTGTTCAGTGATGTCTCCGTGATCGCGAGGGTGAAAAGCGGCAGCGATCACCGAATGGTTAGAGGCACACTGAACCTAAACGTTAAGTTGGAGAGGTCTCGTCTAATAAAGTCAACGCTCCGTCCCCCTCGTGCTCTAATTCAAAGTCCCGAAACCTTTCAGCTCGAGTTACAAAACCGTTTTTAGTGCCTAGAAGACTGCAATGAAGTGGACGATATGAATGACAAGCTCGTGAAAACTGTCTATGCGGTCGGAACTAAATTTTGCAAGACCCGCCGCAGAGGAACCCAAAAACTCTCTGATCACACCTCGAATCTCATGGCTGTTAGACGGGATATGAAGCTGCAGTCTTCAGTAGATTTGACAGCATACAGGCAACTGAACAGACAGATCTCCAAATGCATGCGGCGGAACTTACGCAACTTCAATACAGCTTGTATTGAAGAAGCGATCGAGCGGAACCAAGGCTTCAAAGTTTTTGCCAGAAATCTGTCTGCCAGAAAGAGCCAACTGTCAAAGCTGAAGACCGAGTGTGGCAGAATCGTTTCCGGCACACCTGAGATTTTGAGTGAGATTGAGAGGTTCTATGGGCAGCTTTACACGTCATCGTTGGAGCCACACGTAAGTATGAGTAACGGTCCAAGAGCGAGTCTTATCCGACACTATTCCGAAGATATCCCAGACGTCAGTCTGAGTGAGATTAGAATGGCTCTCCAGCACCTTAAAAACGGCAAGGCCCCAGGCGAGGATGGAATTACAGCAGAGCTTCTGAAAGCGGGTGGAAAACCGGTACTTAAAGTCCTTCAGAAGCTCTTTAGTTCCATCCTCCATGGTGGCATTACACCGGAGGCGTGGAGCAGAACTGCGGTGGTCTTGTTCTTCAAGAAATGCGACAACGCTCTCTTGAGGAACTACAGACCGATTTCCCTTCTGAGGCGCGTCTACGTGTAGTTTTCGAGAGTCATTACGAATCGTCTCGCGCGCAGACTTGACGACTTCCAGCCTCCCGAACAAGCCGGTTTTTCGAAAGGGCTTTAGCACCATAGACCACAAACATAGGTATCGATAGACCACGTACGTACCCTTCGGCAAGTTGTACAGAAGTCCGAGGAGTACAATTTGCCACTATGTCTGGCGTATGTGAACTATGAGTAAGCCTTTGATTTCGTCGAAATTTGGGCGGTGCTGCAGTCCCTTCAGCGGTACCAAGTGGACTGTCGGTATATAGAAGTGCTGAAGTACTTGTACAGTAGGGCTACGATGGCTATCCGAGTACAGAACCAGATTACGAGACCTATCCAATTGCAGAGAGGTGTAAGACAGGGTGATGTTATATCCCCGAAACTCTTTACCGCTGCATTGGAAGACGTTTTCAAGCTTCTGGACTGGAAAGGATACGGTATCAACATCAATGGCGAGTACATCACTCACCTTTGATATCCCGACGATATAGTCCTTGTGGCAGAATCGCTGGAGGACCTAAGCACTATGCTCAATGACCTCAATAGTGCTTCTCAACGGATAAGTCTTAAGATGAACATGGACAAAACAAAGATCATGTTTAATGTCCATGTCACACCTATGCCGGTAGTTGTTGGGAGCACTAAGCTCGAATTTGTTGACGAGTATGTTTACCCGGGACAAATAGTCCGACTAGGTAAGTCCAACTTCTACCGAGACGTCAATCGACAGATTCAACTCGGTTGGGCAGCGTTCCCGAAATTACGGCACATCTTCTCGTCAGATACCTCAAAACTTGAAAACGAGGCTGTACAACCAGTGTGTGTTGCCAGTGATGACATACGGAACTGAGACGCGGTCCTTCACTGCTGGCCGGATGAGGAAGCTCAAGGTCGCTCAGCGAGCTATGGAGAGGGCTATGCTCGGAGTTTCTCTGCGTGATAAACTTAGGAATGAGGATATCCGCAGTAGAACCAGAGTAACCGACATAGCCCAACGGATTAGTAAGCTGAAGTGGCAATGGGCCGGCCATATAGCTCGAAGAACCGACCATCGATGGGGGAGAAAGGTTCTCGAGTGGCAGCCTCGTTAACGGCACGCGAGGTGTTGGGCTTCCCCCCACTAGATGGAGTGACAACCTGGTAAGATATGCAGGAAGTCGATGGATGCAGGTGGCTCAGGACCGTGCTTTGTGGCATTTCTTGGGGGAGGCCTATGTTCAGCAATGGACTTGTGAAGGGCTGTAATGATGATGATGATGATTATATTATAATTTGTAAGTTATATTTTTACTTACATATTATAATAAAAAAAATAAATGTCAAAATATTTTCTTATAGAAGGCAAAGAGGTATTTAGAATGGCAACGAGGAATATTTTCTCTTTATTATTTAGACGTGAAGAGGCATCTGCATTTTAATGCTTAATAGGTTATATAAAGATGTCAGTGGGCCACAGCATTCGCTTTCCATCATTTAGACTGTGTGTTTGTTTGTCAAATTTACTTGTATGAAAAATATACAAAAATCCTTAATTCATAAGCACACAGACCCTATTTACTGGAAACGAGTCATCCCATCTTAGTCCTCAGGATGACAGCGCATGTGCATTGAAATGTCTATAAGCCACGGGATTCATTTACCATCAGGTAGACAGTACAGTAAAGTGTGAATACGATGATTTAAAAGTCAAAAAACTTATTTTAGCCTACTTATAAACTATCAGCAGTATACTTCCAAGAAAGCTGGCTGCGTTTCAGCGCTAAATGTCTTTGAGCAAAAAAATAATCAGACCTTCTTGTCTCCAGCGGCGACAGACAGTGGCGAATTTAATTCCTTTAAAAACTTCACTACGCACGGACCCTAAAAACCAAAAACATCTTCTGCAAATGGCTTAAATTACAGAAGTACAAGTATGTGTGAAATACACAATTTGCTGTTAAATTAAGATCGATTATTCATGTGACCTATTGTTGTAAAATCTCCGCAGATACGAGCGCTGTTACAAATTAAATCCTTGATTTCGCATTGTCTGTGGATTAATAGCAAATGAGTTTTCGATACAATTTGTTAGACGCCATTGTTCATCTTGATGGCTTTCAATTTAAAGTGTGTAGTATACAAAGTGTGTAGTGCGGTGTAAGATTATCCGATAACCCATACATCTCGCGAGTATTGTAAGAGACGACAGAGGGAAGAATTATTCAATTTGAATAAGTCTTCCCTCTGTCGCTTCTTACAATTTATTACTCTTATTTTTAAACGGCGCTGTGGCGTAGTGGCTTAGCAATAAGTTGCAACGCTTGGGGCCGCGGGTTCGAATCCCGCACGGAACAAGTATTTGTATGGCCTACAAATAATTGTTCCGTGCGGGATTCGATAATTCGGGATAATCTTACACCGCACTACACACTTTGTATACTACACACTTTAAATTGAAAGCCATCAAGATGAACAATGGCGTCTAACAAATTGTATCGAAAACTCATTTGCTATTAATCCACAGACAATGCGAAATCAAGGATTTAATTTGTAACAGCGCTCGTATCTGCGGAGATTTTACAACAATAGGTCACATGAATAATCGATCTTAATTTAACAGCAAATTGTGTATTTCACACATACTTGTACTTCTGTAATTTAAGCCATTTGCAGAAGATGTTTTTGGTTTTTAGGGTCCGTGCGTAGTGAAGTTTTTAAAGGAATTAAATTCGCCACTGTCTGTCGCCGCTGGAGACAAGAAGGTCTGATTATTTTTTTGCTCAAAGACATTTAGCGCTGAAACGCAGCCAGCTTTCTTGGAAGTATACTGCTGATAGTTTATAAGTAGGCTAAAATAAGTTTTTTGACTTTTAAATCATCGTATTCACACTTTACTGTACTGTCTACCTGATGGTAAATGAATCCCGTGGCTTATAGACATTTCAATGCACATGCGCTGTCATCCTGAGGACTAAGATGGGATGACTCGTTTCCAGTAAATAGGGTCTGTGTGCTTATGAATTAAGGATTTTTGTATATTTTTCATACAAGTAAATTTGACAAACAAACACACAGTCTAAATGATGGAAAGCGAATGCTGTGGCCCACTGACATCTTTATATAACCTATTAAGCATTAAAATGCAGATGCCTCTTCACGTCTAAATAATAAAGAGAAAATATTCCTCGTTGCCATTCTAAATACCTCTTTGCCTTCTATAAGAAAATATTTTGACATTTATTTTTTTTATTATAATATGTAAGTAAAAATATAACTTACAAATTATAATATAATCATCATCATCATCATTACAGCCCTTCACAAGTCCATTGCTGAACATAGGCCTCCCCCAAGAAATGCCACAAAGCACGGTCCTGAGCCACCTGCATCCATCGACTTCCTGCATATCTTACCAGGTTGTCACTCCATCTAGTGGGGGGAAGCCCAACACCTCGCGTGCCGTTAACGAGGCTGCCACTCGAGAACCTTTCTCCCCCATCGATGGTCGGTTCTTCGAGCTATATGGCCGGCCCATTGCCACTTCAGCTTACTAATCCGTTGGGCTATGTCGGTTACTCTGGTTCTACTGCGGATATCCTCATTCCTAAGTTTATCACGCAGAGAAACTCCGAGCATAGCCCTCTCCATAGCTCGCTGAGCGACCTTGAGCTTCCTCATCCGGCCAGCAGTGAAGGACCGCGTCTCAGTTCCGTATGTCATCACTGGCAACACACACTGGTTGTACAGCCTCGTTTTCAAGTTTTGAGGTATCTGACGAGAAGATGTGCCGTAATTTCGGGAACGCTGCCCAACCGAGTTGAATCTGTCGATTGACGTCTCGGTAGAAGTTGGACTTACCTAGTCGGACTATTTGTCCCGGGTAAACATACTCGTCAACAAATTCGAGCTTAGTGCTCCCAACAACTACCGGCATAGGTGTGACATGGACATTAAACATGATCTTTGTTTTGTCCATGTTCATCTTAAGACTTATCCGTTGAGAAGCACTATTGAGGTCATTGAGCATAGTGCTTAGGTCCTCCAGCGATTCTGCCACAAGGACTATATCGTCGGGATATCAAAGGTGAGTGATGTACTCGCCATTGATGTTGATACCGTATCCTTTCCAGTCCAGAAGCTTGAAAACGTCTTCCAATGCAGCGGTAAAGAGTTTCGGGGATATAACATCACCCTGTCTTACACCTCTCTGCAATTGGATAGGTCTCGTAATCTGGTTCTGTACTCGGATAGCCATCGTAGCCCTACTGTACAAGTACTTCAGCACTTCTATATACCGACAGTCCACTTGGTACCGCTGAAGGGACTGCAGCACCGCCCAAATTTCGACGAAATCAAAGGCTTACTCATAGTTCACATACGCCAGACATAGTGGCAAATTGTACTCCTCGGACTTCTGTACAACTTGCCGAAGGGTACGTACGTGGTCTATCGATACCTATGTTTGTGGTCTATGGTGCTAAAGCCCTTTCGAAAAACCGGCTTGTTCAGGAGGCTGGAAGTCGTCAAGTCTGCGCGCGAGACGATTCGTAATGACTCTCGAAAACTACACGTAGACGCGCCTCAGAAGGGAAATCGGTCTGTAGTTCCTCAAGAGAGCGTTGTCGCATTTCTTGAAGAACAAGACCACCGCAGTTCTGCTCCACGCCTCCGGTGTAATGCCACCATGGAGGATGGAACTAAAGAGCTTCTGAAGGACTTTAAGTACCGGTTTTCCACCCGCTTTCAGAAGCTCTGCTGTAATTCCATCCTCGCCTGGGGCCTTGCCGTTTTTAAGGTGCTGGAGAGCCATTCTAATCTCACTCAGACTGACGTCTGGGATATCTTCGGAATAGTGTCGGATAAGACTCGCTCTTGGACCGTTACTCATACTTACGTGTGGCTCCAACGATGACGTGTAAAGCTGCCCATAGAACCTCTCAATCTCACTCAAAATCTCAGGTGTGCCGGAAACGATTCTGCCACACTCGGTCTTCAGCTTTGACAGTTGGCTCTTTCTGGCAGACAGATTTCTGGCAAAAACTTTGGAGCCTTGGTTCCGCTCGATCGCTTCTTCAATACAAGCTGTATTGAAGTTGCGTAAGTTCCGCCGCATGCATTTGGAGATCTGTCTGTTCAGTTGCCTGTATGCTGTCAAATCTACTGAAGACTGCAGCTTCATATCCCGTCTAACAGCCATGAGATTCGAGGTGTGATCAGAGAGTTTTTGGGTTCCTCTGCGGCGGGTCTTGCAAAATTTAGTTCCGACCGCATAGACAGTTTTCACGAGCTTGTCATTCATATCGTCCACTTCATTGCAGTCTTCTAGGCACTAAAAACGGTTTTGTAACTCGAGCTGAAAGGTTTCGGGACTTTGAATTAGAGCACGAGGGGGACGGAGCGTTGACTTTATTAGACGAGACCTCTCCAACTTAACGTTTAGGTTCAGTGTGCCTCTAACCATTCGGTGATCGCTGCCGCTTTTCACCCTCGCGATCACGGAGACATCACTGAACAGTTGTTGTCTGGTCGTCATAATGCAGTCAATCTCACTTTTGTCGAATCGTCGGGGCTCGACCAGGCCCGCCTGTATCCACCGTCCTGTGGGCCGCTTATGGAAGAAAGAGTTCATCATAAAGAGTCCCTCTTTCTCCATGAAGTCGGCCAGCTGCTGGCCCCTTGGGTTCCGTTGCCTTATTCCAAATTTCCCTACTTTCAGCTCACCATTCCCTCTTGCGCCTAGTTTTGCATTGAAGTTTCCCATTAACACCATATATCGGGTTTTGGAGGAATGCATGGCTCTAGAGATATCCTCATACATTTCCTCTATCTCCTCATCGGGGTTTGCCGAGGTTGGTGCGTAAACCTGTATAAACTTCAGCGAATACCGATTGGTGATTCTGAGTATAAGGTACACAATCCTCATCGACACATTCTCAATCTTTACAACGTCGTTAACGAGAGGCTTGTGGACGATAAATCCGATACCTCCTTGGGACAGATGGTCGCCCTCCCGGTAATAGAGCAAGTTGCCGGATTCGAGGATTACCATTTCCTCCCCCTCTCTTCGGACTTCGGATAATCCTATAATATGCCACCGTTACTTGTCTATTTCTTCTTCCAGCTCCACAATCTTCTCGTCAGTCCTCAGGGTGCGTGCGTTGTACGTTGCCAGGTCGAGTCGTCGTAGGTGGCAACCGAACCTACACCGGAGATTCTTAGCACCCCCTGCCCCGCCGTTACCATGGTCGCCACCGTAGCCAGGCATAGCGGGGCCGCCGGGGACTGGGGGCCGTCTCTTAGTAACTTTATCCATTTTGGGGGTATTTGCCATAGTTGCCACGCTTGGCGAGCGGGTTGGCACCCGCAGTTTTTTTTGTTGTATTTTTGCTGTTATCAGGAAGATGCCGAAGAAGAAGAAAAACCAAAAACATCTTCTGCAAATGGCTTAAATTACAGAAGTACAAGTATGTGTGAAATACACAATTTGCTGTTAAATTAAGATCGATTATTCATGTGACCTATTGTTGTAAAATCTCCGCAGATACGAGCGCTGTTACAAATTAAATCCTTGATTTCGCATTGTCTGTGGATTAATAGCAAATGAGTTTTCGATACAATTTGTTAGACGCCATTGTTCATCTTGATGGCTTTCAATTTAAAGTGTGTAGTATACAAAGTGTGTAGTGCGGTGTAAGATTATCCGATAACCCATACATCTCGCGAGTATTGTAAGAGACGACAGAGGGAAGAATTATTCAATTTGAATAAGTCTTCCCTCTGTCGCTTCTTACAATTTATTACTCTTATTTTTAAACGGCGCTGTGGCGTAGTGGCTTAGCAATAAGTTGCAACGCTTGGGGCCGCGGGTTCGAATCCCGCACGGAACAAGTATTTGTATGGCCTACAAATAATTGTTCCGGGTCTGGATGTTTGTCCTTGTGCAAAATATGTTTGTAAACTGCCTCCACGATACAGAAGAAAATCCTAGTGTGGTGGTAACGTTTTTTTTTTTAAAGAAAGAATTTTAAATATTTGAAATAACAAAAAAAGGAAATAAAAATATTCACGGTTAAAATAAATTATCTTCAAGGATTTAAATCAAAAATAGAATACAATGGGAATCGATATCCTCCAAAAACATTTTCGTCATTAATTACGTTCCCTCCTTCATGTCACTGTCAGCTCCAGACTTCAAGTGTATTTACTCGAAACTCCAAGTTCCCTACAGTAACAATGTCCTATGAATTCGAATATCAAGTGAAGTATAGCTCTCCATAACCACTTTATAAAGTTTTGAATTAAATTTGAAAGAATAATAAATACTACAAAAATTACAAAGGCAGATGTTTAAATATAAATTGAAATTCAAAATCCGACCCATGACGTGGGTCATGTCGTCACATTTATTTATTTAAAACCACCAACAAGATAAGTACCATATCGTTCTATATGGTATGTGTCGAAGCGTGAGTACACTGGTGCCGCCTCCGGTAGCCATCGATAATTTCGTTTGTTAACTTTAGTTTGTATGCAGTGACAATTTTGTTCGAAAATCAAAATCTTTCGGAAATGGGAAACGTCAAATACTTAGTTAGCTTGGGTTGGGTTGCTGCAGAGTTGGCGCACTGGTTCGATAGGTGGCGTTTAGATAAATAGTCGTTAGATTGGCATCTTGGTAAAAGACAGTTTAACTAATAGCCAGAATCGATTACCAATTTTTGTCACATCACCGTACCATTCACTAGTGTAACCCGCAACGAACTTATTGCGTTTCCGAATGTAAACGGTCGACATCTTTGTCAGGTAACCACCATATACACATTTATAAAAATAATATGTTTTAATGTAAAAATAATGAAAAAAAAAACCATATAAAAATTATTAATATTTAATTATATATCGCGTATCTATTACATTCACGTAATAAATTTAAAATTAAACTTGAATATGTATTAGTAAAAGCATTCCGGGTAGTGGCGGTGTAGAATATCCTTTACCCCATATCATCCCTTGTGTGTCGTAAGATTCGACACAGGGAAACTAACCCGCAAATGGGTAGCAGCGTATTTTAATGACATCTGGAAAATAAAAAACTGTGTAATGATTTCTTATATTTACGTTTTTTTATAGGAGAGGGGGCAAACGAGCATGCGGCTCACCTGATGGTAAGTTGGTAAGTGACTACCGCTGCCCATGAACAACTGCAACACCAGAGGAGCCTAGGGAATTGCAGATGCGTTTCCGGCATTTGAAAAAGGAGTAGACTCATTTTCTTTAAGGTCCCTAAGTCGTATCTCTCTGAAAAAACACAGATGGTAATTGATTGCACAAGAAATTTGAGCGAGGAAGAAAACATCTTCAAATCGCACAGTGGTGGACCGCCAATCATCCAGATGGTGTGGATGGTATCGTGAGTTCTGCCGCTATGTGCTTTCGTGAAAATTAGCGGCTGGGATTAATCCGAACAATTCCTCAGTGCACTCCGCTTGGTAGAAAGAAAATGCAAAGTGATGCAACATCTCTTCGCAGTGCCAATGAATCGAGCCGATCGGAAAGGACTCGGTAGTCGACGATTTGAGCCGTTTTGCGCTGGATGCGGTCAAGTGGAAGTAGTTGGCACTGGGGAGACCTAGCCCAGAGATAAGAACAGTATTCCATGTGAGGCCAAACCTGCACCTTGTAAAGTTGCAGGTGTTGTGCCGGGATGAAATGCTATCCCGCTCTGCTTAGCACGCCAAGCTATTTAGAGGGCAATTTGGCCTTCTCTTCCAAGTGACCACGAAACTGCACGTCACTCGATATGTCGACGCAGAGGATTTCGATACTGTTTGAGGCAATATGGGGAGTGACTTCAAACTAAGGAGATATGACAAAGGGGTTCTTTTTAGCGGTAAACGCGCAAACTTGTGTCTTCTGAGGATAAAACTGGACTAGATTTAGTCACCCTCAATTCGAGAATTTGTTCAGCAAAGACTAGACTTCAGACAAAAGTTTGTTCCGGTACTCAGCGAAGTTTTCCCGAGAAATATTGGCACGGCCAGTGTATAGAGCATCACCAGTGCTGTCATCCGCATAGCAATGAACGTTAACGGTTTGCAACATATCATTGATATGCAGAAGAAACAGCGTTGGTAATAGCACGCAGCCTTGTGGAATACCAGCGTTAATAGGCTTGTAGTCGGAGCATGCACCGTCTACAACGACCTTGATGCTCCGATCTGCAAGGAAGCTGATGATCCAACTGCACAGTTTCTCAGGAAGCCCATGGAAAGGGAGCTTTGAACGAAGCGCTTTCTGCCAAACCCTATCGAAAACCTTCGCAATATCCAAACTATCGGCCAATGCATCCCTCTTGGACTCTACTGCCTCCGCCCATCTATGAGTCAGGTAGACCAGAAGATCACCAGCTGATCGACCCCGACGAAAACCTTATTGAAGGTCACTAATAAGCTGGTGACCCTCAAGGTACCGCATGAGCTCGCAGTTTATAATGGATTCCATTATTTTGGAGAACAAGTAAGTGATGGCGATAGGCCTTTAGTTGGACGGGTCTGAGGGGTCTCTTTTTTTGGGATCGGGTTGACAAAAGCTGTCTTCTATGATTTCGGGACTACGCCTAGGGAGTACTCCTGTACTGCTTTTTTACTTCCTTTTCCTGTACTCCTGTACCGGAAAAGACGCGTTAGAACCGGTGCCAACTCTGGAGCACACGTTCTCAGCACAATTGGAGGGATTCCGTCAGACCCAGTCGACTTGTGGATGTCTAGGGAGAGGAGTGCTTTGCGAACCGAGCGGCGTGGGCCAGTGAGTCGTCCTGCCTGTACAGAGATGGTAGTGATGGCTTGCAGAAATTCCCATGTGATAATGTGATCCCCAAAATGACGTCAACAATACACATTTAAATGAACCTAGTTTTTACGGATATTATCTTGTATACTAACTTATTTAATATTCCGCCCACCAGGCATGGAAAATACGGCAAGTATCCTCCTAAGGATGCAATCTATGGGGAAGCCTACTGTTTTGAACTTTGAAATGTTGTTATGATATATATATAAATAAAAGTATATATATATATATATATATATATATATATATATATATATATATATATATATATATAGATATATAGATATATATATATATATATATATACTTTTATTTACGCAAGCGGTAACACATTTAATACAACTGATTTAACCGACTTTCGAGACTTTAATTTTAGCTTTTTTTACTAGTGACTGCCCTGGCTTCGCCTGGGTAGAATCTATTAACGTCGTCATTTTGTTTTTAAAGTGATCATCAATGAAGATTTATGTTATTAATTTTCCCATTTCACAAAAATATCTCCAAGTTTTCGTATAAAATATAGCTTAGATCACTCCTAGCCAGCTAGTCTCTATCTATGCGTGAAGTTTGATCACAATCGGTTCTGCCACTTCGGAGGCTAGAGCCGCGGCGTACAGACAAGCAGACAGATATTTTTTTATAAATTGGTTATGCATATCTTAATGGTATGCAAATGATCATCTGAACTTGATAAAAGGCAGTTATTTCGATATTACGGACAGACACTTCAATTTTATTTATTGTGTATAGATTACCGAAGTTTCAAGTGCTTTGCACGTTGTCACTCCAAGAGAGTGGTTAACTGTAGCATACTCGTAATAACACTAAATTGTGTTTTTGTATTTTGTAATATTGTAAACTGACCTCTATTATAGGTATATATGTAGGTCAGTGATTGTATAAAAATTGTTCCAAAATTTTTGAATGAAACGAATTAACTATTTGTTTGTTTATTCTCACCTAAAACAATAATGTTAAACTAACAGCTATCAATAAAATTTCGCATAGTGCTTATGATAAAAGCAAACACTATATACATGATTTCGTAAACGTTTTTAACAATAGAAGAATTTTAAACAGATAAATCGAAAACAAGTGTACTTCTTACTTGTAAAATAAATATTTTTATTTTCTTCGGTGAAAATAAATTTGAGAGTGCAAATATATTTAAAATTTTAAAGGGGTTTCAAATATATTGACGTGTCTATTTTGTTTCTATTGAACCACCACTCACTGGGAGAGCTCAAGGGCTTTTCTGCTCCAAGCTAGTCTAAAAGTAATTGTCTTAGAGCGTCGATGCTTCACAATATATAGCTGATATGAAGCACCAACGCTCCGGGAAGTCTTTAGTACGTCAACATCCTCAGGATCGTCCCAACCATTATCAGGCTCGATAGACAACGAATCATCGCAAAAGAACACCGATACTACCTATCCAAGATGATTCGCAAGGCTATATACTAACTAAAAAAATACTTTTTTTTTTAATTTAATAAGCGACAAAGAGAAATTGAATAGGAGATGGGCAGCATCATTTTTATTAAAAACACATAAATAGTTTAAAACTGTGGTTGCCGACCGGCTTGCTGAGCCTACCAACTGTGGCAAATATCTCCTATGAGGTAATCTATGGGGGAGGCTTATGTTCTCCAGTAGACTTTTAATCGTAAATCCATAATATTGCTACATCATGGCTCTATCATGTATAAAACATTGTAAATTTAGTAATATTTCTATTAATAAAATGAATAACTATTAATAAAATGAAACAAAAATATTTTGTTAATTTTAATGCAAAAGAAAAAAAACATTTTTGTAACAAATTATATTATTTACACATTTTATTAGTCTGTATTAACTGCGTGTGGCGTCAATGCGGATGTTGTGAGACTTGACATGAGCAAAAGGCGGATCTCAGGAAACATTTTTTATATTTAAGGGTGACAAACGAGCACGCATTTCATCTGATGCTAAATACATGCTGTGGCTCATAGACAAACACATCTATCCTCTATTAGGAGTCAAAATGATGCGATGACCAAGACGGAATGCCTCGTTTCCAGTAAAAAGGGTCTCCAGTTCTCTACAATCACCATACGAAACACTGCAATATTAAGCTACAATTTTACGCTGGTATTCTTTGTCAGCGTGGTCCTTCACCGGTCGAGCCAACAATATTGTGCTACAACCACTATAGCAAACGAGTGTGATCACAATCGTGAGGAGATCCGCAGTCCGTCAACTCGCACTGGAGTAGCGTGGCGGACTAACCGCTCTATTACCTTCTCAGAAATTTGAGAACGATCTGTGCCTAGCATTGGGTTATACTTTAATTTTACATTACATCAGCAACATTAAATGTGAATTTTTATTTTATGAAATAAATGCTTCATTCGGATTTCAATTTAAAGTTTTTTTTTTTATAGAACATGGGTGACAAACGAGTACAAAGTCCACCTGATGGTAAATGAATGCTGTGGCCAATAGATCCCCGCGTCTATCCTCGATTAAGAATCAAATGCAGATGCGGTATCACTCATGAGATAGAGTAGGTAGCGATTTGAAAGGGTCTCTGGTTTTGTCATACACCATATATAACACAGTTTAATAATGCCTTCTCATGCTGGTATTCTGAGCGAGCTTGCTCCATTTTACGTGCCAATGGCTTTAGATCTATTCTAATTAGTTGATGAAACATCATTTAGCTGATAGAACAGAAAAAATACTGTACACAACTTGACCGATATTTACCCGACTGCCCCAGAAGGAGGGTAATTTTTTCGAGTTTATGTATGTACCTATGTGTGTATGTCTATTTCTATGGCACGCTCTGTAGCCTAAACGGCTTGATGGATTTTTACATATTATGGTGTCAGTTTCGTTTTAATACTTAGTAAAAGTTAAAGTTGGTTAAAGTTACAGCTTATATACACGTCCCAATGCTGGGCACAGGCCTCCTCTAGTTTCTGAGAGGGTTTTAGGGCAAGGTAGTGTCCGCCGCGTTGCCCCAATGCGTGTTGGCGAACTTCACGTCTTCGAAATTTTTTTTCTTATTTCTTAAACATGGCGGTTTCCTAACGATGTTTTACGGTGTTTTTCTTCACCACTACTAATCCGTTGGGCTATGTCAGTTACTCTGGTTTTACTGCGGATATCCTCATTTATAAGCTTATCACGCAGAGAAGCTCCGGGGAGAGCTGAAGGTCCGCTCAGCAGGCTATGGTGAGGCATAGCCCGCTGAGCGAACTTGAGCTTCCTCATCCGGCTAGCAGTAAAGAATCACGTCTCAAATCCATAGGTCATCACTGGCAACACGCAATGGCTGTAAAGTCTCGTTTTTATATTTTGAGGTATACCTGACGATACGGTGCCCAGCCAAGTTGAATCCGTCGATTGAACTCTTGGTCGAAGTTGGACTTACCTAGTCGGACTATTTTTCCCAGACCTGACCTAAGCACCTAGAGTGACCTAAGCACTCAACAACTTCGAGTTTAGTGCTGCCAAGAAATACCGGCATAGGTGTGAGATAGACGTTATACGTGATCTTGGTTTGTCCATGTTCATCTTAAAACCTATCCGTTGGGAGCCACTATTGAGGTAATTGAGCATAGTGCTTAGGTCCTCCATTAATTCTGCCATAGGAACTATACCGTCGGCAAATCGAAGGTGAGTGATGTACTCGCCATTGATTTTAATACCGTACTCTTTCCAGTCCAGTAAGAGTAGCTTAAAAACGTCTTCCAATGCAGCAGTTAAGAGTACCGAAGATATAATGTCACGCTGTCTTACACCCCTCTGCAGTTGAATAGGTTACGTTCTCTGATTCTGTACTAGGATAGTCATCGTAGCCCTACCATACAAGTCAACATGGCATCGCTGAAAAGACTGCAGCAAATTTCGATGGATTCAAAGGCTTTCCCACAGTCCACATACGCTAGACATAGTGGACAGTTGGCTTTTTCTGGCAAACAGATCAATGGCAAAGATTTTGGAGCCCTGGTTCGCTTATTCAATACGACTTGTATTGATTTTCCGTAAGTTTCGCCGCATGCACTTAGAGATATGTCTGTTCAGTTGCCTATATGCTGTAAAGTCTGCTGAAGACTGCAGCTTCATTTCCCGTCTAACAGCCATGGGATTGAGAGTATGATCGGAGAGTTGTTGTGTTCTTCTGCGGCGAGTCTCGCAAAATTTGCTTCGACCGCATAGATAGTTCCAAAGGCTTGTCGTTAATTTCGTTCACTTCATCGCAATATTCTAGGCACTGAAAATTATTTTGTAACTCGAGCTGAAAGTTTTCGGGACTTTGGGTTAGAGCACGAGGGGGACGGACCGTTAACTTCATTAGACGAGACCCCACTAACTTAACGTTTAGGTTCAGTGTATCTCTATCATTCGGTAATCACTAGCAGTTTTCACCTTCGCGATCACTGAAACATCACTGAACAGTTGTCGTCTGGTCGTCATAATGAAGTCAATCTCAATTTTTGTCGAACCGTCGGGGCTCGAGCAAGTCCACTTCCTGTGGGGCCGCTTCTGAAAGAAAGAGTTCATCATAAAGAATCCCTTTTTCTCCATGAAGCCAGCCTGTTGCTGGCCCCTTGGATTCCGTTGCCCTATTCCAAAATTCCTTTCCCTCAGTTCATCGTTCTCTGTTTTGCCTAGTTTTGCGTTGAAGGCTACCATTAACACCGTATAGTGGTTTTTGGAGGAATGCATGGCTCTAAATATATCCCAAATACTTTTTCTCTACCACCTCATCGGGACGTGCCGAGGTTGGTGCGTAAACCTATATGACCTTCAGCGAATATCGTTTGAAAATTCTGAGTATAAAGCACGCAATCTTCGTCGACACATTCTCAATCTTTACAACGTTGTTAACGAGAGACTTGTGGACGATAAATCCGACACCTCCTTGGGACAAAAGGTCACACTCCCGGTGAAAGAGCAAGCTGCCGGATTCGAGGATAACCGTGTTCTACCCCTCTCTTTAGACTTCGGATAATCCTATAATATTCCAGCGCAACTTGCCTATCTCTTGTTCCAGCCCCAGATTCTTCGCGTCAGTCCTCAGAGTGCGTGCGTTATATGTTGCCCGATCGAGTCGTCTTAGGTGACAACCGAACCTCCACCGGAGATTCGGTCACCATGGTCACCACTCTAGCCAAGAATAGCGGGGCGGCCTAGGGCTGTGAGCCGTCTCTTCGTAACTTAATTAATTGGGGGGGGGGGGTATATTGCTATAGTTGCCACGCTTGGCGAGCGGGTTGACAACCGCAGTTTCTTTGTTGTTGTTTTGCTGTTATCAGAAAGATGCCGCTGCCCATCTTCTGCCTCACTTTCCATCTGTTGCCTCTTATGACACCCACGGGAAGATATGGTGTAGTGGTTATTCTTATCCGCTATTACACGAGTTCACCAGTGGACTTTTATAGGCTGTAGGTAATGTATGGTTGGATGAAATTATTTAGCGCAGTCGTGTTTTTGTAATTACTGTTTTAACCATTTTAACCATTTGGTTTGTATAATTTGTTAACTAATAAATAAAAAAATATAATGGAACAAACATATTTCAATAATATCGTCAGGGAAACTCACTTAAATGAATCTACTTGATTCAAGCTCGTGTCGCCGCAGCCGGTCGGCCCGTTTTTCCCGCCGACTTAGAACCGACTGTCCTGAATGTTAATTTTATTTTGCTTTCACGAGAAGTTTTCTAGCTGTCTAGTCACGTAACAAATCCACATATCTTGACACCACTTTTATATCATTACAGTGTACACTTGATTTATTTTTTAGTTAACAAACAAAAAATATTTTATAGAATAAGTGTATTGTACAGTTTCATACAGTGTATATAATGGTACTTGGATGCTGCAACCTATAGACATCTATCCTCGATTAAAAATCAAAATGCAGATGCGTAGCCGCCTCTAAGAACTAAAATGGAATGCGTCCTTTCCAGTAAAAATAAAGACTCAGTTTCTCTACGTGAGCACGTATGTCTCAATGGTTAGTACGAATACGAAGCACAGCAGCATTAAGCTGCCATTTCAAACTGATATTCTGTGAGATAAGTTTGCACACCGGAAAGTAGAATATGGCTGTATTTTTGTTAAATTTTTAAGACCTATTGTAACCCATATATCGCAAACAAATAAATTGAATTTTTATTTGAATTTGAGAGCGTGGTTCTACCCCGGTCGAGCTGACCAATGGGCGCTATAACTATAGTATAGATGCAATGTGGTTTTTAAATGTTTAAATCGTGGGGAAAATTAAAAAGAAAAGGCTTTTATTACATTAGATGGAGCAAGGTGTAGTCGGCTTGGATTGATTGAAGCTTAGGCGTATTCGAATTTAAATTTAAATATTGTAATTGTAATAAATTGTTGTCGAGATAAATTTTTTGGATTTCTAATATACACCTAATATATTATATTGTAATCTTTATCATGTGTCCGATGGTCCGATATCCGGAAGAACAATTATATTTATTATCCGACTATTAGGGTTTAGCCGGCAACAAGAAGGTGCAGCCGACTGTGGTTGGTTAAACTTAAGTGTATTTGATTTATCCCTAGTCAAAAGTATGTGCAGTCGAATGCTTTCGACTGAAAGTAGTTCCAAGTAATAAATAAATAATGTGAATAATAAAAATATAATATTATTATTTCACACTTTAAGTTCAGTTCTTTCTAAAGAGCTTTTATTTAAAAAAAATACTTAATACTCACTTAAAAACAGGTGTTTCCTTTGTTCTTTAAACGTAATAGACGAAACTCTATAGAATCACATCGTATATGTCAGAAGTGTGAAGTGTGAAGTAGAAGCTCTACTTCTGCGTTTCGTCTGGTGAATGCAGGTGGCCGGAGGCCCAATTCCCCATTAACATGGTAGCGAAATTTCATCAAATACTGACCTGAGCATCCACGACCATATTATTCCACTCCTGAGCGTGGGTGCCCAGGCTGCCTCGCGTATTCTGGGGGGGGGGGGGGGGGGAGCAAAATCCCGCTCAACACAATAACTGCAAAAACTGAGTAACAAGACCAAGGCGACCCCTGCCACGCTATCCTTGAATTTCGCAACATCAGGAAACTTCACTCGAACCTAAGCGCCGTCCACTACCATCTCGAGACGGCGAAGCTGGCCTAGCTCTTTCTGACCGAGACGCAGGTGTCTTCTCCGGCTGATTCTTCGTATCTCTCCTACCCGGGGTACAAATTGGAGCTCTCCTTTGTGCCTCGGGCTGGAGTATGCGTGTATGTCAGATAGGACATCTGTTCTCGAATCCTCGGCAGTCTTGAAGGTTCAGACCAGTCCATCCTTTGGCTACGCGTAGACAGCGACGACTATCAGCGCGTATACGGGTGCATCTATAAGTCCCATAGCGGTAATGCCGAAACAGACCGACTCATCGACGACGTCCAAATGGCTACAGATTCCTTGCTACAACAGGTCCATCCGCAGAGATCGTGATCCTTGGCGATTTTAACGCCCACCACGCCGAATGGCTCGGTTCACGTTTAATTGATCATGCGGGGAGATCTGTTTGTGATTTTGCCTTGGCATATGGTCTGACACAACTGGTTACTTTGCCTATGTGGATTCCAGATGTGGAGGATCATATACCTTCCCTGTTGGACCTTCTGCTGACCTCTCATCCAGACGGATATTAGGTTTCCGTCGATGCCCCTCTCGGTTCTTCGGACCATTGTCTCATACGGAGTGTGATGCCACTCACGCTCCCCTTGCGCTTGCGTTCTGCAGATTGCCGCCGTTTTTGGCATTACAGGTCGGCGGATTGGGACGAAATGCGGTCTTTCTTTGCGTCCTACCCATGGGGGCGGGTTTGCTTCTCGCCGGATGATCCCAGTGCTGTTGCTGACTCTGTCACTGATGTGGTGCTACAGGGAATGGAACTATTTATTCCATCATTTGTGGTACTCATCGGAGGCAGATCACAGCCTTGGTTAGGTCGCTCCTGTAAGACTGCATTATGCAGTAAGCAGGAGTGATATAAAGTCTGGGCTGCGGCTTCGGCTCGGGATGTAAACACCAGCACACTTAAAAAGAGGTATAACTTCGCCTCCAGGTCCTTCAAACTAACCAAACCTTATGACACTACAATCCAATTATTGGATTGTAGTGTCATAATATATAATTACATTGGGGCATGATAACCGCATGTATGTATTTACAGAGACGTTAAAGGAAACTGAATATCAAATTTAATAAAATATGTATTATTTACGGTATGACAGTCGCGTATAGTTCGACGTATATACGTTGACTGCAATATATTTCGAACAACGACCCGACAGAAATTTAAATAAAAAGCCTGTGCAAAGGAGATTTCCTTGCATAATATATCTATTATATTTTACTATGCTGTACTTTTCCAGCCAAATGAAATTGCCTACGATTTCGTGTTTTATATTATCGTCATAAAAAATGACATAAAGAAAAACCATTACTAAGGAAAATCAAATAAAATTTTGTAGTGCCATTACAGCCGTACACAAGTCCGCTGCTTAACGTAGACCTCTCCCAAAGAATGCCACAAAGCATAGGACCGTGTTAGCCACCTATATTCATCGACTTCCTGCATCTTTTACCAGGTAGCTTTTCCATCTATGCGTGTGGGGCCTCGCACGCATGCCGGTACGACGCTGCCGCTCGCGAACTTTTCTTCTCCATCGGCTGTCAGTTCTTCAAGTTATATGGCCAGCCCATTACCACTAAAGTTTACTTATTTCTTACATAATTTTTTAATCTTTAAATATGAAAATTGCGTGTCAAATTGTTTGTCCGCGATGAACTCCTAAGCTACTGAACTGATTTCAATGAAATTTTGCACACTGTGTGCAGTTTGATCCAACTGAGAGATAGGATAGTTATTATCCTGATAAGTGACCCTCAATTTGTTCATTGCTAATTTCAGCAGTTTTTTTTAGGAAAGCAAACGGTTGTTCGGAAAGGGCAGAACAACGTCTGCTTGGTCAGCTAGTAAAATATAAAAAGCTGTTCCGAATTGATAAGACTGCAAGTACAGCCCCTAATTGGCTTGGCGAGCCCCGTCTAGATGCAGATTTGTGGACTGCAACAGGAGGATTTTCCCCACAACCTACGCAACCGAGGTGGATTCGAAAGGAAAGAAGAGTGTTGGTAAGGGGAGGTGCAAGTTTCTCTGGTCTACTAATTCACCAAGGGCCACTGCAATTTACTCAGAAATAATCTGGTGGATGACATAACCCAAAAATATGATAATTATTTTATTTTTGACCCGGGAGTTATCGATTTATCTAATACCTAACCGATTAACCTTTGTTTTATATAATTGAAGTGACAAATGAGCTTACAATCCACCTGAAAGTAAGTGACACATCTGCAATCAACTTCAAACTTAAAACGTTTCTGATTCGTTCTTACCTCGGAGTACTATAATATAGTTTATTTTGTATATTAATAATATAATATACATATAAGGTAAATAAGACATACTGAGATTTATTATAACTGGAATTTAGCATTACTTGTCAAAGCAACCAAATACAGGTCAAGGTCACTGTTACATATTGTAGCAGGTAGCGGTGTTGTCAACGTTAGCCCCTCGCCCCATGGGAAATTACCAGTCAAGAACAACTTTTTGGAAGGGTCTGTCGATATTTGATTTTTATAATTATAATTGCCTTCATTGCTGAAAATCTGTATAGTAATCCAGCACGTAAAAGTTGCACTTAAGAATTCCAGTAGTACGAGACTTAATTTGCAATTTCAAATAATTTTGCTGATGCCCTCTCTGATTTAATTTTGACATAGAAATTTTTCATATGTAGGAACATCACATTTATTTAGGTGTTGAAAGTGGCGATTAAGGGTAAGCCGAGATATATAACATCGATTTTAAATATATAGTGGTATACCATCTCACATTATAATCATCTCTGCACCCTTCACAAGTCCACTGCTGAACATAAGGTTCGCCCAAGGAATGCCACAATGCACGGTCCTGAACCATCTCCTCCATCGAGCTTCTGCATCTCTTACCAGGTCATCGCTTCATCTAGTAGAGGGCCGATCTGGCCATACAATTTGCTTACCGGTACATGGCTTCAATTCGAAAACGTTTCTTCCCCATCGGTTATCGAAGCTATATGGCTGGCTCATTACCGCTTCAGCTAACTGATTCGTTGGGCTATGCCATATATTATTTAATAATGTTGCGCAGTGATCCAAAATTAGTCTTGGTCTATAAAATAAAAGATAAAATGCCACTTAGAACTGCCATCTTCCAGCCACTCTCGGAACTCGAGTTCACGAAGATCCTTTCCAATTTCACTTTTCCAGCGGTAATATACCTACCATTTTGAATTACCTAAACTGATGACGGAAGGAACTTCAAAAGTTGGAGACTTCAACGCAAAACTAGGCACAAGAGAGAACGGTGAGCTGAAAGTAGGGAAATTCGGAATAGGGCAATGGAACCCAAGGGGCCAGCAGCTGGCCGACTTCATGGAGAAAGAGGGACTCTTTATGATGAACTCTTTCTTCCAGAAAACAGAAAGTGGACCTGATCGAGCCCCGACGGTTCGACAAAAAATGAGATTGACTTCAATATGACGACCAGACGACAACTGCTCAGTAACGTCTCAGTGATAGCGAGGGTGAAAACCGGCAGAGATTACGAATGGTGAGAGGCACACTGAACCTAAACGTTAAGTTGCAGAGGTCACATCTAATGAAGTCAACGATCCGTCCCCCTCGTGCTACAATCCAAAGTCCCGAAACATTTCAGCTCGAGGTAATAAAGCCTTTTCGGAAACTGGCTTGTTCGGGAGGCTGGAATTAGTCGAGTCTACGTGCGTGACGATTAGGAATGACTCTCGACCAGCTCGAGGGGAGCTATGATTGAGAGGTTCTATGAGCAGCTGTACACATCATCGTTGAATTCATACGTAAGTGTGAGTAACGATCCAAGAGCGATTCTTTACGATACTATTCCGATGATATCCTGGACGTCAGTCTGAGCGAGATTAGAATGGCTCTCCAGCACCTTAAAAACGGCAAGGCCCCAGGCGAGGATGGAATTACAGCGGAGCTTCCAAAAGTGGGCGGAAAACCGGTACTTGTAGTCCTTCAGAATTTTTTAAGTCTGTCCTCCATGATAGCAGTATTCCGGAGGCGTGAAGCAGAAGTGCATGGGGTCTTGTTCTTCAAGAAAGTTGACAACGCTCTCTTGAAGAATTACAGACCGATTTCCGTTCTGAGCTGTGTCTTCGAGCTGGTCGAGAGTCATTCCTAATCGTCACGCACGTAGACTCTACTAATTCCAGCCTCCCGAACAAACCAGTTTCCGAAAAGGCTTTATTACCATAGACCACAAACACACCTTTTGGCAAACTGTACAGAAGTCAATAGAGCTGCCACATTGCCTTGCGAATGTTGACTGTGTATGAAAAATCCTTTGATATCGTCGAAATTTGGGCGATGCTACAGTTCCTTCAGGGTTGCCAAGTTGACTATCGGTATATCGAAGTGCTGGATTGTTTGTACAGTAGGACTATGGTGGCTATCAGAGTACAGAATCAGAGCACGAAACTTATTCAAATGCAGAGAGGTGTAAGACAGGGCTACGTTTGAAAGCTCGAAGTTGTTGACGAGTATATTTACCTGGGACAAATAGTCCGAGTAGGTAAGTCTAACTTCGACGAACAGGTCAATCGACGGATTCAATTTGGCTTGGTAGCGTTCGGGAAACTACGATACATCTTCTCTTTAGGTATATCTCAAATCCTGAAAACGAAATTGTACAACCAGTGCGTGTTGTCAGTGACAACTTATTGATCCTCAAATTTCCTCAAATGGCATTGAAGGACCACGTCTCACATGGTTCTTCAATGCCATTTGAGGACGCTCAAGATCGCTCAGCGAGCTGGAGAGGACTATGCTCGGGGTTTCTTTGCGTGATAAACTTAGAAATGAGGATATCTAAAGTAGAACCAGAGTAACCGACATAGCCCAACGGATTAGTAAGCTGAAGTGGTAATGGGCCGGCCATATACATACCTCAAAGAACCGACAACCGATGGGGAAAAAACGTTCTCGACTGGCAGCCTCATACCGGTAGGCGAAGTATAGGCGAGTGACGACCTGATAAGACATGAAGGAACTCAATGGATGCAGGTGGCTCAGAACCGTGTTTTGTGGCATTCCTTGGGGGAGGATTATATTAAGCAATGGACTTATGAAGGGCTGTAATGATGATGATTATAATACTTAATTTATGTATAGTAATAACTGTTCATATACGTACATATATCATACAGAAATTTAACATTTTATACGTTGCGAGAATCAGTTACAGTACTTGAAACTTACTTATAAGTTTGAAGTCTGAGTACGCTGCAAAGTTTCAAAAATCTAAAATTCATTCTATCAAATTCGAAAACTGAGAATTTTTAAAGTGCGCTTTTACTGTTAGTTCGGAAATTGATCTTTGGAAAATTGTAGATGCAAGGAGAGATCTTTTAACTGACTTCAAAACATAGAATTTAGATACGAAGTACCACATAAAATTTCATTTTATTACAAAAAGTAAATTATACACACTAAGGTTTATACTTGAGTCTGTTTAAAATATATATATGAATAAAATATGTGAACTGCTAAGTATGCGAATACTGGTTGAGGTCCTTCAGACCGAATTTCAATCACGACGGCCAGTCTCAACGTAGACTAGCCGCGCGCAGGGCAGGATTATAGTACCCAAGTGTATGCACAAACACAGGTGCACTCTCTATTCCCTCACTCTCACTGTCCGATTGGATGGTAATCCAATACGACCGGAGAGAGATCAGGCGCAGGACCAACGGTGTTACGTGCTTTCTAAGGCACGTGGTTGAAACACATCCAACTTCCTGACTGCGGGCTGCTGCTTTGGCAGGACCCAGGATCCGAAGCCCGGACCTCATGATCAGCAATCACTGTAACGACCACCAGACCAACGAAGCAGTCATATATAGCAGACTGCTGGAGCTATATTAGGAACCGGGGAAAAACCACGTTCTCACAGAATCCATTATCCATTAGAGCTTATTAAACTCCACTGCTGAAGATAGGCCTCCCTCATAAATTGCCTCATATGGGGAATTTCGCCATAGCTGCCAACTCTTGACAGGGTTTGCAAAAAAACTTAAAAAACTTTTTGAGTTGTTACAAAACCGGAACTTCTGGACATCATCAAGAGTTTCACAGTTATCTACTAAACATACAAATAAATCTTTAAAAGAAGTCCAATCTGAATAATTCCCGTTAAACATACCGATAAAACCAAATATGTAATGTTTTCCATCCGAAATTCAACCTGTATTACAAATAAATTTAAAATCATAGCACATTCATGTAATATGCCCTCTATTTCAAATTGTAAATGTCCTGATATTGAAAATACAAATAACATAAAGTACCTCGGCATAATAATAGACAAGAATCCAACTTTCAAAGAACATATAAACTATTTAGTTCAAAAAATTAGAAAGCTTATCTACATATTTAAAAACTTAAGACATATCGCAAATTGGAATTTAATTAAAACTGTATATGAATCGTTAGGTAAATCTATCCTGTCCTATGGCATTTCTGTATGGGGAGGCTCTAGTAAAACATTAATGATGGAAGTTGAAAAGGTACAAAGGATGATATTAAAAATTGCCTTGAAAAAACCTAGGACGTATCCGACTACGAACTTATACGCAGAAGCCAATGTGTTAACGGTTCGAAAAATTTACATATTATCAATAATCTTAAAAAAACATAGTTGTATTGATTTGTTGGATAATATAAGGAACTCTGGTACGAGGAGAGATTATGAAGTCTGTAAAATTATTCCGGTAAAAACATTTTTTGCTCAAAAGTTTTTCAGTTTTAGAGGTAGTCGATTATATAACAAAGCAAACAAATTACACCGTATCATTAACCTAACTAAATTAGAATGTAAAAAGAAAATTTCAAATTGGCTGCTTAAACTTGATTACGAAAAAACAGAACAATTACTGCAGATTGCATCTTAACATACCACGTACGAGTTAACCCACACATACACACATACACACACTCACACACACACACACACACACACACACACACACACACACACACACACACACACACACACACACACACACACACACACACAAATACACAAACAATAAGATTAACTGCTTGCGCGTATGCTCTCTCGCAAACGGAAAAAAGTCTCTGCTATATACGTATAATAAAAATAAAAAAAAGAAACATCTAGTTGATCATTCTAATGGGGAGCCGGGAGATCCATAGCACAGGGTATCCTAGTGTGGACTCCCGTCTCCCACAAATTTATGTACCTCTTTGTTTTTTTTTTATATAAAAATATATGTTTTTAAAAGATAAAATATGCAATTGTACAATTTGTGGGAGAAAATAATAAAGGTTTATTTTATTTTATTTATTTTATAGTAATTTTAGGTAATCTAACCCCTGAAAAACTTGAAACTTTCGATGATACTTTATCGTCGGAAGATTTAGAGTTTTGTCAGCGCATTCACAAAATTTTTGTTTTAATATTGACTTATAATCTATATAACATTCTTCAGTTTTGTCGTAAACTTTCTTTTTGTAATATTCAGACTTAGTTAAATCTTCCTTTAATACCTTTAATATTATTGTACGATGAGTTTCACAAAATGAATTCCATTGAACCTATAAATTTTCTAATTTACTTTCTATATAAAAAACTGTAATACGATCCTTTGAAGTTTTCTTAAAATTGACATAAGCCTTTTCAATTAAAGAACTAGTCTCTATTTGTAGACATTCATACGCTGACATATCCATTATTCTTTTATTTTAAAAAGTATTTTAAAAACAATAAAATTTAAATTTGACAACTTCAAATCAATACGCAAATTTTTCTAAGTCTTATAATAGACATTTATTCAAAAAATTCTAAGTATTTGAACAAATTGTACTTCGCTATGAAATTGGGTATAGGTTTCCCGTCACATCACTTTTTGGAGAATTATTCTATTATAATAAGTCTAATACTAGAATAACATTCTTCATCATCATCATTACAGCCCTTCACAAGTCCACTGCTGAACATAGGCCTCCCCCAAAGAATGCCACAAAGCACGGTCCTGAGCCACCTGCATCCATCGACTTCCTGCAAATCTTACCAGGTCGTCACTCCATCTAGTGGGGGGACGCCCTACACTTCGCCTGCCGGTACGAGGCTGCCACTCGAGAACCTTTCTTCCCCATCGGTTGTCGGTTCTTCGAGCTATATGGCCGGCCCATTGCCACTTCAGGTTACTAATCCGTTGGGCTATGTCGGCCACTCTGGTTCTACTGCGGATATCCTCATTTCTGAGTTTATCACGCAGAGAAACTCCGAGCATAGCCCTCTCCATAGCTCGCTGAGCGACCTTGAGCTTCCTCATCCGGCCAGCAGTGAAGGACCACGTCTCAGTTCCGTATGTCATCACTGGCAACACGCACTGGGTGTACAGTCTCGTTTTCAAGTTTTGAGGTATACCTGACATTCTTAGTCTACAACATTTTCGAAGTCTACACACATGAATTAACTTAGAAAATTACCAACAATTTTTACTAAATATAAAGTACTAGAATCACGAAACACTTCATTTATCACCTTGTCGCCGAAATGTATCCATATGCGTCGCGTGTCGATGAAGATCCCGTCCACTGGCAACTACTCCCAATTCAGACACCACGCACTAATAGCGCAGCGTGGTTGCACAGCGGAAGACACTGAGTCGCGTGTCGATGAAGATCCCGTCCACTGGCAACTGCTCCCAATTCAGACACCACGCATTAACAGCGCAGCGTGGTTGCACAGCGGAAGACACTGACTCACTACAATAATTGGCTTCTGCGCACTTACAAGTCGCCTAGTAACGCGTGCACCTTTTTTTTTACACTATACTTCCCACCACAAGCTCAATCACCTTAGCACAATGATCACAGAGCACTATCGACGACAATCGGCCACCGTGTCGGCACAGCTATGGATACAGACACAACCTCCACTGATGTCTCACTATGCGACATCGAAGGACCATGTACAGATCCCAAAAAATAGCCACTAGGAGATAGGGTTCATGAAATGAAACTCAACTATCAATTAGCAGTAGGAGTCAAAAAGCATCGTATATTATGTAAAGAAATCTTATGTACTATTTGAAAGAAATCTTTACAACGTGATATAAATAACACAAGCTATGGACAAAACGACATCTAGTAAAAATTAAAATAAACTAAATATTGTAAACAAAGTAATTGACAGATTTCATACAATGCTTTAATTTTTTCTTTATTATATTTTATTTTTAGTTTTTTTATAAGGTTTCCACAGAAAGTACGATAGCGTCTATATATTATAAATAAAATTTGATTTTGTGGGTTCGATTTAAGTTTTAGGTAAATAGTGTTCCTCATTCTAATACACCGCAAAGCACCTGAGGTTATCCAGGGTTTTATGGTTCTTTTGCTGTTCGAGACGATTACTTTTTTAGTGTTAGATACGATAGCTGACCTGACCATTTCTATTAGGGCAAAGGCGTAAGTATCAGGGTCTTTAAAAACATTAAAGAAGGAAACATCGATGTTAGTTAAACTCTTGTAAGCATTATCATAGTCAACCACAGTTTTATATCTTTGAGGACTCGTTTGTTGATACTGATTTGCAATTGCTAAAAGAATAGGGCAATGGTCAATTATAGTTGAGTTTAATACCACAGTGAAAGTTGTGTTGTATTTTTTGTCAAGTCTCAATAACACGTGGTCAAGACAGCCATCCCCCCTCGTAGGTAAATGATGAGATGAGAAAAGTCCATGCAATGATATCATATTTAAATAATTTAATCTATTAGATCTTTCTTGATTTGTTACAATTGTGGAAATAATTAAATCAATGTTATGTCACCTAAAATCAAAACATTTTTACAAGGGCTTATATTTTCAAGGTGATTACTGAGAGATGTGACGAAATTTCCCGCATTTAAAAACGATGGGGAACGGTAAATACCCAGTATATTATAGTTCGAGATTAGTAATTCTATTCGGGTGGCATTTTTAAGGTTTAGTTCTTTAAATTTTACTAATAGTTTATTTTTGGTGTATGTTACTACCCCTTCACTTCGGTTATTATGATTTTTTGTTTGGAAGGATGTGTAATTCTGTAATTGCGGTATGTTTTTGTAAGGATGTAGTCAACATTCTGTAAGAATTGAAATATCTATTTCAAATTTTAGTTGCGCCAGAGTGAGTTGCAAGTCATCAAAATTTTTGTATATACTTCTAATGTTTTGTGTTAAAATAGTTAAATTATATGTAGAACTTATAGTCTTTATTTTTAGGTTAGGGGTGGAAATTTTTCTCTAATTTATTTGAAACCACATCTGAAATCAACATTATCAGTTTGGAATTGACGAAAATGTCGTATAACATGCATACAAAAGAAAAGAACACAGTCCATTTGATCTACTTCCTTCCGGATGGAGTCACAAATCACTATAAAGTAACTGTATATACAACTTCGGGAATATTCCATTGATCCTCGCATTAAAGCCAGCAGCAGAACGACGCAATGGGGAAAATGTTGTGAAGTTTTAACGAGCCCTTATCATCTGTAGTTTGAAGCTGCTTGCGACCGTATTGTGAACCGCAGCGGTAACCTGCGCAGTAGTTTGCAACATATAACTTTTAATACAAATATGACCTGCGATTGTTTACGAACAGATTCCTGCTTTAGTATATGAGCTTAAAAGGACTCCATTTTATTCAATAAGCGTAATAGTTGTTTGAGCGACATAGCTGTTATTGTTGGAAATTTATGACTTCAAGCAAGCTTGTCTATGTATAACACCTTTTGTTAATTTTCCTTTATGTGTAAGAGAAAGTAAAACAACTGATGATATTGGAATACTTCATAAATCTTGAATATTACAAATATTTGTAAAATATATATAATATAATATGAAAATGATATAGTTTTACTCCTAAAACTAATTTTTAGGCACCATATTAACAAAACTATAGAACCAATGTGAAAACGAGGCAATTCTTTAATAAGATGTAGGCTTACTTTCATCCGATTTAATCGTAATTTCTTCATTTTTCTCCTCCCACTGCAAATCAACGGCACTTCAGTATGTATTTCAGAAACTGCTAAGAATTTAGTCAGTAAGCAAGTTTGCAAGAATAGCAGGGAAAGCAATTGTACTATTTATTTCTTTAAGTGCTTTGAAAGTTTTTTTCCCTTCTCAACAAATATTGATCTTGTCAAAACATTATGTTGATGTCTATTATTTCGATGGGATTGAGAGGCAATTAAACAAAATTAAGCGCTTGCAAAAGTTATGTCTTCGTTATATTTTCTTGTAAAAACCCTACTACTACTCTTCCTATTGCAAGTAGCTCAAGTGGCCCCAATCCAACTTACCCGAATCCTTCGCCTTCTCTTTAACATCCTAAACAATCTAACAATAACAGTCGTATCTATCGGTCAATTCCGCTTTTACATTCCTCCAATGCCATTAATTTCCAGATCACTTCGAAAAACTCTTCTAAAATTTCTTTCCTCCAGAAATAATTTTAGTTTAATGATTTTTTAAATTTACGCGAAGACTACACATTAAACAAAACTAATTTATTTCGGATTTTATCGCGTTTAATTTAAATTTTTCTAATTACCGCCGTTTCGGGTGCTTTACAGCATCCGTGGTCACGGGGGGGGGGGGGGGGCTGAGGCGTTTGACATCCCGATGTCATAGGTAGCCCGGCTACCTTCAGTTTTTGAATATTAATTTTTGGGCCGATCTACGCAGAATGAGCGTACAGTATCTTGAAGTCTTGCAGTGGTATGCTTGGATTTGGATTTAATAGGATAATAGGATCCCAAGCAGATGGCAGCACCCATCTATCTTCATCTAATGTAATGGCGGGGACGATCTGAACATTTTCTAGATCAACCCCGCCATTAAATTAGATTAGATAGACCACAAATCCTAGCAAAAGTACACCGATTCCTACTATTGAAATTAAAAAACATCCTAATTTCAATAGAGAAGATGGATCGGTGCTGCCATCTGCTTGGTATCCTATAGTTAATAAAATTAAATCCAAACCCAAGCACACCACTGCAAGACTTTCATCTAATTTTAGATTTTTAATGACTTACAATAAGTATTATTGTTCTCTACATTGAATAAAAACTATTCTATTCTTTTCTCACTCCATGCATTTAGAATATGTAATTCTCTCCTTGCTGCAATTCGTGAAGCTAAAATTTTGTTTAAGTTTAGAAGGCGATTTATAAAGCATTACCTTTCTTTATCGTCTCAATGATTTCATGCATGATTAAAATATATAAGTGATAAATATATGTATTTATATTTGTATGTGTGTTTGTAAGAATTAATGTATGTATATTATATTTAAATGCACATAAATTTAAAATCTTAATATTTATTATAAGAGTGCATAAATGTGTACACTAAATCAACTTCTCTTTTAACACTCCCGTGTCAGGCCTGCTGGTAGAAATTTCAATATGAAATAAGTCGGGCATTGTGCAGTAGTGCTAAAGCGTATTCTGCATGGATTGTCGTCTGTATTATCATTTATCAAAATATATAACAGAATCTAAGAGCCTTAACATTTTTAAGAATCAACTAAGCATTTTTGAACCAAAATATATATTATAAAGACTATTATTTGTTTGATAATTTTTAAATTTCAACTATAAAATTTGTTGAACATAACCACTAAACCTTATCTGACTATGATATTTAATTTTAAGACTATTAAGACTGTTAAGAGATAATAATTGAATTATTACATTTATTATATCATTATATGGTAAATTATTAAGATGTTATTAATACAAATAAGAATATTTTGTAATTACTAGAAAATTTCATTCTAATAATTAAAAAATATATGTTTTATTTAAGTAGTTTGGGGGTCATTGTAGAAGCGTGCTCGTCGCGACCCCTGCCAGCGCTTTTCAGGGCTGCAATTCTACTAGCTGCGCACCCATGCCAACGAGGGTTAGGGCGTCCCCCCAAGGCGACGCACACCAGCTCGTCCCCGTTGGTGTGGAATGCAGCGTGCAAAGCGGCGATGGGGACCGCCACCCGTCACGCACAGCCCGACACGGCGGAAGGTGGAGGACAGAGTGCAGAGTTGGCACGTGGAATGTTAGAGGAGGCATGAGAGATAAGACGAATGAGTTGATCGAAATAATGAAAGAAAGAGAATTAGATGTCGTGTGTATGTCGGAGACCAAACGGAAGGGCAGTGGTACTGAAGAGCTCCCTGGCGGGGCGTTAGCTCTATGGTCAGGAGTCCCGGAGAGCGAGAACGCCTGCCAGGGAGTGGGGGTGCTGCTGTCTTCTCGGTTGGTCGATGTTATGACTTCTTCTAAGACTTCTCTGGGTTCGCTTTAAATTGGGACTGACGAAGTTATTCCTTTTGGCTGTTTATGCGCCGGTAGCTTCGTCGTCCAGGGCTGAGCTGGAGGAGTTTTGGGAGAATGTAAGAGAAGTTCTAGATTTGGCTAGGGGAAACGAAAGAATTGTTGTATGTGGTGATTTGAATGGATGGGTTGGTACCGCTCGACCAGGGTACGAGTCGGTACTTGGAAAGTTTGGCGATAAAAGGGTTAATGATGCTGGCAAGCTTATACTGGCGGTGTGCAAGGAAAAGGGTCTTCTTGTGACAAACACTATGTTTAATCACAAGAAAATCCATATGTATACTAGATAACGAAAGAATGAGAGAAGTATGATTGATTTGTTCCTGGTGGATGACCGACTGCGAAAACAGGTGATGGATACGCGAGTGTTTAGGGGTGCTGACCTGGGAACGGATCACTATCTAGTGATTACTAGATTTAGGGGTCTGTTCGCGGGTTGGCGCTACCGGACGGCAGTAACAGAACCACAGTCGGTCTGTCGCATCCGAAGCTGGAAGCTTCAGGAAGCGGATACTAGGGACAAATATCATGCGAGGGTAGCCGAAAAGCTTGACACCATCGATGGCAGAAAAGAATGTGTAGAAAGAACTTGGCAGAACCTTAGGGATGGAATGGTAAGTGCAGCGGAAGAAGTGTGTGGAACAATAAAAAGAGGCAGTAGTAAAAGAAGAGATGCATGGTGGAATGATGAAGTGAAAGAAGCTGTAAAGAAGAAGAAGAAAGCATGGTTAGACTACTTGGCCTCTAGTAATGATAAGGATATGAAAGAGAAGATGAAAGAAAGATATAGGCTGCAGAAAGTTCACACGAAAGCACTGATTGAGGAAGTGCGTGAAAGGTGTAGAATGGAAGCGGACGAAAGGTTGTCGCACAACTTCAAGGAGAACTGCAAACTCTTCTGGAAAGAGGTTGGAAGGACCCGAAGTGGTGCGACGGCCTTAAGAATGAACAAAGTGCTTTCGAGAGCTAATGACGTCCTCTCAGAAAAATCGGACGTCATGCAGCGATGGAGCGAATTTTATAGAGAAATGTATGCGTGTGATGATCTTAGTGAGGGATCCGGGGATGACGCCGTGACTGGTACGCCAGACCCGGACCTCGATGACACTGAGGTCATCAGGATGAAAGAGATTGAACGTGCGATTCGAAGTTTGAAATGTGGTAAGGCTGCGGGACTAGACAGAGTTACTGCTGAAATGGTCAAGTATGGTGGGCCTCGCGTCTGGGACAGCTTTCATCTGCTGTGCAATTTGTGCTGGCGGACGGGGGATGTCCCGGATGATTGGCGATCCGCAGTCATTGTGCCTTTATATAAAGGTAAAGGTTCACATTTTGACTGCGGGTGCTATCGGGCGATCAGCTTGACCAGTTTAGCAAGTAAAGTTTACTCGAAGGTTTTGACACGTAGGATGCAAGAGAAATCGGAAAGATTTCTATGGGAGGCACAATGCGGATTTAGACCTGGAAGAGGATGCACGGATCAAATATTTTCTCTCCGCATGATCACGGAGAAGCTTCTGGCTGCTAACCAGAAGATTTTCTGTGCCTTTGTGGATCTTGAGAAAGCATTTGATAAGGTTGTAAGGCAGAAAATGTGGGAACTGTTGCCGGGGTATGGTGTGGATGGTCGATTGCTAAGGGCTGTGCAGTCTCTTTACTGTGACTGTAAAGCCTGTGTGCGGGTAGGGCATGACCTGTCACCCATGTTTAACGTCCAAACGGGCGTAAAGCAGGGTTGTGTCATGTCTTCCTGGCTGTTCATACTGTATCTCGACAGCTGTTTACAGAAGCTGAAAGATAGTTGTTTGGGTGTGAAATTGGGTGACATTAAAGTAAATTGTCTGCTGTATGCTGATGATGCAGTGCTTATTGCACCATCAGAGGCAGAACTACAGGCATTAGTCACGTGTATGAAAGAGGAATGTGAAATTAAAGGTCTCCGTTTGAATGCTAATAAAACTAAGGTTCTGGTATTTGAAAGGGACGAAGAGAGAACGAAGTGTGAAATATGGGTAAATCAGGAATGTCTAGAACAGGTAAATGAAATTGTATACTTGGGGAGTGCTTTTAGCCGGGATGGAAGATGTGATTTAGATGTGGACAGGCGTGTCGCTGCCGGGAACAAAGTCAATGGTGCCCTGACTGCGTTAGTCAAAAGGCAAGGCGTAGCGAAGAGTGCACGCCTTGCAATACATAACGCAGTGTTGGTACCGACTTTGTTATATGGCAGCGAAACCTGGGTATGTCAGAAGAAGCATAAAAGTAAGTTGAATGCAGTGGAGATGCGATCTCTTCGTAAAATGTGCGGCGTTACCATGGCCGACCGAAAGCGAAACGAAGAGATTCGCAATATGGCAGGTTTGAAAGATGACCTTATCACAAAAATTGATAAGGGCGTGCTTCGGTGGTTTGGGCACGTTGAGCGAATGAGTGAAGACCGAATGGTGAAGAAAATATATAGCGCGAAAGTTAATATTAAAAGGTGTCGAGGTAGACCGAGACTAACTTTCGAAGACCATGTGAGCAAATTGCTCGAAGAGGGTAGGGTCAAAAGTACTCGGATACCTAGACGTGCATGCATGAAGAAGATAATGAATCTGAAAGAAGCGAAAGAGGTTTGTAAGGATCGTGACACTTGGCGATCTGTTCTCTCTGGCTACCCCGTCAGAGATTGTGCGTGAAGATAAGTAAGTATAATTAGTTTGCACTTTTCTTAAGTTATTTAGACCTAGGTATATTAACACATATATCGCCAACGAATAAATTAATTTGAATATTAATTTGAGTGCCCTTGTACAAAAATCTCTGTTTCTTTTAAATTTATATAAAGGGACGTCAGAGTGGCGTGCTATATCCTCTATATCCATACTTGACCTTAATTAGACGTGGGTAATTAGTTAAGTAGAATTAAACGATGTTGTTCACTAAAAATGTAATTAGGGTATTATGATAAAATTGTTAGAGATACTGAATCGTTAAAAAATCCACCAAGAACGTATGACGTCTTGATGCGAACTGCCTCGTCGTCCTTCTTTCTTCCCACAGCCCTTGGTGTTGCGTCAGAGTGAATGACAACCGATTAATTCGACAGGTGGCGTTTTGCATACCTGGTTGACATTCACTATTAAATAATCTTCGAAATAATCAAACGCGCCTTAATATAACAATAATTTATAATTAAATAAATAAATAAAATAAGTGTTTTGGTGAAATTTATTTATACGCACAAAATAGTATTATACGTAACAGGGTCTATCTTTTACGGGGTCGGCTACTATCGAATCGCTCTCACAGTTAATAGCGTAATATAACAACATAATCCTGTTGCGTTATGACGAGTGACGAGCGACGTTCTAACTTTGCCCTCAGAGATTACATTGCATTTACATTTTGATTCTTAATCGAGGATTGATCTGGAGGGGCCGTCCTACATAACAGGCATCGTCGTACAGGGAGTACGAAGATGCCACACGAGAATGTTTAAACCCTTACTTCAATAAAAAATATTTATAGAAAATGCAAAAAGCATCGAAAGTGAATGAGAGTTTTTTCAAAATTATTTAATAAAGTAAACTAATATCAAATAATGTCAGATACTTCCATTGAAAGGTGATCGTACCTCCGCATAATATTCTTAATTTTTGTGGAGTTACATTGTAATAATATTTAACGTGCCAGGCATTCTTGAATTTCCCGAAAAGCATCTCCCCTACATATATAGTATAAAACAACGTCGCTTCCCGCCATCTGTACGCTTAGATTTTTTTAACTACGCAACGGATTTTGATGCGATTCATTGATATACAGAATGATTCAAAAGTCAATGTGTATAATACATGCATATTGTATAATTCTTCTGTCCGTGTGTATGTGACTTGTCTGTCCTTGTGTATTTTATTTTTTAATTATCTCCATTTTTTTGTTCTTCAGTATCCGATTTTTTTTGTTTTCGAAGGAAGTAACGTTACTGAACTTTTTCTATCTACATATCGCGAGAAGAAAAATGTCAATATCGTCTTCAAATCCATTCCATGCAAAACTTTAATGCAGAATGAATAATTACATGATTATGTTCTAATTGAAATTGATTTTGTGGTTTTTTAAACAAAGGAAAAATTGATCTTACAAAGTACACACAAAATGGAATAGTAAGGCAGTCTGCCTTCCCTCTTCTTATCGCTCCTATTTGTATATTATACATCATACTAGAATATATATATATATATATATATATATATATATATATATATATATATATATTCAAAAAAGAGGCCATTAAATATTTACGTTTGTTTTCAAAAAAGAAAGAAAACACGGATCGCATAAAGTACATTACACGATAATACAATTTAATGTGATTCTAGACACGAATTGTGTTTCAGTGTGGCGAAGAAGTTAAGAGGTTTTTATGTTTGACGACTCCGTGGCGCAGTGGCTTAGCAATAAGTGTGGCGTTGAAGGCCGTGGGTTTGTTTCCCGCACAGAACAAATATTTGGAAGCAATATTTTTATGGCCTAAAAATAATTGTTCCGGGTTTGGATATTTGGCCTTGTGAAATTTATGTATGTAAACTGCATTTACGATACAGCAAATCCTAGGGTGTGGGTAACTTTTATATAAAAATAAAAAGAAGAAAAAAAGATGTTTATGGCTATTCTAACAGATTTTAAGATTTCCATATTTTGGAGTTCAGTATAAATACGCGTATACAGTTACCACCGTATTGTGAGTTGCCCCATGTTTTGAGTCAACCTTATTGTTAGACAGAGCATGTGTTGAGATCCCGAGATTATTTTTATCTCTCCAAGTCAGGGGTTGGCAACCTGCGGCTTTTTAGTTTCTTACACAAATATTATTTATTTTATAAAAAAGAACATTTAAAAATCGATCCACACACTGAGCCATTTGGAGTTGATACTGGATCTCTAGCAATGCAATTGATAGATTTAAAAACTAAAGCTTTGTGGAGTTGAAAATTTACAGAGTTTAAACGTAACGCAACAAAAATGAACAGCTTTAAAAGAAATGCCGCGAGTTGAGGCACTTATATTCGACGCATGGAATAGTCTTCCAGATTGCTACAGTGAAGTGAAGAAGTTGGCATTTGGAGTGCTGACTATCTTCGGATCGACATATTTGTGCGCGCAAGCGTTCTCTTGCATGAATATAATTAAAAGTAAAGTAATAAGCTAACTATCAAATGAAAATTCAGTCGTGTTTGAAACTTAAAACAACAAGTTTCAAACACGACGTTTCAGACGACTTTATCCAAAATTTCTAAAACCATGCAAAGCCAACGCTACCATTGAATTTGTTTGCTAAAATGTATGTTATTTTTTTTGTAAAGTTGCATTGTTTAGTAAAGTTTAAATTTTCTACTTGCATAACCATACTAATCCAAAGCTCCCTTTTGATTTGTTTGCTCAATTGTTTGTTATTGAATTAGTAGTTAGTGAAATTAGTGTTGTAAGACTTATAATGTAAATAAATGTTTAATTGTTTTATATTATCCCTTAAACAGGCCCCGAAGAACCGCTGCAAGAAATAAAGTTTTATATATGGATTTAGGCTTTGAATAGCACCACATAACAAATTCCTGGAAAAACTGAAATACCTGAAAAAAGAATGTGGGAAAACATAATCCCATTGCCTGGATAGAGACTACCCTTTATCTTGTCCCCTACAAGTTCACCGTATTGTGGCATATATCCTCAGCGGTTTCTATCCTCGTCGTCATAAGACCATCGCGGTCGTTTTCGACATTGCAAAAGCTTTTGATAGAGTCTGATACTAAGGCCTTATCTACAAACTATATAAAATAGGTCTACCTGATCGTTTTGTTCGTTTTTTCGTTTTAGACACGAAGGCACGCTCTCCTCTCAGCGCCCCATCAAAGCTACCGAAAAATAACCGAAAGAGAGTTACAACCAGCGTGGGCGTTCTTAATATGATGGTGGGTTATCAGCAACCGGACAAAGGCAGACTGCTCCTTGGGGAGCAGTAACGGGTGTCGAGACCCGTACGACAGTTGGGAATTCCTCAAACGTCCACCAACGCGCAGCATCCCCGCGTCGTCCAGAAAGAGGTTCAGACGGGCCAGAGCGCCCTTGAAAACGGAGCCCCGCTTCAAGTTTTCAATCACGGGCTTAAAATGCTCCGCTTGGACCATACGGGTCCAATGCATCAAAGCTTCACGACGCTCGCTAGGGGATAGAACGAAATCAGAGATTCGGTTGGACGGCTCTCTCGAATTGCGGACAAATCAGCGCAACCAAGCAGTTACTCCTAAGAGCTTATCGAGAGAGCTGTACCGTTCCAGAAGAGAGAGATCCCGAGTGGGCTTATCCTTGCCCACTCCTACTCGGGCTCGTAGGCCAGGCAATTCAATCGCTTCAGAGTAATTACCCTGGGCCAGAATGACTGAGACTCAGATAACCAACCGGGACCCCACCACAGCGGGTGGGCTTCACAGCCGCGAGAAGTGCAGTCTGCGGGATTCAACTCGCCTGGGACATGTTTCCAGTTTAGAGAAGTCTCAGAACTCTGGATTTGAGACACGCGGTTCGCCACAAAGACCTCAAGATTGTGAGGTGCAGCTCTGAGCCAACAAAGTACTATCTCACTGTCTGACCACGCGTAGACGTCCGTAATGTCGATTACAGACTTCAAAAACGAGTGAACGTGGTTGAGGAGTCGCGTGAGAAGAGCGGCTCCGGACAGTTCCAATTTAGGGATAGTTAAGCGGGACCTAATGGGGGTAACCTTGCTTTTCGCAAGTACGAGATTAACGGCAGCATGACCAGAAGAACTCACAGTCCGCAAATGTACGACAGCAGCATATCCTTTCTCAGTGGCGTCGCAAAATCCATGTAGGGTAGCCCGGCATTTCCCTGGAGGGAGGAAGCACCTTGGCATGGAGACCCGGTTGATGTCCGGACAATGGAGAGCCACTCTTGCAAGAGGGTTCCGCTAATAGGCTCGTCCCAACCCAACCCGGATATCCAGAGCTTTTGAAGAAAGCACTTAGCCAAAAAGATAACCGGGGTGATCCACACATTAGGTTCGAAGGTGCGGGCTACTGTAGACAGCACAGAGCGCTTGGTCCATGCTTTGGGATGGGGATCAAGTTTTACTCGATACGTGAAGGTATCCTGAACAGGCTGATATTGAATGCCCAGCACAGTCAACAAATTAGGATTTTCAGGGTGCTCGAATAGATGAGGGTCTTGTTGATCGTCTCCTGGGAGGTCCTAAAAATATGAGGGGAGTTCGACAACCATTTGCGCAGCTCATAACCTCCGGACTTCAGGATGGCAATTAATTCGTCTCGCAAGACAAGATTAGTCAATGTAGACTGAAGTCTCCAAAATAGTAGCTCCCCGAGCGTACCTTAGGCGTTATCTCTCAGCGAGTTCAAGGAGGGTTCGCATGGCGATATACGGGCTGGACCGGAGTCCATAGGTGGTGGTGTTCAACTCAAACACCTGTATCGGATCGCTGGGCTTCTCGCGCCACAATATCAGCTGATATCGACGGTTATCACGATGGACCACTGATTGTCGAAACATCATCTGAATGTCGGCTACAAAAACCACTTTGTGTCGACGGGATTGGGTCAAAATGGCGGATATGTCCTTGATCAGTTTAAGACCAGAGTGGAGACACTGGTTCAGGGACACACCATTTGACGTAGGGGCGGAGCCGTCAAAAGCTACCCGAATCTTACTCTCAGGGGTCCTCAAGACCCCATGGTGAGGGAGGAAGTAGTGCTCCTATGAACGCCATTCGAAGTTGGAGGGTGACATGTGACCCAGCTCTTGATACTCGCGCATGAACTCGACATATTTGGCGCGAAAGGCTGGGTCGCGCCGCATGCGGCGCTCCATGGAAAGCAACCTCTTCTCGGCCAGTGCACGAGATTGACCCAAAGGGGGACGTGAGTCCAAAAAGGGTAAGCGAGTGACGAAACGACCGTTGACACGACGACCGGTATTGTTCTGGTAGATCAACTCGTACTCACGGTCCAGAGGGTTGACTCGAGCCGCATAAGGTGGTTCCTCAATTTCCCAGAACCGCTGGACGATATCCGAAAGAGACACGCCCATATCAGAGAGCGGGTCGGCCGTCGGATGGGGAGGAGACCACATAACCGGTCCAAAGAAACTGTGCCCAAATACAGTGGACACGGCCGACAAGCCATCAGGCTGCAGGGCTCGTATCTCACCTAACAAGATGAACCCCAGCGCGTCGGCCCCCAGCAACAAATCTATAGGCCCAGGTTGGGACCATTGAGGGTCTGCCGGTCTCAAACCCGAGGCACAACGAACGGCGCTGTCATTTATACGGACGTTAGGGAGAAAACCTACAATGTCATCGAGGACATTTACCTTGACTAAAATGTGAAGGTGTTCGCTGGCGGGGCTGAACAGCAACTCTGCTTGTCCCCTAGGAGCATGAGGCACGGCACCTCCGATACCTACCATCGGACGTGATTCAAAGCTCCAGGGGAGCTCCAGTCTTCCCACCAACCAAGTGGAGGCCACACTACGTTGTGAACCCGAATCCAATAGAGCTCGAACCGTTAAGCGGTCGCCGCTCGGGTTGTACACCTTCACTGAGGCCGTCGGCAATAGAACAGTTTGACAGGTGGACTGCTGACGGCTCAAAGGCTAAGTGGAGGCGGCCGTGGTGGGAGCTAGGGCGGCAGCCTCCTATTTGGAGCTGCCTCTGTCGGACCAGCACCCGAACCGAGGGCCCCGAGAGCGGCACTCCAACGGCATCTCGATGACCCGCGGCTGGAATTCTCCAAACGGGCCGATCTGGGGAAATTCGGGGAGCCTCGGCCCCGAGGCCCGGGAATTTCCCTCGATGTATCGAAAGCTTTTGACAGGGTTTGGCACGATATTCTATTGGACAAGCTTTCAGCGTACGGCTTATCCCCTGGCCTAATTGTCTGGGTGAAGGACTTTCTGAGTTAACGGTCTCTCCGGGTCGTCGTTGATGGCTGCTCATCCAATACTGTGGCGACTAACGCCTGTGTACCTCAGGTGTCCGTCCTCTCCGCAACTCTCTTCCTGCTGCATATAAATGATCTGCTCATTCCCGGTGTCTATGGGTATGCAGACGACAGCACAGTTGTGGAGAGATACCAACCAAGCGCCCGGGCCAGTCAGGATCAAATCCAGTCAGAAAGAGAGGCTATGGTTGAGCGTGTGAGTCTCACACTACAGGCAGTCTCCTAATGGGGCAATGCCAATCTCGTGAGATTTAACGCCTCCAAAACACAAGCGTGTCTTTTTACCGCTAAAAGGAGCCCGCTCATCTTATCTCCTACTTTCCGGAATGTATCCTTGGAGTACACTGACCACCTTCAGTTGTAAGGGATTGAATTTTCTCCGAACCTAAACTATGGGCGGTTCATTGAGTCCAGAGCCAAAGCAGCCGCAAGGAAACTTGGTGTCCTTGCAAGGATGCGGCGGTACTTCACGCTGGGGCAGCTTCTTACCTTATATAAAGCGCAAGTCCGGTCGTGCATGGAGTACTGCTGTCACATTTGGGCTGGTGCTGCAAAATACCACCTGGCAGCATTGGACTCAGTGGAGAGACGAGCTAAGAGGCTCATTGGTGACCTTGATTTGGTTGAAACCAATCTTTTTAGCCTCGAGCACAGGCGCAGAGTAGCCAGTCTCTCGGTATTCTATAGGATGCATTTCGGGGAGTGTGCGCAGGAATTACACGCCTTAATTCCTCCCTCTCCTTTCCACCATCGGACAACCAGACGGTCGGCGGGTCTTCATGGCTTTGTTGTCGATATTCCACGCATTAGAACCAAACGGTTTGCTTCGTCTTTTGTAATGCGTACAGCAAAGGAGTGGAATAATTTGCCGGCGTCTCATCTTTCCGTCCGAATACAATCTAGGCGTATTCAAGGCAAGAGTGAATAGGCTTTTGTTACGATAAGTCAGTGCGATTTACAATCTAAGGATACATCACCACTTACCACCAGGTGGGATTGTGGTCAAGCACTGGCTTATAGGAAGTAAAAAAAAGAAAAAGAATACGCGGGGCAACCTGATCACCAACGCTCAGGAGTGGAATAGGTTGGTCGTGGATGCTCAGCGAGGGATTCTCCAGGGGTGCTGGTACCCTCCTGTGGTAGTGTTTTCTTTAATTCCGCTACCTTGTTGATGGGGGGGAATTGGGCCTCCGGCAAGCGCAACGTAGAAGTAAACCTCTACTTCACGCTGGTATTCTGTGAGGTAGTGGTACCACCCCGGTTCGAGCCGGCCCATCCATGCGACAGCAAAAGCTGCCGCGTGGCTCTACCAATGTTAAAATATGAGAGTGAGGGAGAGTGTGCACCTATGCTTGCGCATACTCTCGTGCAGGCACTATAATCGTGTCCACCGCAGATGGCTAGTCTCCGTGTAGACCGGCCACCGTGACTAAAATTTGGTCTGGAGGACATTATTAATACTAATGAAAAAAAACAGGACATACTTATTAAAATGTAAATGAGAAATGAGAGTTACATAAAAGCTCCTACGTAAAGTTATTTTTATTTCATTTTATTTTATAAGGAATCCAGGCAAATGATTCTCTGAGATAGAAATAAAAATATTATTATCAATCGAAGCGTTCCCTGTTCGCTTGATGAATTACTTATTACAAAGTAAATATAGATCTTTTTTTGTTTTATGTCATGAACAACAATGTTACGAAGGAAATTACTATTAATATTTTACTCATTAAACGTTTTATAAGTTACTAGCTTTTAATTCGGCTTTGCTTGCGTTGACTTCCTTTTGCCAATATCATGCCAAAATTCGAGATCATCTTTTGTGAGCCCTGAGACAGATATAATCTATCGGAAACTTTCATATTAATACAGATTACATTGAAAGTGAAGGTGACACATGCGGACTTACTTACGTTGCTTCTTGTTCGGCCTCACTGGAAACCAGCGCTAGCAATGTCACCTACACTACGGTTCCGGCAATAAACTGAGTGAGGTCAAAACATAAGCTGAGTGAGATCCATTTGTCTGACATGCCACACACACGATGGGAATGAAAATATAAACTTTATGTCTATTTATTTCAATTTAATATGAATTTAAATTTTAGAAAAAAAATATTCCTATATATGTTGCTTTTTATCATAAAATATCGTTGTATTAATAAAATATAAGTGTATAACATAGTGTATGTATATAGTACAACCGACAAGAGTAATGCTGTCAGATAATTAATAGAATCAACCATTACTTTGCGGAAATCCATTATATTAAAGTTGGTAAAAATTATCTTGCGTACATCCGCTCGATAAAATAAAATGATGTGTCTTACGTAGTTTGAAGAGCACCTCCCGCCCTCCCTCAATTGCGTGCACTATCCCCGTCACCACTAATCCCAGCATCACTACTCCCAACACCACTACACTAGGAAAGATACACCACTCACAAAAATACGACACGTGTTTCGCCTCTACACGAGGCAGCTTCAAGTGATGTAGACTCTGACTCTGACGGCTGACCGCTAAGTGCTCTTCAAACTAAGTAAGACACATTATTTTATTTTATCGAGTGGATGTACGCAAGGAAATTTTTACCAACTTTAAAAGCAGGATCCGCATACCCGTGATCGGATGGCGGTTCGATTACTTAACTGTACAGTTTTTCGAACATGGGAGAACACTGTTCCAAAATCTGACGTTCAGCCACGAGGTGAGTTATCATCACCACCACCAGTGATCATCACTTCATTAGTTCTCTTGTTATAAATAGAGAAATGGCTTAAGATGGTGTTTGTAACATTCCTTAGAGTTTCAGTGGTTAGCTTGTGGAGAAATAAATGATGATGATGAATAGGATTCTTTTAAGCAACGTAACTAAAGCACAATAAAATAAAACGCAAAATTGAATGAAATAAAATTTTATTTCATGTAGGATCAAATTGAGTCGGTATTATATCAAGGCTATCTACTGTTAAGCTTTTATTTAACTTTTATTCCACAAGCTAACAAAAACCGCAGTCATTTGTTCCGTATCGAAATACCATATTTCACTGAGAGATACCCGCCAATGCCCACCGGCTATTTTGGAAATTGCCTGTATTGATACGTAGATAAGTGTGAGCTATGTGCCGTTCACTTACATGGTTGAGTTCACACAGATTTCATTACAAGTTTTTTCTTATAAAAATATTCATTTTTAGATTCCGGCAGAAAAAAAAAACAATTTTATAATTCAATTGAATAAATTTTCTCTTCGAAATTATTTAATAATAAGAAATAAGAAATATTTCTCGGAAACTGTTCACTTTACCGAAATTTACCACTTGTCGTGGGAAAAACCTGCCAGCAATCCAGTGGGACATTTTTTTTTGAATAATAGTTTGTATTATGTTGCACAATTAACTATACAAACCGTATTAGAAATAGCTTCGTTATAACCGCTTTGATTTATCTTATTGACTACTAGCTGTTCCCGCGACTTCGTCCGCGCGATTTCGTCCTGGAATTTATTATGGTTGTGTTTCATCGACTTTAAGTTATTCTAAGTTATTCCTAGTAACATCGGCTACCTGCCAGTGAAATTCCCATCAAAATCGGTTTTGCCATTTTGGAAATTAACCGGAACAAACAAACAGACAGACAAATTTTTTTAAAATTAGGTTATTGTTACACACACACAAACACACCCACACACACACACACACACACACACACACACACACACACACACACACACAAACACACACAAACATACACACACACACACACACACACACACACAAAACACACACACACACACACACACACACACACACACACACACACACATATATATATATATATATATATATATATATATATATATATATATATATATATATATATATATATATATATATATATTGTATTTATTACATTCAGTAATATAAAAAAATTATAATTGCTCCACATAATTGTCAGATTATGGGTCAGTACGACAAGAACATCAAGATGAAGCGTCTGTATAATAATCTGACGCGCTCGAGTATCAATGTTACAATTCCTTTTTTTGCATTTCAAAAGTCGGCCATCCCTTTTGGTAGCCTTCGAATTGTCAGTCTTTTGAATATGTGCTACTTAAGGGTTCATTTAACATCCCTTCTCAATATCTGACGCGCTCGAAAAAATTCTTTTTTATCCCCTATTTTCTACCCCTTCGTACAGCTACCCCTGCCATACAAACCAGCAGATTAATATTTCTCCGTTAATGAATTACGTGGGGCGCATACGCTATCAATATCTGAAGCATCCGAGTATTTCTATATGACTGTTTTTTTTACATTTTTGATAACCTGTACACGTCCCCCCACCAGTGAAAAGGCATACATCATATAACCTTTTTTTTCTTTTTAGCATCTAATCTTCACAATCCAATACGTTCCCAGGACGCTCGAGTAAATCCCTATTTTGCTTTTTGGGCTCCCCTACAATTAGCGCAGAAGAAGTGAACTTAATTGCCCACAGCTAAGCAACTTCTTCAATTCATTGAAGACATAGAGCTTAGTAACTATAGCCATTGTAGTGATCACAATAGATCTTACAACACAAAGTGATACTGGTCTTTCTAGACCTGCATAGCTGCTTGCACAAAATAAAAATAAAAAGACTTACCACGCGGTCCCATATAAATCCCGACCAGGCTCGATAGTAAACAAAGTCAGTTTTAATTTTTTAAATAATTAATATATTATGAAATCATAAGTTTCATCGTTAGTCAAATGAAAATTTCATTGTTCAGTAGTTGACTTTTTAGGGTTCCGTAGTTACGCAACAATGAACCCATCTTTTCCTCCGTCTGGCCGTCCGTCCATCCGCGGTTTTACTTCGATAACCTAGGTGCTACAAATCTGTAATTTATTTATAGATATTAAGCACGCCTACAACACTATGAAATAAAACCTTAAAAACATTTTTATTTTGGATAGCTCGCATACAAGTAAATGGATGATGATTTTTTTATTCATCTATTCCATCTTGTGGGGTATCGTTGGTAGGTCTTTCAAAAGCTTGTGTCTCCCCTCCCCCCCCACTTCCAACTAAACAGCTGTATTTGACAAAACGTAAAAATTATACATAATATCTTTATATATATAAATTACATGTCACGTTATTTGTCCGCGATGGACTCCTAAACTACTAAACTAATTGCAATGAAATTTTGCACACTGTGTGCAGTTTGGTCCAACTTGAGAGATAGGATCTTTTTATCCCTATATATATTTTTTATTACGAATTTAAGAATTTTTATAGGACACAGGATTGTCGGATCGGGCAGAATAACGTCTGCATGATCAGCTAGTTATATATAATGAAGTTAAAAAGAGCTATCACAGCTAAGTAGAATTAACAAGTTAACGAGTAATAGTCGACCACCTTATAAAATGCACTTGGATTAGTAAAAATTTCGTTAGAACTCCATAGAAAATGACCTAAAATAGTTACATTATAACTTTTTACTGTTATTATAAACTGTAAAAAATAAACATTTTATGAAGAAAACGACTAAAGGTACCATTCCGTAGCCGACCGCAGACAGCAACAGCAGACGACGTGTCGTCGCGACACGACAGGTTTCTATGTAGTTCTATGAAATACCTTCCGTAGCTAGCGACACGTCGTTTGACGGTGCGGCAGACGACATGTCACCCGACCGCAGATCAGTAGTGCCGCCAAACGCCCGTGCGACATGTCACGAATTTTTCTCAAAAAAATGAGTTTCAGCGATTCCGTGGAAGAGAAACTGATAAACCAGGTAATATATATAATATATATGTTAGTTGGTCCCTTAGCGGAATCAAGAAATTGAGATTGGCTGGTTGTGTTGTTAAAGAGAATCTAAAAAAAATCGTCTGATCTGTCTCGGTCTTAAGGCGGCTACTCACTTTCGTGCCGCAGGGGCAATCTAGGACGAACAGCGATCGGGGCACCATTTTCCGTGCTTGCCTTTGCAGTGTACGTTTCATAGGGGCCATTCTTGTAGAAAATAACAAAATATTTACATTTTTATACAATATAATACGAACTACGCTATTTTAAATCAGGCAATAAAAAATCAGGGGCAATATCAGAACTGTCTCTACACACATGCTTGCCTTTCTATGTGAGAGTGTACGTCTCACTGGACACACGCGTTGAGAATGGCGCTAGTTTTACCAAAATATAAATGAATCGGTAAATATAGCCTAAGCTCTTTTTTTAGAATAATGGTGACAAATGAGCACAGTCAACCTGATGTTAAGTGGATACTGTGGCCCATGGATACCCATATTTATTAATAAAACAACAAATTAATTAATAATTACACGTGGTAGAGCCATGCTGCAGCTTTATTAGTAGTATAGTTGTAGCACGAATGGGTCGGCTGGACCGGGGAAGAATCACGCTCTCACAGAATACCAACGTAAAATAGCAGCTTAACACTGCTGTGTTTCGTATGGTGAGTGTAGAGAACCGGAGACCCTTTTTACTGAAAAAGAGGTATTACATCTTAATCCTCACGGGTGACAACGCATCTGCATTTTGATTCTTTATTGAGGATAGATGTAGATGTATATGGGTCACAGCAACTGCTTACCTTGTGTGCTCGTTTGTCACCTTATCCTATAAAAAAAACCCATAACACAGTCCTTAAAAGCTGCAGTATGACTCTACCACGTATAAAATCGTTACAACGTTTAAATAAGGTTCTTTCTGCGGTGCTACCGCAAAAAAAAAGACAAAAAGGAGATACTGGGTGAAGAAGCCGCGCTTTATACACTTCTATCACCAGTGTCCAAATTTCATATTTTTTATTGGTATCCATTACGACGTGTGCTGCGCACGAAAGTCGCTAACAAACTGATTGAAATTGCCCCAATTGCGCTACACACGTGGTAGCGGTAGCTATGATCTAGGGAGCAAGGAGTAACTATTTTTGTTTCGTGGTCACTTGGAAGTGAAGGCCAAATTGGTCTCTAAAAAGCTTGGCGTGCTCAGCAGAGCGCGACAGTATTTCATGCCGGCACACCGCCTACAACTTTACAAGGCGCAGGTTCTGCCTCACATGGAATACTGTTCCCATCTCTGGGCAGGGGCTCCCCAGTGCCAGCTCCTTCCACTTGACCGCATCCAGCGCAGAGCGGCTCGAATCTTCGACGACCGAGCCCTTTCCGATCGGCTCGATTCAATGGCACTGCGAAGAGATGTTGCATCCCTTTGCATTTTCTTTCGCATCTACCATGGGGAGTGCTCTGAGGAATTGTTCGGATTAATCCCAGCCGCCAAATTTCACGAACGCACATCGCGGCAGAACTTCCGATACCATCCACACCATCTGGATGATTGGCGGTCCACCACTGTGCGATTTAGAAGATGTTTTCTTCCTCGCACGACTTCCTTGTGGAATCGATTACCATCAGCGATTTTTCCGAACCGATACGACTTAGGGACCTTCAAGAAAAGAGCATACTCCTTTTTAAAAGGCCGGCAACGCATCTGCAATTCCCTTCCTGGTGTTGCAGTTGTTCATGGGCGGCGGTAGTCACTTACCATCAGGTGAGCCGCATGCTCGTTTGCACCCTCTCCTATAAAACAAAATACCTAGCAGTAACCGCCATAAAATAATATTAATTAAGGAATAATTAATCATCTTATGTACTTACCCAATATGGCCTTAGCACTAAGAATTAGGGAAGGCACTGTTTCCTGAGATACAGGTGATAACCTAGTTCAGGAGACAGAGCTCCTTAGTATCTAGAAAAATTTGGTTGCTAATAAACGTTATTTTATTTATTAATCTAAGCTGTTTTATTATAATTAGTCCACTAAATAAACAAAATAATTTAATTTGGTTTAATATAGATGAATAAATATCATAGCATCTTACAAAAAATAATGTCGAATTGAGAATTTACACCGTTTAAAAGCGGTTAATAAACATGTAGTTAAAAACAAAGTTTTAAGGTTTTTGGATCCGAAACGGGAGGAAACGTGTAATGTGTAGCAGTGGAGTGCACTTTGTCCTTATTCTTACCTTATTGTTCTTTACAACAATGCAACGCTCAGGCCAACGCTACTTGCATTACATTGTAAGCATCTGTTGCGTCTAAAAGTACACATAATAGAACAAGTTCTAAAGTTTCAATAAATTTACTGAAATGATGCGCTTCGCTCTTGCATTACAGTAAATTTGGACAAAAATATTCACAGTTATTACCTAACTAGCTGTCCTCCGCAACTTCCTACGACTTCATGGGTTTTAATTTTTTACGCAGAACTCTAATTCTTATTCTCAAATCAAAGTATCCTAAGTTACTCCTTTTAACATCAGCTATATGCCAGTGAAAGTCCCATCAAAATCGGTTCAGCCGTTTCAGAGGTTAGCCGGAAAAAACACACAGACATGCAGACAGACAGACACAATAATTTAAAAATTGTTTTTGTTATTAGTACCGTATATACTTTCATATGCATTTAGTTAAAAACTGTTATTTAAACATTACAAACAGACACTTCAATTGAATAAAACTACTTTTACGGATTTTATCGCGTTTAATTAAGTTATTTTATATTCCCGACGTCGGGAATATAAAATAACTTAATTATGTAGTGTAGTGTTCGCGTAAATATAAGAAATCATTATAGACACTTCAATTTTATTTATTTGTATAGATGTATAGATAAGGTGAGCTGATAGTGTGTTATGACATTGTTCTTATGTACAATACACAACATTTTGTTGTAAAATCACATATTGTTAGATTCAGGGTCTTTGTTTTTAATTATGTAGTTTACTCTCAGCGATAATTTTAGTTTAAGCGGTTCTTGCTTTAGTAAATTTTATGATAAGGAAGAGGGGCTTACTTCTGATAGGTACGGGTGCATTTCGCGTTCAAAAGAAGTTTATCATTGTATAATATGTACTGGTAAGGTCGTGTTTATGAATAAAAAAGTTATTATTATTTTGTTTTTTTAATTGTATCGCAAGGCAAATTTACTTACCTTAAAGACATATTTTCTAGGTCGTAGAAGTCCTTTCCTTCCTACTACTTATCGAAAATTCGAATATTACATTGTGTGAATATTATTTCAATCGGTCAAGTTGTTCAGATGTTACACGGTCACTAACAGACGCACGAAAAATTAAAACAATAAATAAAGTAGTTTTTGTGATACAATAATGACAACTAGTATCGCGTCTGGTCAAAATTCGAACATGTATTCCCTTAAGCGTTTACATTTTTGATATTTTTAACCGACTGTACCAGAAGGAGGATAATTGAAGTGTATGTATGTATTTTAACATAAGGCTTGATGGAACTTAACAATTGGTATGTTCTAGTAAGTGGCACAGGGCATAAACATTTTCTCTTTTCAGTAAATTATTTTACGCAGTTATGTTATTTTTAATTCCGGTTTAACCTTTGAACATGTCTTTTGTCTTAATAATAATTTTCTTTGTCGTAATATGTATTGTTCATCACTACTTTGTAGAAGATGCCGTTATAAAAAAAATAAGACAATGTTATTAGCCTATCCCAGATGAGTCCCCAAAAATTTGATTGAAGGCGAGAATGAAACGCAGTGGGCTGTATACTGGTTTATATTTTTATGTTTTTTTTTTATAGATTGGAGGAATGACAAACGAGCACACAGTCCACCTGATGTTAAGTGGATGATGTGGCCTATAGACATCTACATTTATCCTCGATCAAGAATCAAAATGCAGATGCGTTATCACCCCTCAGTACTATGATGGAGTGCCTCTTTTCCAGTAAAAATGGTCTCCGGTTCTTTTCACTCACCATACGAAACACAGCAGCATGAAGCTGCTATTTTACGCTGGTATTCTGTGAAAGCGTGACCCTAACCAGTCAAGCCGCCCAGTCGTACTACAACGGCGTGGCTCTACCACGTAAGTTTTTAGATTTTTTCAATAGAACCATAATAAGCACATCCGTCGTTCTTTACATAGTTCTAGACATTTCGTCATGGGGTGAATATTTGCCATAGATGCCGCACTAGGTAGGCGGAGTGGCAGCTACAGTTTTTTTTTTTAGGTTAGTTGTTGTTATTAGTACGACACTGCTGCCCATATCCTGGTTCGTTTCCGTCTGTCGCCTCTTACAACTCCCACGGGGTGATATGGAGTGATGGATATTGCTATACCACCACTACACGGAAAATGATATTTTATTCATTACATGCTTTCAAATATTCGGTTATTCACGCTGTATTATACAATCTTGCGTTTGGGTACACAATCATTTCACATTTGTATAATATTTCAGGATTTGCTCACTAATAGTATGAGATAATAAGAATAATTTTATTTCAGATCAAGATACATATTATGTAAATGAATGCTGGTAACAGTAGTACTTAGTTATTATCAAACATATGTCATTAACTCATTACGTTATCCCTGACAACTCAAGCAACTCATCAATCTAAATACGGAAGTTACTCGTGCGTCACGCGTGTCCGTTTGTATTGATTTTAACTCATCTACGAGTATGTCGAATTTTATCTTAACATACTAAAACATAATGATTACTTTTGTTTACGCAAACACATCAAATTTAAATGAAACTAATTTTTGCGGATTTCACAGTTAGATAATTTTTGATATGTTGTTATTAAAGGTCCCTTAAGTTATTTTTGATCATAAAAGTAAAAGTAATTTATCAGTTTTGGAAAAAACAATGAGTGCCGTACGGCACCGCTAAGCTCATTCGTAGGCTTTACATTTTTCTATTGAGTATGTGTTAACTAACAAATTTTACCGTTTATTGATAAAATTATGTAGATTTAAGGTAATGTAGGAGTGAATTAATAAAAATAGAGTGTTTATTTTATCAAATAATTTTATATTAGTACCCCAAGTTTTGTAGTTTACATATGAACGTAAAAAATAAACTAAATAAAGAATATTTTTGCCATTTTTCTACCAAAAGTTGTAAACACTTTTCCCTAAAAATAAGTCCAGGATTCCGTACATGACTTTCCTCGAGCTAAACTAAACTCTCCTTTAAGAAACATGCACGGTTCCCTAACTAAATCTTCATCTTCATGACGCATCTTCTTTTTTATTTTTTGATGCTGTTCATCTGCTGCGGAATTATCTGAATCGCATGAAAAACTGTCAAGTTAATTAGAGCAGGTTTGACTTTTGCGACCTTCTTCACCACTTTGACTATCTCTTCTGCGGCGTGAAGAAGAGCGGCCTCGTGAAGAACGCAAACCATCAGACGGCGTACGATATGTCCTGGCTACAGGTTATACATCTGGTACCACCCATGTATTTTCGTGATTAGAGAAGCGTATCCGAAGTGGTGACAATGACATTGTTGACAGTTGATGATCTGTGAGGTTACTTATTAGACCACCCCCTTCTTTGTCGCCCGCATCTTGATCAGAGTCGATTGTCTGTACTGGAGGTTCAATATAAAGCAACTCGGTTCAAGCTTCGCACCTTCTTCCCGTAAGGCTAGTGCCTCGTGTAGTGAACAACCCCTATCAAGACAAATAAATACTATTACACAAGGAATAATTAAAAAATAAACATTGCCACATTTAATTTGAAAATACATGATATCGGCCTAGAGGTGTCATGCGGCACCCGTAACTTTTGGCGAATGATAAACGAAATACGCAAACAAAACTGATTAAATTTACAATACACTCTAGTCAAACAAATATATACGAATAAAACAAAATGAATTTGAATTATATACTACACAATATAAATAAATTATAACATACTTACTTGAAAGGTACTTACTTAAAAGGTAGGAATCTTAATTTTTATGCCCTAGCAGAACATACCTGCGCATTTCGCGCTGGCATGCAATAAAGGGTTAAAAGGGCACTGCTTTATCGACGCCATTTTGACAGTTCATATTATTGTAAATATTTTATTCGATTTTAGTATTGTATAGTGAAGTAAGTTTTATTTCATTTGATTTTTCAAAGTGTTCTTAATTATTGCCAAAGCTTGATTGTTACTTCTTTCTTAACATATTACTTAGAGTATACGACATTGTGTTTTTGTGTCTGTTCTCCTTCTAGTTTTAGTTTTATAGGGCAACAAATCTTAAGACCATATTACCCTCACGTACCTTAGTAGTATATAAGATAACATCTGGTACTTATTATACATTTCATTCTTAAACTTGTTTAAATTAATATTTTTTTTTAATTTAAACATAGAGTTTCCATAGATAGAGCATTACACCAAACACATATCCGAAGAGAAAACCAGCCACCTGCCAGCTGATCATGCATTCTTCACATTCGTTTTTAATTATAAGTAATCAATAAAACAAAAGCTATAACAAATTCTAGTTATTTCTCTAAATTAAACTGATTAGTAACGAATATATACTGGTTCTTTGGAAATTCCAAATAATTTGGTTTAAATTACAGTATATAAAGTCCACTGCTGAACATAGCCCTCCCTAATGGATTGCCTTAATGGGGGATTTTGCTATAGTAGCCATGCTTGGCAAGCGGGTTGGCAACCGCAGTTTTTTATTATTTTCTGTTGTTGTCAAGAAGATACTGCTGCCCATCTCCTGTTTTATTTTCCCTTTGTCACCTCATACGACACCTTCGGGACGATATGGGGTAGTGGATAGATATCTTTTTAAAATTGAATTCAACTCAAATTAGAATTACAATTGACAATCTAAAGTCACGTGAAATTCTCAGAAAACTATATAAAGCAGATATTATTTTTAAAAAAAAACATAACATCAGTGACGAATCCGTGGCTCACTGGCTTAGCCATGAGTTACAGTTTTAAGGGCCGTGAGTTCGAAACCTGCACGGAACATGGCCTGAAAAAATGCACGATAAAAGAGAAAATCCTAGTGTGGAGGTAACGTATTTAAGAATTAAAAAAATATATTGACTGTAGCTTTGCAATACATTATTTAATCTAAAAAATTTTGCACCTTTACATCATTAGTGTTAATAAGTATAAATAAGTAGTCTCTTAAAGTAGTAGCTTAAAAATGAAGTAAGCCAGCAGACTCTTTTGTAATGTGTACGGTTCTTTAAAGAATCTCTTACAAAAAAAGTTTAAATAAAGATAAAGATGCTTGGATCTTAGTGTGTTTCAGTTTAGCACGATAGTTATAATTCATAAACAGTGGAAATATAGTCATAGTCATAGTCATAGTCATAGTCATTTATTCCATAGAACAATATTACGTTGTATTGGAAATTTATTACATGCATAGAGACATTTACATGCAATTATTTTAATTAAAATTGAAATCGATAAAATTTAAACATCATTTAACAAATTAATTAAATAATTTTCATGTCATAATACACTACAAATTACATTAAAAATTATACAATACATAAACAATAAAAATTAACATTGATTAAGTTAATTTTTGTCATTTAAGTAATCGTCAACTGAGTAGTAGCTTTTTTTAATTAATAAAGATTTTAATTTATTTTGAAATTTGTGGTGGCAATAAATAGTTTTAAATGAGGTAGGCAAAGAATTAAATAGTCCAATGGCTTGATATCTTGTGCTGTGGCGTACAACATTCAATGTTGGTGTGATAGAAATTTTTATATCTTTTCGGCGGGTCATATCTCTCTTTTTCCTTTCTTCGTATGTTTCATATTTGTGAAAGTTCTTTACTAAATGAGTAAGTGAAACTAAGATATACAGAGAGGGAACCGTTAATATGCCAAGATTTCGGAAATGTTCCTTACACGATTCAATTTGTGGAATACGTAACATGGTACGGATCGCCCTTTTTTGTAGTACAAACGCTGCCTTAATATTATACTTATAACTATTGCCCCAGAATATTATGCTATAACGTAGTTTAGATTCAACCAGAGCAAAATAAACCATTTTTAGCTGTTCAAATGTAACTTCTTCTCGTAAACTTCTTAAGGCATAGCATGCTGAACTGATAGTGGATTCTAGTGCTTTAATTTCCTTTTTCCAATTTAAATACATGTCTATGTGGATTCCTAGAAATTTGACTGATTCAACAGAGTCAATACTTATACCGTCAATGTTAACGTTTATTGAATCTTTTTGTCTTGCTGTAGATTTAAAAAGCATTGCGTATGTTTTATTTGTGTTTAATAAAAGATCGTTTGTAGTAAACCAACTTTTAAAGTCATACAGTGTGTTTTTCATTTTAGTATTTAATTCGTCTACCGAGCTAGCAGACACAATCGCGTTGGTATCATCCGCATAAGTAAGTTAACATCATTCTGTTTAGTATGGGTGTAAGCAGTTGAGTCATTAATGAATATTATAAATAGTATGGGTCCTAAAATGGAGCCTTGTGGAACGCCCTTCTTTATGGTTGTTAATTTCGATTTGTATACCGTTTCTTCACCGTCTATTATTGTTTTAATCTCAACAAATTGTTTCCTATTTGATAAGTAGGATTCCAATAACTTTAAAATTGAGCCTCTAATTCCGTAATGTTCCAATTTCATTAGCAGCATATCATGATTGATCGTGTCAAATGCCGAACTTAAGTTTAAAAATAAACCTCCTACCTTATATTTATCATTGAGTCTACATACTGCATCATCGACTAGTGTATTTATAGCATCTATAGTACCCACATATCGTTGATACCCAAGTTGCCTCTCATTTAATATGGAATTTTGTCGTAAATGTGTTACTAATCTTACCTTGATCAGCTTTTCATAAATTTTTGATAATATAGGTAGCAAGGAAATCAGCCTATAGTTTTTGGTTTCCATTTTACTTCCCTTTTTATGTACCGGAAATACTCGTGCAATTTTAAGCTGATTCGGAAACAAAGTTTGTTCCACACATTTATTGAAAAAATAAGTTAAAGGTTCAGCCAATATATGAATATTATCTTTAATAATTTCGGTGGGTATTTCATCATAACCATGTGATCTTATATTTTCCATTTGCTTAACCATATTTAAAATTTCATGACTAGTAACAGCGGTAAAACGCATATCTGTCACAACTCTCTTCACACTTTGTTCCAGAATTAATTGTGCGGAGATTGAATCACTAGCATTCTTACTTAATGAAATAGTTTCACTAAAATGGCTCGAGAAAACATTTACTACATCCTGTTGATGACTTATGAGATTATTAATTACCTTTAGTACTATATTATGTCCGGTAATGGTTTCTTCCTACTATCATTTACAATATTCCAGATTTCTTTATTAGAATTTATCGCCAACTCAATTTTTTTTTGTATAGCTATTTGTTTTGCTTTTCTCAATATTCTTCTATATATCTGTATATATGTCCTTTTATATTTATCAGCAAACACTCCATTACATATTTTAACATTTAATGACAGAAACCTCTTCATCTTACTAGATACCCTAATACCTTTTGTGATCCACTGTAATGTATTTTTTGGCCCTATTTTTCTCGTTTTTTTCTCATAACAATTTTTAAAAGTATAACTTAATTTATTTAAAAAAGAATTTATTCCTAGGTTGTACCAATTTATTCTGCAAATTTGCTTTCTAAACTTTGCTAAGTTGTGATCACTTAAAACTCTACGACTAATTTTAATACTTTCATTCATGTTACGAATCATTTGATTTTCCAATTTTACCGTGCAAAATAAGCTAGCGTGACCATCTGCTAGACCATTATGCTCTACCCTACTGTCAATATTTGTAGTATCCATGTTGGTAATTACATTGTCAAGACAAGATGTTACATCATTGCGCAAAAAAGTTGCTGAGTCAATTAAATATTTAAAATTATAACATCTTAACAGGTTCAAAAATTCATTTTTTTGTTTATCATTGTTCAATAAATTAATGTTGAAGTCACCGCACAAAATGCATTTTTTACTAAAAAAATGTTCGAAAAAACGCTCCAATCGTTCCATAAAAAAATCAAAATTTTTCTGTATAGGATTTCGATAGCAACAACAAACATAAATATGCGAGTCCATGTCTTTAATACCACAAACTTCAAAATATTCAGACTTATATACTTTTTTGCAGAAAGCATCTTCTTCACATTTTATATCATTTAAAGCCAATATCATTGAACCACCTCGTTTTTTATTAGATCGGAAATTGTAAGCTACTAATTTATAACCCTCTAATTTAAATAAAGGAGCCGAAACCTCATTTAAGAAATGTTCACAGAAACAAACATATTGTAAGTTAGATTTTACAGAATTAATATACAGTTCTATCTCACATTTTTTGTTAGTTACACCACAGACATTTTGATAAAAAATATTCATAAAAATTTTTTTGGACTGCTTATTTAGTTTATTATTATTGACGAAAAAGCAAAATGCAACTTTGTGGAGGTATATCCTCAGTTTGAGTGCCTGTTGTGCACTTCATATTATCAGCTGTTAAACTTACATGGCCAGAAACATCGCCCCTCACATTATTTTTACTATTATTCGAGTTACGTAATTTAGTTATAAAGTTAATATAATTTATTTTATATGTCACTCTCAGTATTTCACGAAGAATTAATTTTGCAACAATATTTACATTTCTAAGCATACGTTCATCATTATGAATATTATTCGACATCAAGGGCACAAAAGACGTATGACTGAACCTTTTACAAATCGATTGAACTAAGTTATTTAACTTCGTTTCATTAAAATTATAATTTTTTTGAATGTCGCATACCAGAATATTTGTACATTTAATTTGGTGTAAAGTAAAATATAAAAATGATTGAAATTCCATTAGATCATTATCATTTGAACCACCTAGAATAATTACATAATTCTCCTTAGTAAAGTCCATACAAAGTCTATTACATGATTTTAATAATTCTGCTAGTTTTGCATTTGGCTTTAAAAAACAAGTAACCTGATAATCCTTTCCTAGTAAACTTTGTAATTTGCCCCTTAAACCGCGACCTGCTTGATCTGAAAAAATCATGACTCGATGTTTGATGTCTTGTTGAGTGCGTAAAATTCGGTTTTCGTTGAGAGACATTACTCCAGCGCCATCTGAACTCACAAAACATGAGTCGTTTATACTCGATCCCGTGTTCTTAATCGGTGTGCTGTTTTGCGTATTCGAGATAGACGCCAGTCCATCAATCGGTTTGTAATAACAGCTTTGAAGATTATCGAAACTTTTTGAGAAAGTACTTTTAAGCTGCAACTTCTGGCGATTAGGGGAGTTAATCAATTGGGAAGTTGTTAAGCCTCCTAAAGTTTTATTAACTGAATTTATTTTTCTATATTGTGGGGAGTAAAATCTTATTACCAATCCAGTTGAATTTCTTCTTCTTCACTGTTATTATTTAGTTTTAAATATAACTGTACGGAGCTTTTGTTTACTTAACGCCGCCATTACTCATACTGATATAACATGTTACATTGAAAATTAACATTACATATAGTACATTTTGCAACTTTATGTTATGTATGTGAACTTTGAGAAAGCCTTTGATTCCATCAAAATACGGGGTTGCAACAACCTGTTAAACGATGATAAGTTGACTGTCGATATATCGAACTGCCAAAGTGTTTGTTGAGTAGGAATACGATGGCTACTCGAGTACAGAAATAGGGTAAGAATCCTATTCAACTGCAGAGATGTGTAAGACAAGGTAACGTTATATCCCCGAAACTCAAATTCAAAGGCATTGGAAGACATTTTCAAGCTACTGGACAGCAATGATTGAGATATTTGCATCAATAGCGAGTAAATCACTCAAATTCCATTTGCCGACAATATAGTCCTAATGGCAGTATAGCTAGAGGATCTCAGCACTATGCTCAATGATTTCAAAAGTGTCATGTCCATTAGTGTAATGCCCATGTCACACCTATACCGGTAGTTGCTGAGAGAACTTCGCTTGAAGTTGTTGGCAAGTCTATTTAGCTAGGACAAATTGTTCAACTAGGTAAGTCTAACTTCGACCGAGGGTTGGGCAGCTTGCGGCAGATTACGCACAGCTTCTCGTCACGTCATCGGTGGCATCGGAGGCATTGGAGGCAGATACAAGCCAAGTTTTGGTCGTTCCTGTAAAATTGCATCGTGTGACAAGCAGGAGTGTAATACCACCGCTCTTAAAAAGTTTGCTTTGGTGGACCAAATCCCAAGAAAACCCACCATTCAGACCCGTTCAGCTACAGGACAATCGCTTTCACCTCTTTGTTCTCCTAAATAATGCAAACCATTATAAACTGCCAGCTTTACAAACTGGTAACCAAAAAGTACCTTGAGGATCACCAGCTGATTAGTGACCGCCAGTACGGTTTTCACCTGGGTCACTCATAATCTGGTGATCTTCTGGTTTACCTGACTCATAGATAGTTGAGGCAGAAGAGTCCAAGGGGGAGGCCCTAGCCGTTAGTTTGGTCATTGGTACAAAGCGCTTTTTTCGAAGCTTCCTTCCTATAGGCTTCCTGATAAACTTTGCAATTAGATCACCAGTTCCCTTGCAGATTGGACATGGAGGTCGTAGTAGACGGTGTATGGTCACATTACAAGCCTAATAATTAGGAGAGCCGCATGCTAGTTTGACCCCTCGTCCACAAAATAACCGTTACCATTACACCCTATCAAACGCCACTGCTAAACACAGGCCTCCCCGTGGATTGCCTCGTAGGGGGAATATTTGCCGTACTTGCCACATCAAATTAGCAACCGCAGTTTTTGCTTTAATTATTTTCCCTACGAATCTTTTTTTGTCTTTGTAGACTGTGTGGGTGTCGCCACGGGATGATATCGGGTAGTGAATATTCTTACATCGCCACTAAATGATACAAAAAAACAAGCGCGTGTTGCCTAGTGATGACATATGGATCTGAGACATGGTCTTTTACTGTTGACTGTATAAGAAAATTCAAGGTCGCTCAATAAACTATGGGGAGGGCTATTCTCGTTGTTTCCTTGTATGATAAACTTAGAAATTAGGATATCCGCAGAAGAACCAGAATAACCGACATAGCTAAACAGACCAGTAAGCTGAAGTGTTATATAGTTATAGCTTAAAAGAACCAACAAACGATGAGGAAGGTTCTCGAGATTAAAGATATTTCAATTCATTCGATTTGAATAAATTGTTAATAATAATTAAAAAAAATTGTTAATGCAAACTCGGTTTATCAACCTGGGAGAAATAGTATTAGAAACGTATAAAAAAAAAGAAAATACACACGAATTGATTACAATCTGTTTTAAAACCGGACAATAACATAAAATCATTAATATTAAGATTGACATTAATTTGATCGCAATAGAATCATAGCAAATTATGCTATGATTCTATTAATTTTCAAACTTCAAATTATATTTATATGTGAGATAGCTTTAACATGATATTGAAGATAATTGCCAAGTGATTACAACAACATACTAACTATGGTGATTAACTACGTTAATAAATCTGGAGCACGGCCCGAGAGAAATTAAAAGCTAAATTAAATTGGATTTCAATGGAAACCAAATTAGGGACGGGTCGTTAGTACAAGAACATCAATGTTGATATCGATGTTGACATCAATAACTCAATATTGATGATCGATGGTCATCGAAAACAATATACACTAGAAGGTATTGCCCGGATTAAATTAAGTTTAATCGAACATATTATCATAAATTTGAAGCTTATTGAAATTGCTATTGAAAGATATTCGTCCAAACGTTATTTTACTAAAAACTTGCATGTTACGTTACGATATATAGCAGGGTGTAAGTGTAGTGGTGATGTAAGAATAACCACTACCCCATATCGTCCCGTAGGAGTATAAGAGGTGACAGAAAGAAAGAAGTCTGGAGATGGGCAGCAGCTTCTTCCTATTAACAAATGAAAAAACTGTGTTTGCCAACCCGCCTGCTCAGCGTGATAACTATGGCAAATAACCCCCTTATGAGGTAATCTTTGGAGAAGGCGTATGATCAGCAGTGGACTTTTGATAGGCTGTAACAGTAACGGTAAATGTTTAGTGGGCGCCAGCGGGGTCACCTTTGACGGCTCAAGACCAAGGTCACATACAACGCTGTGAACACACAACCAACAACTTAAGAAACAACAACTCCAAGGATTCGTCATTACCCTCAATAACCTCTATTATTCACTCCCGAGAATTGTCTTCTGTATTCTACAGCTTCTGCAAGCCAATCCAACTTGTCTTCATCTCGACTCACCGCAGATTTTGAAGGCAGCGTCGAGCAGACTTCTGGCACTTGCTCCGGCCTATGGTTCTCACCAGCATCACTTGCAAATACGTAGTAAGTACGGCATGCATTACATACCGGTATATCACGTCACTTGTCCTTACGCACACAACATGCATTCCCCACTGACATTAAGGACGCACCGACAGCACCGTTACAGTCGTTGTCGTCAACATCCACAAGTTGTGATTAGAACTAGCGTCTTACAGGACTGAGGCCCTAAGTTTCTATAAATTACCACGGAGCAGGGAACCATCCGAAACATTCGTCCGCGTGGATGGATCTGAAGATAGAGTAGAGCAGTACATGTACATATTAGATAAATGAATAAAACACTGCAATCACAGGATGTTTAATAATTTCAAAAATTAGATCATATACAATTATCTCTTATAACATCGAACGTTGATTTATGCTTAGTCAATAACTATGGTCTTATTCTTACCCTTTAAATTATATTAGACTGACATACGTGTTACCATCCTATAAGATGGCCGCATACTGGAGCCAATGGACAACGCATCTGTAAGCTGCCATTAAGAAGATATGGAAGCCTAAAGATGCGTTTTCAGCCCTAAAGGTACCACAGCACAGTCCAAATATCGAATACCATTTTGCTAGCACTAGCGACATATCTGTTGCACTTCTATGAAAAAATACGTCTACAAGCAGTTTAATAAAAAATTAAAATATGAAAAACTATTGGTGAAACCTATTGTACATGCTCTAAGCACATTTAAAAAATTACGTATAACATGATTATACGTAAATTTTTTAACGTATTAAATACACACAAGTTCTCCCTAATAACCTTTTTTTTATAGGAGGGGGCAAACGAGCATGCGGCTCACATGATGGTAAGTGATTACCGCCGCCCATAAATAGAATAGAATAGAATATAATATTTTTTATTCAATATACATTACATGTGTAATTCTTATTGAAAGTCATTTTTTACTTTACCACTGGTTCGAAAAAAACCCTCTGTCCTGGGAAGAACCAGCAAGAAACCCAGCGGGACTCTTTTTTAAATAAATTTTACAATATAAATGATTACGAACTATTTACAAAATTTATTTTAGAAACTGCTTGGAAGCGATCACCTTATTTCCAGGGGTTATTATCAACCATGTATTCATTTATACTATAATAACCCTTTTTATACAGTTTCAGCTTAATAAAACATTTAAACTTGGTAATAGAGAGAACCTGTACACTTTCCGGGACCTTGTTGTAATAGCGTATACATTGCCCCAAGAATGAATTACTGACTCTGTGGAGTCGAGAAACTGGTATCACTAGCTTGTGTTTGTTCCTAGTGTTTACAGAATGTATATCACTTCTTTTACTAAAACTATCTTTGTTTTTGTGAACATATATTAAATTTTCGTAAATATACTGAGAGGCCAAAGTTAATATATTAATTTCTTTAAATTTATCTCTAAGAGACTCTCTCGGTTTAAGATTGTAAATAGCTCTAATGGCCCTCTTCTGTAAAACAAAAATAGTTTCTGAATCAGCCGCATTTCCCCATAGCAAAATCCCATAAGACATTATGCTATGAAAATAACTAAAATAAACTAATCTAGCTGTCTCGACACTAGTGGGACCTCTAATCTTTTTTACAGCATAGGCTGCAGAACTTAGTCTGCTTGCTAATTTGGATATATGGGGGCCCCACTGGAGCTTTGCGTCAAGAGTGATGCCAAGAAAAACAGTGGATACAACAGGGCTCAATTCCTCCCCATTTAAAAACACATTGGTATTCAGATTTTGAACATTCGTTGTTGTAAATTTAACACAATTAGTTTTATTTCCGTTCAAATGCAGATTATTAACGTTAAACCAATGCACTAATTTTGATATAGCATTATTCACTTCGTCACATTTAAATGATTGACGTTTAAGTTTAAAAATCAAGGAAGTATCATCAGCAAATAATACTATATCATGACTATCCCCTACAAGGTGAGGTAAGTCATTAATATACACCAGAAACAGGAATGGGCCGAGAATCGAGCCCTGAGGTACACCCATTAGTACAGGTGACCCGGAAGAACTTTTACCATTGATAATAACCCTCTGTTTTCTATTACCTAAATATGAAATAATAAGTTTAAGCGCTGTGTTCTTGACACCATAGTACTGTAGCTTCCTGATTAATGTCTCATGGTGAACACAGTCAAAGGCCTTGGAAAGGTCACAAAATATACCCAAAGCATCCTCAAAATTCTCCCATGCACAAAAAATATGTTTAATAAGCTCAACTCCAGCGTCAGTTGTCGAGCGACCCCTTGTAAAACCGAATTGATTATTATGTAGCAATTTATTAATATTAAAGAAACTTAACATCTGATCTAAAATAATTTTTTCAAAAATTTTACTTAATGTTGGTAGTACAGAAATTGGTCTAAAATTGGCGGGGTCTAATGTACTACCAGATTTAAATATAGGTATGACTTTACTATGTTTCATTAAATCAGGAAACACACCAGATTCGACGCTTATATTAAATATAGTGGCTAGATAAGGTGCTAATGTATCTATTATAGATAAAATAACTTTAACGGAAATCACCCATAAGTCTGCCGTTTTCTTAACATCAATAGTTTTAAAATATTTAACGATATCTTTTGGCAGTACCCTATGGACTTTAAAAGTATTTGAACAAGCCTTTACATTTTGTTTGAGCAATGATTCGGCGACAGTAGGAGAAGAATTTAATGATTTTGTTGTCAAAAAAGGAACATCAGTAAAATGTTTCTCAAAAGCCATAGCAACTTCTTGATCAGATCGCGTTAAATTATTGTTAATATTCAATTGAAAATCCGAGTTGCGCGGTTTGACCTTGCCCGTTTCACTATTTATTATTCTCCAGGTCATTTTAATTTAAATATTTTAGAATATGTTTTTACATAATCTCTAAATATAACACTACTATTATATGATCTTTTATCATAAAGCTCGTATAACCTTCGCCTAGATTTATAAATTCCTACTGTCGCCCATTCATTAAATGATTTGCGACTGTTAAAAGAGAAAGTTTTAGAAGTAAATATTCTACTAAATTCACAACGTATAATTTCAAATAGTGTAGCATACAAATAATTAGCACTATTTTTAAACGAAAGTGATGGAAGTCTTTTTATTATATTACTTCTAAACCTCTCCAAGCGATGTTCATTTATTGGAACAAACACAACTTTCTTATTTTTCTGTTTTTTGTGTATGTAAGGTAGTGATACTAACTGTCCACAGTGATCTGAACTTAAATTTTGAATAATTGATTTATGCAAGGGCTTAACATCTGTAAAAATGTTAAATATTAATTTATAAATGTAAATTATCTATACAGGTTGCACTAGGCCCAGCAATACGTGTTGGTTCTAAGAATAAATTTACAAGATTATCCGATTTAAACAATGAGCTAAACTTAATACTAATGGAAGAAGTTTCAAGGAGATTGATATTAAAGTCTCCACACATTACAACAGACTTGTTCTGTTTACTAAGTTTGAGTAAAACTTCTTCCACAATCCTTTCAAAATGGTCATAAGTAGCACATGGGGGTCTGTAAACACTTACAACAATGAGGTGCTCGAGCTCGACACAAGCCATTTCTACAGTTCGTTCAACAGAGAGGCTCACAATATCCTTACGTTCTTTATATAATAATGATTTATCTGCTAATATTAAGGAGCCACCGCGTAAACTTTTTTCTCTATTGAAGGAACTGACCACCTGGTGATTTCTGAAATTAAACATGAAATTATAATCTTTTAGCCAATGTTCAGTAATATAAAGGATGTGTATATTGTCACTATTTAAAAACAATTCAACTTCCAATTCTTTGCCCAACATGCCTTGTATATTTTGATGCACCAGGTGTAAACAATTTTTATTACTTATTTGTGGGCTGTATTCAAAATTAATTAAACTCTTATTATTGCTAGAGATTGCATCTATTGTCACATTCACTAATTTAAATTAGTTGGAACTGATTCCAAATTAAATGTCAAATGATTATGCTCAATAAAAGCAGTCTTGGTAGCCAAAAACTTGGCTGAGTTAAAAAGTAAATAATAAGATAGCACATTTGCTATCAGTCTTAAATTATATTTGGACAGGTAATACCTATCTTTTGTCCAAAACTTTTTTATTAAATTATTTATGTCAATTACATGAAATTTATGATTATTATCATTAGAATTATATGTCAAATTTAAATTATTATTACATATTAAATTATGCATTTGTATATTTAAATTATGTCTTAAATTATTTTCTTGTGGCAATCCCTGTATATAAGGCAGTGTGAACAAGACAATTTTGTGTACATTTAAGTTATTAATTTGTTCAATATATCTTAATAACTGTTTGTTGTTGACACTGCCTCTTCTACCAACAAAAATTATTATTGTACTATTTGGGCAAAATTTAGTAACAATAATTTTATTTAAGATATCACTAAAAGATGCTCCAGGCATGCAGCAATTTGTAACTTTTTGTCCCTTTAAAGAGTTATTTAAAGTTATGCCTAGATTTTTTCCCATGTCATCGCTATAAACAAAACGGCAACACCAGGGGAATCGCAGATGCGTTGCCGGCCTTTTAAAAATGAGTACGCTCTTTTCTTGAAGGTCCCTATGTCGTATCGGTCTGGAAAAATCGCTGATGGTAATCAATTCTACAAGGAAGTCGTGCGAGGAAGAAAACATCTTCTAAATCGCACAATGGTGGACCGCCAATCATCCAGATAGTGTGGATGGTATCGGGAGTTCTGCCGCGATGTGCGTTCGTGAAATTTTGCGGCTGGGATTAATCCGAACAATTCCTCAGAGCACTCCCCGTGGTAAATGCGAAAGAAAATGTAAAGGGATGCAACATCTCTTCGCAGTGCCAATGCATCGAGCCGATCGGAAAGGACTCGGTCGTCGACGATTCGGGCCACTCTGCGCTGGATGCAGTCAAGTGGAAGGAGCTGGGAACAGTATTTCATGTGAGGCCGAACCTGCGCCTTGTAAAGTTGCAAGCGGTGTGCCGGCATGAAATAATGTCCCGCTCTGCTGAGCACGCTAAGCTTTTTAGAGGCCAATTTGGCCTTCTTTTCCAAGTGACCACGAAACTGCACGTCACTCAATATATTGACTCCGAGGATTCCGATACTGGCTGAGGCAAGAAGGTGAATGCCTTGGAACTGAGGAGATACGACAAAGGGGTTCTTTTTAGCGGTAAACGCGCAAACTAGTGTCTTCTGAGGATTAAACTGGACTAAATTTAGTCGCCCCCAATCTGAAACTTTGTTCAGCAAAGACTCGACTTCAGACACAAGTTTTTTCCGGTAGTCAGCGACGTTTTCCTAAGAAATATTGGCACGGCCAGTGTATGGAGCATCACCAGTTCTGTCATACGCATAGCAATGAATGTTACCAGTTAGCAACATATCATTGATATGCAGAAGAAACAGTGTTGGTGATATCACACAGCCTTGTGGAACACCAGCGTTAACAGGCTTGTAGTCGGAGCATGCACCGTCTACAACGACCTTGATGCTCCAATCTGCAAGGAAGCTGGAGATCCAATTGCACAATTTCTCGGGAAGCCTATACGAAGGGAGCTTCGAAAGAAGCGCTTTGTGCCAAACCCGATCGAAGGCCTTCGCAATGTCCAAACTAACGGCCAACGCCTCCCCTTTGGACTCTACTGCCTCCGCCCATCTATGGGTCAGGTAGACCAGAAGATCACCAGCTGATCGACCCCGACGAAAACCGTACTGGCGGTCACTAAACAGCTGGCTCAAGGTACCTCATGAGCTGGCAGTTTATAATGGATTCCATTATTTTGGAGAACAAGGACGTGATCGCGTTAGGCCTATAGTTGAACGGGTCTGAGCGGTCGCCTTTTTTAGGGATCGGGTGGACAAAAGCTGTCTTCCATGAATTCGGGACTACGCCTTGGGAGTAGGAGTACCGGAAAAGACGTGTTAGGACCGGTGCCAACTCCGGAGCACACGTCCTCAGCACAATTGGGGGGATTCCGTCAGGCCCACTCAACTTCTGAATGTGCAGGGAAAGGAGTGCTTTGCGAACCGAGCGCTGTGAAAACAGCACATCCGGCATGGAGCACTCACACCGCAGGACGGTCGGCGGTGTTTTCCCCCGTCATCAAGAGTCGAAATGGACGCCAAAAGGGAGCCTAAAAGGTCGGCTTTGTCTTTTGCGGCTTGGGCCAGTGAGTCGTCCTCCCTGTGCAGAGATGGTAGTGATGGCTTACAGAAATTCCCTTGGACAGCCTTGGCGGGACCAGAATTCACGGGTTCCCGAAGGTAGGCGAACTAGTTTCTCGCCAATTCTGCCTATGTGCTCTGACTTTGCCTTGGCAATAACTCTTTTGAAGGACCTGTAGGCGAAGTTATTCTTCTTTTTAAGTGTGCTGGTGTTTACATCCCGAGTCGCCGAAGCCGCAGCCCAGACTTGATAACACTCCAGCTTACTGCGTAACGCAGTTTTACAGGAGCGACCAAACCAAGGCTGAGATCTGCCTCCGATGGGTACCACAGATGATGGAATAAATAGTTTCATTCCCTGTAGCACCACATCAGTGACAGAGTCCGCAACAGCGCTGAGATCATCCGGCGAGAAGCAAACCCGCCCCCATGGGTAGGATGCAAAGAAAGACCGAATTCCGTCCCAATTGACAGATCTGTAATGCCAAACACGGCGGCAACCTGCAGAACGCAACTGCGAGGGGAGCGTGAGTGGCACCACACTCCGGATCAGACAATGGTCCGAAGAGCTGAAAGTAGCATCGACGGAAATCTGATATTCGTCCGGATGAGAGATCAGCAGAAAGTCCAACAGGGAATGTGTATGATCCTCCACATCTGGAATCCGCGTAGGCGAAGTAACCAGTTGTGTCAGACCATATGCCAAGGCAAAGTGATAAACAGATCTCCCCGCATGATCGGTTAAACGTGAACCGATTCATTCGGCGTGGTGGGCGTTAAAATCGCCACTGATCACGATCTGTGCGGATGGGACCTGTTGTAGCAAGGAATCTGTCGCCATTTGGACGTGGTCGATGAGTCGGTCTGTTTTGGCATTACCTCTATGGGACCTATAGAGGCACCCATAGACGCGCGGATGGTCGTCGCTGTCTACGCGTAGCCAAAGGATGGACAGGTCCGAACATTCAAGACTGCCGAGGCGTCGACAACAGATGTCCTTTCTGACATACACGCAAACTCCAGCCCGAGACTCAAAGGAGTGCTCCATTTTGTACCCCGGGTAGGAGAGATACGAAATATCAGCCAAAGAGGACACCTGCGTCTCGGTCAGAAAGAGCAAGGCCGGCTTCGCCGTCTCGAGATGATAGTGGATGGCGTTTAGGTTCGAGTGAAGTCCCCTGATGTTACAGTACAGAGTGACAAACGAGCAAACAGTCCACCTGATGGTAAGTGGTTGCTGTGCCCCATAGACATCTACATCTATCCTCGTTTGCGAATCAAATTGCAGATGCGTTGCCGCCTGTGAGGACTAAGATGGAATGCCCCGTGCCAGTAAAAAGGGTCTACGGTTCTCTACACTCACCATACGAAACACAGCAGTGTAAAGCTGCTATTTGACGCTGGTATTCTGTGAGAGCGTGGTCCTTCCCCGGTCGAGCCGACCCATTCGTGCTACAACTATACTACTAATATAGCTGCAGCATGGCTCTACCACGTACTAAAGGCGGCAGGGGTCGCCTTGGTATTGTTGCTCAGTTTGCCCCGAGCAGTTATGTTTTTGAGCGGAATTTTGCCCATATGATCATCATATCATCATTCAGGTAACTCCATGAAGTCCAAGAAGTATTAAAGTATAGATATACTTAAATGTATACGTCCTACTTACTTTTACTACGTTGTACTATTATTTATTCTGTGCTTTTAAAATATTGTAACAAAAATTTCTGATTGTTATAATAATCAAGTACGTATGAAATTTCGGTTATCAAATATTTTGTCTTTGTACAGCGTTCTTTATGATCCGCTGCAAACAACCGATACAGTATCCACTCACGACGGCGGTTGACGTCGGAGTGAATGAATGAGGCAGTCTATTTAGTAAAATAAATTATTACAAGGCTGCTAAAACACCGAATATTTCCGGATTTGTACACCGAGAAAAATTAATTATAACTAAACAAAATAAAATTAAACTGCCATTTGCATTCCATGGCTTTTCACATGATAGATGAAGAGATTAAAAAATAGATTGAGTTAAACGATTGACATTTTCAAATGTTATCGTGTTTACCACTTGCGGACGTGACAAATTTACGCCATAAGCCACTAAATTCACTTTTTTATATAAAACTAGCAATTAATCGATTTGAAAAAATATTAATAAGTTCATCAAATAATTTTTCTATCTGACAATGTGCATTTATATGTTCAATATAATTGTTAGATGCGATTTGAAGTGATAAGACGTTGGAATCTTGATTTTTGGCGTTAGTATAACATACTATTATAAGCTTGGGATTCGAGACAATTAAAAACTGCCGATTAAAATACCAAAATTGACACTTTAATTAAAGAACACTAATTACAACTTAAAACCACACTAATAATAAAACACAATTGTGCTACTGATCTCTTCCAGTTCGCAGTTGTATCGCTTCGAAGTATTCGCTTGTATCGCCAATTCTATACTGACTCGGTCGCGGTCTATACCGGCCTTATGTAGGGCTTCAGATAGTTTCCAGAACCTTCTACTGTAGGAACTTCTAGAGTATTCGAGTACATGTCGGTCCCGATTGACTAGGTGTCGATAGTTTTAGAAAGTTCTTCCATGGAAATTTCTAGAATGTTCTTGACTCTCCTAGTTTTACTACTCGATACTAGAGGGCACTATTTGTAACTAGTGTCGCCATGTACCATGTATTAATATTAATTGTGGCGCGCAACAATACCTACGCGCTTTGCTCTTAAAGCATACAATATTATTTTTCAGCAAGTATTTTGTACATATTTCTATAAATCCTTAGTATGATACTTTTATGAAATAAAAGCATACAAAGAAGCATGAAGGACAAACAAGCACACAGTCTTTTTGATGGCAAGCAGATTCTGTGGTCATTAGACTATATCTATCAACATATAAGAATCAAAATGATGATACGTTAGATGACTAAGATGGAATGCCTTGTTATAAAAAAAAAGGATCTCGGGTTGCAGGCACTCACCAGATGACGTGGCGCTACCGTTTGACATTGAAGAAAAGGTTAGTTCTTTTAAATTTGGAGCCTGAATTTTACGTGGGGAAGTAAAATATTTCTCAGTTTAGAAGTTCAGTTGTCAGTGAACGAAAAAATGAGACAAAGGATAATATCATGTGCTTTGTAATATTATCTGATATAATAAAATTATATCTTTCTCTATATCTATGACTTTTATGCAATATATGCACGAATTACCACGTAAGTCTACCACGTATAACCACGATACAGCAATGTTATGATTTTAGCACGTATGGGTCGGCTCGACAGGAGAAGGAAAGCTCTCAAAGAATATCAGCCTGAAACAGCAGCATAATGCTGCTTTGTTTCTTATGGATATGTAGAGAATCTTAAATAACCTTAAATTCTTAATCGAGGATGGATGCAGATGTATATTAACCACTGAATCTTATTCCAAGTAGACTGTATGCTCGTTTGTCATCCGTATTTTATATAAAAAATTGAACAGCATTCTTTTACTGGAGGTAGGACTTGTTATCTGCCTAGATGTCCATCTGGGTAGGTGCCAGCCCCACCTACTTCTGCTGTTGTTTTCCAATCTGAAGGGAAGGCAAGGTGTAGGTGTAGGGAGGCAGAATTATTACAGACTGAGAGGCATTCCATCTTATACTCAGAGTTGACGACGAACCTGTGGCTTTCTTTGTTCGCAGTTGGCTGCGGCTGTCCATGATCTGCAGTAGCTACTTAACAATAGGTGAACTGTAGGTTCGTTTGTCACTTCAGTTTTATATAAAAAATGAACAAATAAAAACATTTTAAAAATATCATGATGTATTCACATTTAGATGCGAATTATGATTGACTTACAGTGTGAAGCGGTTTTTGGTTAAACTTTCTCCTATCTTTTCTGATCTCAAAGACTGAACTGAATCGAGTCTTATCCTGTTTTATGCCTCACATTAAACCGTTTATTGTAATGAAGTTGCTGATATTTTTTTTAATCGCAGACTTTAATGTTTTAACTAAAATTGCGAAACCAAGTAATCCAATTCACCACCAAATCGCATGAAACTGAATGGAAGAACAGTGATGATTTCTCTGTGACTTATCTCAACCAAAATAAAATTAATATTTTGTTTTATTTATGGAGCAATTAGTCTACCGCGTCGCTCGAGCGCGTGTTGACGGACTTAACGTGTACATGAAATATTTTATTCTTCAGACATGCAGGTTTCCTCGCGATATATTCATTCATCTAGGAACATGACATAAATCAGCACACACAAGGACACATCTTGGGGATACCTGCAGGTCTGAAAATTAAAATATTTTGAGGACATTATGAAGTTCGTCAATAAGCACTAGAGCAGCGCAGCGGACAATTACCCTTTCATCATTCCCCACAATCACAGGACCCGTTTCGGGTTAATGGATTCTCTTCCGAAACAGTAATTAGTAGAGGAAATGTAATAAGGTAGTTTATCAAACTATTTTTAATAAAAGTGTTTGTTCCGTTCTTTTAAAGTTACAGTTGCACATTTAAAATAATTGTAATTTAATATTGGGTTATAAATATGCTAAACACGTTTCAAATAAATAAAATATATTTACCACATTTTTTGCAAGTCTATCACTAAAATAATACGTCATCAACTTATTCTCAGATATTTTGACTAAAGTAATCCAGGCAATCTACCGAGATCCGTACCATAATCCATTCCCTTAAGAATAAATCTCTTTTGATAGACTTGCAAAGCTGCTTACAAAATAGTCTGTAAACACGCTTGTTATTAATCAAACTGGAATACAATATCACTTCTAGGGCAGACACTCTTGACAAACACGATGGAACTTATGTACAATAGGTGCCAGCCTATTTCATTCAGGAACCGTAACTAGTATTCTTAAAAAAAAAAAACATACAACACTCTGTAGTTTGAAATACATCTAGGTATGCATTGCTGTTTGGCAACAGTAATAATGTGTATACATAAATAATTGTTTCTGGTCTGAAAGTATTGAAGATTATTATTCGTTTTTTTTAGTTAAAATAATAATAATAAGCATTAGTATTTTCATTTTTACAAAGAAAGACATTAAATTGGTAAAAATTACTTCGCGTACATCTGCTCGATAATATAAAATTATGTGACTTTCCTAGTTTGAAGAACACCTCCCGCCCCCCTCAATTGCGTGCACCATACCCGTCACCACCAATTCCAGCACCACGACACTAAGAAGGACACACCATCAACGACACGACAATACGTCACGTGTTTCGCCTCTACACGAGGCATCCTCACTTGTAGACTCTCCGGTGGCTGAACTATAAGTGAGCGGCGAGTCAAAATAGCTGCTATTTATACAATTCGCTGACGCAACTGCTCCCCACTTAAGTAGCGAGCATCGTGACATGCGATGAAACATGCGAGCGGTAACTAAAAGAAATTAATATATTAACTTTGGCCTCTCAGTATATTTACGAAAATTTAATGTATGTTCACAAAAACAAAGGTAATTTTAGTAAAAAAAGTGATATATATTCTGTAATCACTAGGAACAAACACAAGCTAGTGATGTCAGTTTCTGGACTCCACAGAGTCAGTAATTCATTTTTGGGGCAATGTATACGCTATTGTAATAGCGTATACATTGCCCCGGTATATATATACAACAAGGCCCCGGAAAGTGTACAGGCTCTCTCTATTACCAAGTTTAAATATTTTGTTAAGCTGAAACTGTATAAAAATGGTTATTATGGTATAAATAAATACATGGTTGATAATAACTCCTGGGAATGAGGTGGTCGCTTCCAAGCAGTTTCTAAAATAAATTTTGTAAATAGTTCGTAATAATTTATATTGTAAAATTTATTTTAAAAAAAGAAATCCCGCTGGGTTTCTTGCTGGTTCTTCCCAGGACAAAGGGATTTTTTTTCGAACCAGTGGTAAAATAAAAATGACTTTCAATAAGAATTACACATGTAATGTATATTGAATAAAAAATATTCTATTCTAAAGGGTTTTTCAACAAGAACTTTGTTTTTCAATTGGGGCAACACCAAAAACATGACAGTTTTGACATTAAGTTTTTTGACCTATTCGTAGTAGATGCCAGTAGATGCTTTGGCAATTGCTACAATGAATTCAATTTCGCTCGAAAACCGCATTAAAATAATTAAAATCCACTATGAAAATGGTGGTTCTGTTAAAGTTACGTTTCGTAAAATTCGTGATATTTTCGGACAACATAATCGTCCTTCCGAGACCGCTATTAAGAATTTGGTCGCTAAATTTGAATCGACAGGCTCGGTACAAAATGCGCCAACACCAACGCGTGTTCGACCGGGTCGTTCAACCGAAAACATCGCAGCCGTGAGCCACAGTGTTGAAGAAGATCCAAATTTGTCAATTCCTCGACGTTCTCAAAAATTGGGGTTATCTAAAACCACCACATGGCGAATTTTGCGTAAGGATTTGGCTTTGCAGCCTTACAAGGTTCAACTGGTGCAGGAATTGAAGCTGACCGACCATTCACTTCGCTGTAGATTCGCTCAATTCATTCAGGAACAGCCCGCTGGTTTTTCTGAAAAAATCATTTTTTCAGATGAAGCCCATTTTCACTTGTCAGGGTACGTCAACAAGCAAAATTGCCGCATTTGGGCTTCTGAAAATCCTAAAGCGATTATTGAGAAGCCATTGCATGCTCAACGTGTCACTGTATGGTGCGCTATGTGGTCTGGAGGCGTGATTGGGCCGTTTTTTTCGAAGATGAGGCTGGAAATGCGGTAACGGTCAATGGATCACGCTATCGCGAGATGTTAACATCTCAATTTTGGCCTATTATTGATGACATCGATATCACAAACATGTGGTTTCAAGAGGAAGGTGCCACATGTCACACAGCCAACGAAACGATCAATTTATTGCAAACCAAATTTCCCGATCGCATAATTTCACGAAATTCAGCTGTTAAATGGCCAGCCAGATTGTGTGATTTAACACCATTGGATTATTTTTTGTGGGGCTATGTTAAGGACAGAGTCTAAACGGAGCCAATCGAATCGATCGCGGCCTTAAAATTCAAAATCAGTGATGTGATTTACGAAATAGATCCGCCATTTTGCCAAAAAGTGATTAAAAACTTTGATGAAAGAATCGACATCTGTCAGCGTGGTCGTGGTGGACATTTGCCAGATATCATTTTTCATTCATAATTGCCATACTTTTCTCTTCGTAATACAATAAAAATTTGAATCATCTTCATCTAAACTCTTTGTTTTAGAAAACAAAGTTCTTGTTGAAAAACCCATTATTCTATTCTGGTAGATAAAATTCAATACGAGATAAAAACAAATTATTGCTCGCTGAGTGACTTTAAGCTTGTGGAGTAGGTTTCAAGTCTGTTAGTTCTTTCGTAATTCTGAATAAAAAAAATACTCAAGGTTATTTCCAACCAAATTAGGCAGAGTATCTGTTTACCCCTTTTGTTCCTATGCCCTTATTTGTTTTCACTTGTTACCATTCCATTAAACGTAACGAAAACACGATCAATTTGTCACCGAATAATGAAGATTAATGTGTTATCTCCGGAGTAATCACTGAAATTAAAATTAACGAATCGTGTTATTATCGAGACGGCATTTCATTTATTATGGAATATAAATTATTCAGTAGCATTAGCGAAATGTTAGTAAATTAATTCTGTGTAATATGTTTAATATAGGTAAATCTGTATTATTTTTTAAGTAATATCAAAAGATAAAATAAAATAAATTTGATTGATACTTTGTGTATAATTATCACATTTATTTTTAATTCAGTTTCGAATGTTTTTTTTTTTGCTAATGTTATACGTTCTCAAGTTATAGTTTACTAGTTAAGATTCTTTGAATCGAAGATCGAAGGTTAGTCGTAGAATACAAAAAGGTTATAAACGCAGATAACATTGTCAGTATGAACTAGGTATTTTTGTATTGTTATTCTTTAATTTTATACAATAATATGCCTCTCACTGTTAGAAAATCAGTTTTAAGGAAGGTATTGCTATGGTAAGGTATTAATGTCAGTTTCTTTTTTCTGCCGACTTCAAAAAGGAGACGGTACTCAATTCGACTGTATGTTTTTTTATGTGTGTTATCTCATAACATTTTACTGAGTGAACCGATTTCGATGATTCTTTTTTTTATATGAAAGCTGATACCTCTCGTGTGGTCCCACATGAATTTGATTAAGGCCAGACTAATAGAAACAGAAACTTTTTTATTCAATATACATTATAAATAATACTTATTGAAAGTCACTCTTTTGTTTGATTACCACTGGTTCGGAAAAAACCTCCGTCCTGGGAAGAACCAGCAAGAAACCCAGCGGGACTTTTTTTTAAATAACAGCTTACAATCATGTACGTTACACAATTAACCACACAAAACAAATTAGAAATAGCTTGGTAGCGATCACTTTATTACTATTACTAAATAATTTGGTAAGTATTAAGGAATTCCACAAAGCACGGTCCTGAGCCAATCGACTTTCTGCTTCTCTTACCACATCGTTACTTCATCTAGAAATGGACCGCGTTACACTTAGCCAATCGGCAGGAGGCTACCACTCTAGAATATTTTTTTCTCATTGGTCGTCGGTTCTTCGAGTTATATGGCTAGCTATTGCCAAGTTATCTAAAGTTAGTTTACTGATCCGTTATTATCACTTTTAGCAAAAACAAATTAGCGTTTAATTCACAAATTGTTATAAGCTATATATATATATATATATATATATATTGCAAGCTTTACTTCTAGAAAGATGATTGAAGATTGACATATATGATGTACTTAACACGTGACGTGATAGTGACGTAAAATATTTGTCGCCCTATCTCATCGTCATTCAAGAAAACTAGGAGTATAGATTTTTATGGAATAAGGGTGACAAACAAGCACACAGTCCACCTGATGATAAGTGGATGCTGTGGCCCATAGACATCTATATCAATCCTCGATTAAGAATCAAAATTCAGATACGTTGCCACCCTTGAGGACTAAGATGAAATGTCTCGTTTCCAGTAAAAAGGGTCTCCGGTTCTCTACATTCACCATACGAAACACAGCAGCACTGAGCTGCTATTTTAAGCTGGTATTCTGTGAGAGCGTGATCCTTCCCCGGTCGAGCTGACCCATTCGTGCTACAAGTATACCAGTAATATAGCTGCAACATAGCTCTACTAGGTAAGAATAGTATCTCCTATGTCGTTTATGTACTATATTATTATTAAAATAGTTGTCTATAAGTTTTCAAATAATGTCAGGAATGGCATGAGCATCGAATAGAATTAGAAGGATGTCCTCGTACTTATTTGAGTGCCAGTCTTACTACGAATACAATCAACAAAAGTCTGGCAGTCGTGGCTATTTATATACCGTATATAACAATATAATTATGATAATCAAAAAAGGATAGAATATGATTGGAAATACATACAAACATTAACATATATATAAACATTCACGCCTATTGCCCAAAAGGACTACGACTAAGGATTTCCATTGCATACGATCCTGACTCCTCCCTCTCTCACTGTTTTTCTTGAATGGAAATAATAATGCTGAAAGTTTAAAATCCCTAACTCTCTAAAAAGTTAAAAAAAATTAAAACACTTTTCATCGTACACATAAAGACCCAATTAGCTAAAATATAAAAGGCTTCTGTACGGTTTCAGTCTGTTTCAAATTAAATTAATTAGTTGAGGACAATCGGAGGATAGTATTTACTTAAGCTAGTTAAAAAGATTTGTTCGCTGCTAATACCTAGTTCCTATAAAAGACGATCTGGTGCATTAAGTGCAAAGTGCATGTAAAACAATTTCTATAACAAATTTCACCTTTATCATTAAGCTAGTAAAACTGCATTATAGCGCACATGCGTCTAAATATAGGAAGGTTAAACCTGCAAGACGGATTGTCATTCGCAATACCAGACATTCTGGGCTTTTAACGCTGCCCGCCCCTACGCTGGCCTGCTTATTTATACCTGGCGTAAAAAATAGTTATATCGCGATCTATCGGAAGCCATAAGACAATAAGATCTTTCTGTCATATTCCGTAGTCCCCACGGGGCATAATAGTAATGGATACTATTACATAGCTACATGGCACCTGGGTATAACAAGCTACGCATTATTTTTTTTTTATTATTAAAAAAACTTTACTCTCTCACAAGTATTTTCTCCTGTATCACGGAGTTAGTTTACATACAAACAAACCTACAGCCTTACCTGGAACAATCATTTGTAGATCATACACATACTTAATCCGTGCGGGATTCGACCCCGCAGCCTTCAGCACAGCAACTTAAGGCCAAGCTACCGCACCACTGAGCCATAATTGATAAGCACCATTTATTTAAGCTTACCGTTACCGTTACAGCCTATTAAAGTCTATTGCTGAACATAGGCCTCCCCCATAGATCGCCTTATAGGTTTTTTGCCATAGTTGCCATGCTTGGCTAGCGGGTTGGCACAGTCATTTTTTTTGAAAATTAGCTTGAATATATCCAAAGGAATAGAGATCTGATCTGACTTTATACAAAATATTTAGGTAAATTTCTCTTTTTAATATTTTGCTCTTTTTATGGCTTCCATGGACCGCATTAGTCACTGTCAGATGGACTGTCAGTTCGTTTATCACTTCACTTTTCTAAAAAGAATCTTGTTAACAGTTGGAATAGAAATTGCGCGGATTGAACTCCGTTTTTGTAGTAATCGCGACACTTCTAATTGAAATAAAAATAAAAAGAATTTGATTTGGAATTGCTACTTAATTTACCTACGGTGAGAGAAAATTAGTCTGGTCCACCAGGAAGGGTAAATGAAATAGGTAAACTCACGGTTAGCGGCAGCGGCGGTCAACTTCAACTTGGCTTCAAGAATATCTTCGGATGTGGAAGGCTTCAGTCTTCCTTAACCACACTCCAGCGTGATTATATAGTCTATGCACACAGCTGGGTCGACCCGGCACACTCATTAACGCTTAATTACATTGATTTTAATTTGGAAGGTTTAGAAAAGAACAGCCATTACCGATGCAGTTTATCTTGAGTCTCGATTACATGTGGGTATAGATCGCGTCGACTTCTTTTGCAGACGCTTTTGTTGTAGGCCAACAGATGACGCCATAAGTTTTGTTTTGCATATAATTGGAAGGAAGGACGTGATAGAAAAATAAGGAAGGCATGCCAGTACATAATTCCCCCAACTTGAAATTGTTTCAGATTTCATGAGTAATAAAAGCAGTTCTCCGTATAAAACTAAATACTTCATGAAATAGAAACTAATTTAGAATAATATCTACCTAGCTATAATATTAATACTTGAATTTGAGTCGCATACCTATTAGAAAGGTATGTAAGGCAACAAAATTTAATAACTAACTATACCTACAAGCTAAATAGCAAAAAAACTATAATATTAATTATGAGAAAAAATTAACTTTTTTATAAGTATAGCTATATATTATTGATTTAAAGGTAGAGGAGACACAGTTTATTTACTGGTCTCTTATGGAGTCCATTAGTAGTGCGTAGGGTGACCACGCGCACTACACCGTCTTTGCCGGGATGCACGTCTTGAACTCTACCTGAACGCCACTCTAGTGGTGGTAAATTGCTATCGACTTTAGTAAGAATTGTTATGAGCTCCTCGAATGTCAATACTTGTAACCCTATAACGCGTTTTAAGTGAAACTTCATTGATTTTACACCGCTCTCAAATATGCCACCAAAATTACTCCCGGTAGGAGGGTTCAGTCGCCAGATATTTCGTTTCGCAAGACTAGACTCAAGCGAATCCTTATTCTTACAAACCATTTGTTGTAGTTCGTTAAGGTAACGGCGGGCATCAATAAAGTTAGTGCCGCAGTCGGTGACTATGAAGGTACAAAGGCCACGACGTGATACGAAGCGATCTAACGCCGCAAGAAAAGCAGAAGTCGATAGCTCGGTTACTGCCTCAAGATGGATAGCCTTTACCGCGAGGCAAACGAATACACACACGTAGGCCTTGTATGTACGAGCGTTTCGTCTATGACTTTCCTTCACTATGAATGGACCGGCAAAGTCGATTCCGACATTTTGGAAACACCGCGTCGGTTGTACTCTTGGTGAAGGAAGATTTTCCATTAAAGGCTGACAAGCAACCGGTTTTTCTTTAAAATATGCTATGCATTTAGGTAAACGCGACCGAATTAAGTTACGGATGCCAAGTATCCAATATCTACGCTGAATAATCGATTGAAGAGTACGAGGACCACAGTGTAAGTAATTGACATGAAAGTGATCTATGATCAACAAGAATAAGCGTGAAGCCTTCGGCAACAATACGGGACGTTTTACTGTTGCCGGTAGATTAGAGTGCTTTAGACGGCCCCCAGTCGCAGCAATCCCGCATCATCAATAAATGGACTTCGTTTTTTGACGGATTTGGTGGCTTTGACTTCATCTGTAAGATGAAGTTTTTTTTCATGTCGAACCATATAGACGATAGACTGATCCAGCTCTGATACATTCAGGAAGTTCTTAGTTTTATAGTTTCGTGTGAACGCTGCTACAGCACGCAGACACCAAGCTAGCACACGCTGGACGCGGGAAAGTGTAGAGTAGCGGCCTAACAGTCCACTAATAAAGTCAAACTCAGCAGAGCTAGTATCCGTTTGAGATACATGAGCAGTAGAACGCAACTCGGGTACGGAATCTTGTGATTCCCGCTTGCACTTTACTGGCCAAGTGGAGGAATCATTAGCGAGCCAATTTGGACCTGACCACCACGTACAACATGTCGCTAGCTGTGAACCGCTACGATCTCGACTGCAATGATCGGCAAAATTATCATATGTCGATACGTGTTGCCAGCTATCAACTGATACATCGTCGATGATTTTCGCAACGCGATGGGAAACAAAAGTCTTCAGTTTATGAGGTTTCGTGTGTAACCATGCTAGAACCATGTTACTATCAGTAAAGGCAATCATTTTACTGAGAGGGATTTTATCTCGCAGCAAGTTTTGCATGTGCTTAAGAACTCGCCCTAAAAGGACAGCACCGCAAAGCTCTAGACGGTTAACCGTTAGTGGTTTTAGAGTTGCAACTTTTGATTTTGCAATCAACAGATGCGTGTTAAAAAGGTTTGGTTGCCACGAACTATCCTCAAGTACACACAACATCCATATGCCTTTGAAAAGCCATCACAAAACCCAATCAATTGATAACTCTTGGCGTCATCATATGTAACTCTACGAGTCAGTTTAATCTGTTTAACATGTTGCATTTCAGAGATGAAGTTGTGCCATTGGTGAGCAACCTCAGGTGGAACGTGTTCTTCCTAACTTAGCTGAAGGCGCCACATGTCTTGAATCAATAGTTTGGCTATAAGAACAACAGGAGTGAGCCAACCAATTGGGTCATAGATGCGAGCGATATTTGTTAATATTGCACGCTTTGTTAAATTGGAATTGAACCCGGACACTGAATAATTAAAGAAGTCGTCTACGGGCTCCCACTGTATACCAAGAATTTTAAGGATATGGTCGTGATTTTCATCGCAAAAGGCCCTAGGTAATTGACAATGTTCAGACGGTAGAGCTGCAATAAATTCGGCCGAATTACTACTCCATTTACGTAGCTCAAATTGCGCACAGCTCAGTAGTTTAATAAGTTCATCTTTGAGCTTAAGTGCCTGTTTAAGAGATGGCGCTCCGGTTGTTATGTCGTCCATAAAAGTGTCATGACGTGTAACGTCAGCCGCTTGAGGATACTCAGAAGCATGATCGACCGCTAATTGATGGAGAGTACGAATGGCTAAGTACGAGTATGGTGAACTGCTCACACCGTATGTCACAGTATTTAATTCGAACTTACGCACGGGATCAGCTGGAGAGTTTCTCCACAACACGTGTTGCCACCCTCAATCTTCCGGACGCAAATCTATATTGCGATACATTTTCGAAATATCGGATGTGAACACTATTGCGTGAAGACGAAATTTTGTCAGAACATCAACAATGTCATTTTGAAGCTTAGGCCCAGTGTACACGATATCATTTAAAGATTTTCCGTTCGTAGTTCTGGCACTTGCATCAAAAACGACACGGAGTTTTGTCGTAGTACTCTCAGGGCGGAGTACACAATGATGCGGAATTACAAATTTACCTGATCCAACCTCTGCGGGTTGCATATGGCCCAGAGCTGAATATTCAGTCATAAAATCAGAATAGTCCTTTTTTTAACATTGCGCTCAAGCTGCTTTTCGAGTTTGAATAAGCGTGATTTTACCATATCGAAAGATTCACCCAGATCATCCCAAGGCTTCTTCAGTAACAAAGGAACGACGTAACGACCATCAGGCTTACGTGACACAAGAGTAGAGTAGAGTTCTTCGCATTTAACATCTTCAGGGTTCGAAATAAATATTTTCAGTGGTTCTTCGACCTCCCAAAAACGCTTGACCACGTCATTCAAAAGCCGGGTGGAAGTAACGAGGGAAGAAACCATAGGTGGAGGGTGACAGGTGTGATCAATTTTGCCAGTGAGCGCCCACCCAAAGACACTATGTAGTGCGACTGGTAAACCAGGACCTATCTCTAGGCGTTGGCCATCATAAATTTTATGGAATAGCTCTGCACCCAGCAGCATGTCTATTTTACTGGGTTTGTCGAACTGTTTGTCTGCTAGATGTTTAAAATTTTCACGAACCTTAAAAGGTACTTCTACAACAGGCATTTTACTTGTTATTGTATTCATTATTATGGCATTAATAGTGAAGTTTGGACTATCAGAATCCGTTGGCATTACCACGTATGAAGTTTCACCCTTTATTTGATGCACTACATTTTTTCCTAAGCCTGCTACAGCTAAATTGCAGCGGCGAATGGGCAACCCTAAACGTTGAGCGAGTGATAACGTCATAAAACTATCCTAAGTTCCACTGTCAACAAGTGCGCGGGCGGTAGTATACTGAGCGGGAGCACCGCAACCGCGCACGCGCACTACACATGTGTCGAGCAAAACGAGAGCACGACTATGACCAACGTGAGCGCTGGTAGTTACGGATCTTGCAGTCGCGGTCAAGTAGTCAGCCGTAACTACTGTTTTATCGATAGTCCTGTCAGTGGAGCAACACCGAACAGCAACAATGGTAGTGTTATCGTGGAGCAACGAATGATGACGCTCACCACAAGTTGAGCATGTAATTTTTGAAAAACATTTATCGGCATTATGATTTAAACGTAAACAATTCATGCAAACATTTTTATTAGACAATAAGCCGTATCTTTCAGAAATATCAAGTTCTTAAAACTTAGGACATTTAAAAAGCGCATGTGCTGCCCCTTAACACAGACAATCAGCTGTTTTATTTACAGTATTTGAAACTATAGCAGTGTTCGACGGCAACGATGTGGATTTAGGATACTGTTTATTATTGTGACTATTTCGTGTCCAGGTGGCACGTAAATTAATTTTATATAACTGTCCCGATTTAAAATCAGACCCGAAACAGTTACTTGATTGAATAACCTCTAGAACTTTGACATAACTTTGTAAAAAAATCAACAAATCAGAAAAGGTAGGAATTTGTTCCTCATTTCGCAGCTCAAAACGTTTACGTGTATCGGAATCTAAAACACGCGCAGCTAAATTAAATAAAATAAACTCATCTAATTTCTTAATTTTCATAGCTTTAAGAGCATTAACGGTTTCATTCAACACGTTGATTAAATTACGTAAATCGGCATAATTACTGGACTTCAAAGGAACGAAGCAACAAATTTTATCCAAGAACGTTGCGGCCAAAATTCGTTTGTTTTGGAACCGCTCGATAAGTGGGTCAAAAACAATTTGGTAGTTATCAGAGAAAACAGGCACTCCTTTTGCAATAGACAACGCTGAACCCGAGAGACACGTCAACAAATAACGAAACTTTTCGATTGACTTTATATTATTGTTTTCATGTACAAGTGTGGAAAATGTATCGAAGAAAGTTTGCCAATGTTCAATGTTTCCATCAAATTTCGGTAGCTCGAGTTTCGGTAAGCGTGCTTGCGCGTATGGTTTCGTACTATGGTATGAAAATCCGAAAGTCAAACTCGGATCCGGGTCGCGTTGCGGGTCGGCTCGAGTGCGACCCTCGCTTAGAGCAGCCCTGGCGGCATCGACGGTGTAGTACATGTGGTCAAACGCAATCACGGGCTTTATATCAATAATATCGTCCGGCTTTAATTTCAACTTTAAATCATTTATTTGATTCGTATAATCTAAGAATTCTTTATGCACTAACTCAATACGCTTAAACCTAGACTCGAATTGAGACGCAGAAGTTGTGTCCGTTTGGATATTCTTCGATAAATCACATAGTATTTGAATTTCTCGAAATGCATATTCCCTTTGAATAGTAAGCAACTTGAGTTGTCTCTCAATTTCACTAGCGTTCGACTTTGCTTTTTCTGTCAATATGTTTGAAAATATAACAAATAAATATATATTATAATACACCTATTGAAACAATTTGGGCGGTGCTGCAGTCCCTTCAGCGGTGCCAAGTTGACTGTCGGTATATCGAAGTGTGGAAGTGCTTGTACATTAGGGCTACGATGGCTATCCGAGTACAGAATCAGAGTACGAAACTAATCCAATTGCAGAGAGGTGTAAGACAGGGTGACGTCATATCCCCGAAACTCTTCACCGCTGCATTGGAAGACGTTTTCAAGCTTCTGGACTGGAAAGGATACGGTATCAACATCAATGGCGAGTACATCACTCACCTTTGATTTGCCGACGATATAGTCCTTATGGCAGAATCACTGGAGGACCTAAGCACTATGCTCAATGACCTCGATAGTGTTTCCCAACGGATAGGTCTTAAGATGAACATGGACAAAACAAAGATCATGTTCAATGTCCATGTCACACCTATGCCGGTAGTTGTTGGGAGCACTAAGCTTGAAGTTGTTGACGAGTATGTTTACCTGGGACAAATAGTCCGACTAGGTAAGTCCAACTTCGACCGAGAGGTCAATCGACGGATTCAACTCGGCTGGGCAGCGTTCGGGAAGCTACGACACATCTTCTCGTCAGACATACCTCAAAACCTGAAAACGAAATTGTACAACCAGTGCGTGTTGCCAGTGATGACTTACGGAACTGAGACGTGGTCCTTCACTGCTGGCCGTATGAGGAAGCTCAAGGTCGCTCAGCGAGCTATGGAGAGGGCTATGCTCGGAGTTACTCTGCGTGATAAACTTAGGAATGAGGATATCCGCAGTAGAACCAGAGTAACCGACATAGCCCAACGGATTAGTAAGCTGAAGTGGCAGTGGGCCGGCCATATAGCTCGAAGAACCGACAACCGATGGGGAAGAAAGGTTCTCGAGTGGCAGCCTCGTACCGGTAGGCGAAGTGTAGGGCGTCCCCCCACGAGATGAAGTGACGACCTGGTAAGACACGCAGGAAGTCGATGGATGCAGGTGGCTTAGGACCGTGCTTTGTGGCATTCTTTGGGGGAGGCCTATGTTCAGCAGTGGACTTGTGAAGGGCTGTAATGATGATGATGATGATGAAACAACGTAACAGTTAGCGGCAGCGGCGGTCAATTTCTACTTGGCTTCAAGAATATCTTCGGATGTGGAAGGCTTCAGTCTTCCTTGACCACACTTCTGCGTGATTATATAGTCTATGCAAACAGCTGGGTCGACCCGGCACACTCACTAACGCTTAATTACATGATTTTAATTTGGAAGGTTTAGTAAAGAACAGCCATTACCGATGCAGTTTGTCTTGAGTCTTTATTACATGTGGGTATCGATTGCGTCGACTTCTTTTGCAGACGCTTTTGTTGTAGGCCAACAGATGGCGCCATAAGTTTTGTTTTGCATATAATTGGAAGGAAGGACGTGATAGAAAAGTAAGGAAGGCAAGCCAGTACATAATTCCCCCCACTTGAAATCGTTTCAGATTTCATGAGTAATAATAGCAGTTCTCCGTATAAAACTAAATACTTCATGAAATAGAAACTAACTTAGAATAATATCTACCTAACTATAATATTAATACTTTAACTTTGCTATTTTAACATGTGATATAAGTACCTTTTACATTGATATAAGGTTAATTTTAAACTAGTTATAACAGATAAACGATAGGTGTAATTAATCTGGGATTTTTTTAACAAATGTACACGAAACTGGTTAAGTTTAAGAGAGAAAACATCCTTGGGATCATTAATAAACCACGTATTTATTGCGTTACACAGACGAGGAACTGGTGAATGTTTTCCTAAAACAGTCCTGCGGAATGGCGGATAAAATAGAGAAACGGGTTTCCTTGGAGCCCTGAAGGGTATCCTGAAATTAAAAAGGTTTAGGAGCTGAGGGCAGTCAATTTGATTATTAAAAATTTTATAAATGAATAGTAGGTCTAAAAGGGTCTTTCTTTTATTCAACGAGGACATTTTAAAGTGTTTGAGGTTTTTATAATATGATAACTTTTTCTTTGACACTTTGGAGATGGGAGATAAAGGCCATAAAAAGCGTTTTTGGACCTGTTCTATTCTTAATATGTGCGTTGCATAGTGTGGCCTCCATACAACAGGGCAGTATTCAAGAAGACTGCGTACTAGTGCTTTGTACAAATTGATACGTTTCTGTAAGTTTTTGAACATTTTACTGTTTCTAATAATAAAACCCAGCATATTAGATGAGCGCCTAACAATGCTTTCAATAAGTGGTACGAAAGTTAATTTGTTATCTAGAATTATTCCCAGGTCCTTAATTCTATCAACTTCTTTTAATGGTTTACCAATATTTGGATTTAATATTTGGATTTACTGTGGTAGAGCCACGCAGCAGTTTTTGCTGTTGCACGTATGGGCCGGCTCGTGCCGAATTGGTAGCATGACCTCACAGAATACCGGCGTGAAGTAGAAGCTCTGCTTCTGCGTTTCGTCTGGTGAGTGCAGGTGGCCGGAGGCCCAATTCCCCCCCCCCCCCCCCCCCATCAACATGGTAGCGGAATTACACGATAGACTACCCCAGGAGGGTACCAGTAATCCTGGAGAATCCCTCGCTGAGCATCCACGACCATGTTATTCCGATCCTGAGCGTGGGTGCTCAATTGTGGGGGCGGGGGGCAAAATTCCGCTCAAAAACATAACTGCTCGGGGCAAACTGAGCAAGAACACCAGGGCGACACCTGCCACGCTATCCGTGAATTTCTGCAACATCAGGGGACTTCACTCTAACCTAAACGCCGTCCACTACCGTCTCAAGACGGCGAAGCCGGCCTTGCTCTTTCTGACCGAGACGCAGATTTCCTCTCCAGCAGATATTTCGTATCTCTCCTACCCGGGGTACAAATTGGAGCACTCCTTTGTGCCTCAGGCTGGAGTTTGCGTGTATGTCAGAGAGGACATCTGTTCTCGACGCCTCGGCAGTCTTGAAGGTTCGGACCTGTCCATCCTTTGGCTATGCGTAGACAGCTACGATCATCCGCGCATCTACGGGTGCCTCTATAGGTCACATAGCGGTAATGCCGAAATAGACCGACTCATCGACCACGTCCAAATGACTACAGATTCCTTGCTACAACAGGTCCCATCCGCAGAGATCGTGATCCTTGGCGATTTTAAAGCCCACCATGCCGAATGGCTCGGTTCACGTTTAACCGATCATGCGGGGAGATTTGTTTATGACTTTGCCTTGGCATATCGTCTGACACAACTTGTTACATCGCCTACGCGGATTCCAGATGTTGAGGATCATACACCTTCCCTGTTGTACACATATATGTGAAAAATTGAGTCTTGATTACATGTGGGTATCGATCGCGTTGACTTCTTTTGCAGACGCTTTTGTTGTAGGCCAACAGATGGCGCCATAAGTTTTGTTTTGCATATAATTGGAAGGAAGGACGTGATAGAAAAGTAAGGAAGGCAAGCCAGTACAAATCTGAATACTTTAAATCTGGTATATTTATATAGGTATATGGTATAAGGTACGGCAGAGGACATGGAATCTTTCCAAGTCACAAAATGGACGTAATGGGTTGACAGTTACTCTTGCCGTAGCACTTAAGTACATGATATCGTAATAGCCAATCACGAGCCTACTGCTGAACATAGGTCTGCCTATAGATATACTTATACGACAACTATTTCCCGTTGTAGGTGCTTGTGACGGGAGGCTTAGCAAATGTATATTTTTATTATTTTCATATTGTTGGCAGGAAGTCAGTGCTGCTTACCTCGTTTCAAATTATCTACTGTGCTCCTGAATCTACAATTCTAATACATAATATTTACATTAATGTTTTTGTATACTTTATACTCATGTGTTTCATGTTAAAAAACGACACTACAAAACAACATTTGTTTTTCATTAATGCACAAATAATATTCTAAGTAAGTACTAAAAATCCTTTTAAATCTTTCAGTTTAAAAACAGAATCGCAGTGCAAATTCCTGCACTGGCCAATGAGCTACATGTGGTTAACATCGCCTCCCTGGAGATATTTCGTTAGTTAGCTACAAAGAATTCGCTCTCTGGTACAGTGCAATATTTTTTTATATATTTTTATTTTATGTTAGTGCAGTCAGTTATTAGTTTAATTTGTCAATGTGTGGGATGTAACTTTTTTTTTTATTTTAAGAGAACGTTTTTGCATACACTATACGTACCGTAAAACAATACCTATATGTATTATAAAACGGGAAAACGAACCATTTTTTAAAAATAAAAACTCGGCAAAACAACTTGTACTTTTACCCTGAAAATGATTTCCCACTAGATTCTTGCGTCTTTAAAAATTGGCTGTCTGCGTTGCTTTGACGTGTTGAAAAATAACGTTGCCTAATGGAGCTGGTTTAATTTTTGTTATTGTAAGTGCCCATTTAAGGTCGCATTTTTGTGGTGCTGTACATGGGATACTTGCCACGCTGGGGAAGGGGGTTGGCGATTGCAGTGCAAGATACATCGCACCTGTAACGCTGCTGCCCGTCACAGGCCTGGGAATTTTTGATATTACGAATACCAGGATAGTTATACTGCCTTCCGTTGGAAGGCTAAAGGTCTCCTTTTTATGGCATTCCATCTGTCAGCTCGTTCAATTTCCATGATAAGAAGAAGTGGCAGTACTCTGTGCTGCTGCCACACAGCATTCACATTTTTATAGGATATGGGTGACAAACGAGTACACAGTCCACCTGATGGTAAGTGGTTGCTGTGGCCCATAGACATCTACATCTATTCTCGATTACGAATCAAAATGCAGATGCGTTGTCACCCATGAGGACTTAGATGGACTGACTCGTTTCCAGTAAAAAGGGTCTCTGGTTCTCTAAATTACCCATACAAAGCACAGCAGCATTAAGCTGCTATTTTACACTGCTGTTCCGCAAGAACATGGTCCTTCACCGGAACAATCATGTTACAACCTGAATAGAATTGCAACATGGACAGAAAATCTACTTACCATCAGGTGGACAGCCTAATTCTTTTAAAAAGTCATGCATGTTTTCTGGGACTTTTATTGTTAAGGGTAAACATCAAGCAATTACTGTCTCTTTGGAGTCTAGTTACCGGTGTTAGTAGCTTATGCTTCTTCCTAGTGTTTATAGAATATGCATTACTATTTTTGATAAAACTATTTTTGTTTTGGTGTATATGCATTAATTGTTCGTAAATACGAGTATACCGATAAATAGAAGCATTATGCTGCATTATGGGTTTTCCTGTCATGAAATTGTCAGTAGCAGCCCAGAGTCGGGAAGCTGGAGGTATTTCAACCCCGTGCCTCTTGAAACACGTAAAACCGTTGGTCTTGTACATGATCTCCTACCAATCATGTCGGATAACTATCTCATTTAACTAACAGACCGACAATTAAACCGTCTAGTGATGGTGTACGAATATCCACTACCCCATATAGTTCCGTGGGTCTCGTAAGAGGCGACAGAAGGAAATTTATACAGAAGATAAGCAGCAGGATCCTGTTAACAACTCAAAATATAAAAAAAAATGCATTTGCCAATCCGCCTGCCATGCAAATGCAAAACAAAATGCAAACCAAAAAACTCAAAGGGCATCCCTATGCGGTGATCTATATGGGACGTCTATGTTTAGCTGTGGACTTTTGATAAGCTGTTATGGATGAATGGATGTATAGTTTTTTTTTCGTTTCTCTGAATATGTGTACAGATTTTCCATCGGATCTTAGTTTATTCCCTTATTTATCTCACGCCCCTTTAGCAGTGAAAGGAGGCATGTTCCCCGACTTAAAATGTTTGCTTTTTTATTTCGCACATTATTATTATGAACATTTAAGGTTATAATACGTTTTTTCTGAAGAAAATATTCAAATAATATTAAATAAAAATATGTTTGGATATACTTTAATAAAATGTGGTAATTCGCGATCCATGTCACTGTCACTTACAAAGGCCTGGTAGTAAATAGTGGGACCCTTATCAAGTCATCGTCCTTATTAATTGCTACTGTAATAAAAAGGACAGCCGAACTAGCTTATGCGATAAACGTTTGTCATAAATTCCACATTACACGAGTAAACTGAGTTAAATCCCCATCAGTACTTATGATTTCTTTTTTAGAAAAGGGGACTATCGAGCATGCAGCTCACCTGATGGTAAGTGACACCGCCGCCCATGAACAACTGCAACACCAGGGGAATTGCAGATGCATTGCTGGTCTTTGAAAATGGAGTAAGCTCTTTTCTTGAAGGTCTCTTAGCCGTATCGTTAATTGTAATAAAATATTATAACCAATCATAGTTCGCAATAAACGAAAGCTTTAACTTATTGTTTTATTAATAACTAGCTACAAGCCACAGCTTCACCTAAATGAGATCTATTAGTTTTGCGTTATTTAGATTTAAGATAATAAAGATCTTTTATTTTATCAATTTTTATTTCTTTTATCTTTAAATTTTTCGGCCAAAATTCAGCCTAGGTCCCTCCTGGCATTGCTCTCTACCTGTTCGTAAAGTTTCATCCAAAGATTAACCCGGACAAACAGATAGACATACATACAAAAATAAATTATATAATTGGTTATTTATGTCTTATTATCGTGAAAATAACCCCCTGAGCTTAATAAAAGCTAGTTATTTCAATATTACAGACAGACACTTCAATTTAATTTATACGTGTCTAACCGTGGTAGAGCCATGCTGTAACTATATTAATTGTATAACTGTGGCACACCCATAGGCTCGACCAAGGAGGGACCACGCTCTCACAGAATACCTGCGTGAAATAGCAGCTTAATGCTGCTGTGTTTTGTATGGCGAGTGTAGAGAATGGGAGACCCTTTTTACTGGAAAAGAGGCATTCCATCTTAGTCCTCACGGCTGACAACGCATCTGCATTTTGATTTGCAAACGAAAATAGATGTAGATGTCCATGGGCCACAGCAACCAGTTACCATCAGGTGGACTGTGTGTGTACTCGCTTGTCACCCTTATCCTATAAAAATAACTTTAATTGTCTTTTTTTACATGGGAAAATGACTTCGCATACTCACCTCGCGGGGGCAAGGACGGGTTATGTCGGACTTGCACCGTCTAAAACCCTATGGTGTTCCACCCTCGTCGCATATTGGCAAGGCCACGAAACGCTTTCGCACACATCCGCGGCCCCACCTGCGCTGGCCGCCCCATGGCGACCACTCCTCAGGAGAGGACTACTCCTCCCCCATCTCCTTCTCAGGTAAGGCGCACCAGAACACATGGCGCGCCCTCCTTCTCGGCCTCCAACTTAACACGCGCAACGGACGCCCCCGTGTCCGATGCGCGAAGGCCATGGGGCCAGGAAAAACTAGCACTCAGAAGCACCAGCCTTCCTGACCCCAGCGGCGGATCTGGTCTATGGCTCCGCCGCCAACCAAGATTCGGCTGCGGAGGGTATGGAGAGCAGCACCTGGCAATACCGACACTCCTCTCCTCCCGCAGCCCCACCACCACCGCATCATTTAACGGTGCGGCCCCGTCAGAGTCGCGGAGGATAGGGCTAGTGGCGCATCGCCATACCGACACTCCTCTTCCTCCGCGACTCCACCTCGGCTGCAGCGGTAGAGGGAGCGGACCGCAGCCCACCGACACTTATCCGAAGTGGGCTCGTCAAGCCCACTCGGAGTGGCCACCTCGGGCCGGCCCTACACCACGGGCCAGCCAAGGGGTTCCTCTTTGTTTACCGCAGGTGACCAAGCCACGGATACTAAGCCCTGCCGTCACGACAAGGCGAGAACCCGTTCGGGGGGGGGGACTTTAGTTAAGTCTACCTTATACATACATTTATGTGAAGTTGCAGTGTATATTTGTAATACCAAAAAAAAAACTGGCTCCTCTCAAGCTCACGGGGTTATTTGCATGCTATTAGGGCATGAACATCTATTATAGCCTACAAAAGCCCACTGATGAAACTAGACCTTCACCAAAGATTTCTTGTAAGAGGTATTTTGTCATAGTTGCCACGATTTTTTATAATTTTGAGTTGCTGTTAGGAAGATGCTGCGGCCCATCTTCAGTTTCAGTTTCCTTATGTCGCCTCTTATAATTCCTACAGGGCGATAAGGCTTAACACCTTAGTCCCCAGAGGTGACACACATCTGCTACTACAGTACTGTACTGCTACTACAGTAGTGTCATAAGTGGCTACTGCAGCCATTGGGCACCGGCAACATCAAACAAAGAAGGCTGTAGATGCCTACTTGTACTAAGACTGGACTAACTTGGAATGCTATAAAGCCTGTAATTATATTTGGCGGCATAAATAGGTATGGGTGTGGTTCTAGTGTGGATCCAGATGCAGACACACAGACCCACACTGACTCTAAGGCAGAAAAGAAGTCCTACCACCTGATACAAATATCAACAAAGTTAGATTTAAACGAAGCTGAAATCAAAAGATGATTAATGCCATTTTGTTGATAAATGCTTGAAAAGCTACCCTTCTTCTGGGGAAGGACCTTTCAAGCATATTTAATGTAAGTTCTTTGGCACGCTCCCCTCGCCTCAACTTGACGGCTTGACGGATGATAGATATAACATATAGGCTGTCATTGATTTCGTTTTATTTGTGGAAGTTACATAGAGCATTTTTTTCAATAAATTTTTATTTTATTTATTATTCTTTATTATAACACCTTACAACTATGGTAACAATGGGCAGATTTAATTCGTGTGGGTATTATGTAATTAATTGAGTTTTATAGTTACTGTTTTAACTGTTACAAAAACAAATACCATTATAAACGAAGATTACATAATATTTCACTCTAAAAATATTTTCATGTGTGTAAAATAAAAAATAACATAAAAATAAATAAAATATAAACATTAGAGCATTATAAAGCGAAAGTCGTTTCTAGTACATTTATAATGAACAAGCAAAAACATAAATAACGACGTCAGTAAGAGACACGTCATTAAGTAATTCTTTGTTAGATAAAGATAAAAATTGGCAATTATGAAAGAGCGCTCTGTTTGATCTCTCTGACTGTTTAAAGAAGTATTGATGTCGCGTGGAGAGGAAAAAAACACAAACATTTATATTTCTGGAGCGTTAGACCGAAATATTTTCTTTTCTTTTTATTATTTTATTTCGCCTATATTTTAGATAACAACTCCAAAAAAACTGTGGCTGCCAATTCACCTGCAACCTTCGCAACTATGGCAACTACCTATGAGGCAATCTATAAGGAAAGTCCTAATATGATTAATGAATAATGAATACTATTGCTTATAAAAAGTGCACTCCTAACTATAGGTGTCCCCCATAGTTTACTTGATATTTAAATGAAGATATTCCACGGAAGAGACCTATGTTTATCAGTGGATCTTTAATATGAGGGGGCTATGTGGTAATATATGGGGTGGGCCTATATTTAGCATTAGATTTATAATAAACTGTAATGAACAAAAAAAAATGATATTTATATTTGTATTTTAATAAACATTTCTGTTTATTCTCTTTGCTTAACCTCGAGCGTCAATAAGTCGCACAATGAAAGATATATTTCCTGTTTAGCAGTTGATGGATGACGTAATCAACTTGTGCTATATAATGCAACACCAATATGTTGCACTACAACTTGAGTTACATTAAATTTATTATTTGTTTCTCCACTTCACGTCTCTACAGACTTTATTTACAGATTATTATATCAATACCGATTAATTTATGGGGTTTTTGGGATTAATCATTTTTACGTGGTAGAGCCATGCTGCAGCTATATTAGTAGTATAGTTGTAGCACGAATGGGTCGGCTCGATCGGGGAAGGACCACGCTCTCACAGAATACCAGCGTAAAATAGCAGCTTAATGCTGCTGTGTTTCGTATGGTGAGTGTAGAGAACCGGAGATCCTTTTTACTGGAAAAGAGGCATTCCATCTTAGTCCTCACGGGTGACAACGCATCTGCATTTTGATTCGCAAACGAGGATAAATATAGATGTCTATGGGCCACAGCAACCACTTACCATCAGGTGGACTGTGTGCTCGTTTGTCACTCTATCCTATAAAAAAAAAATCAACAGGAAAGAAAGGTTCTTAAGTAACAGTTTCGTATTGGTAAGCGAAGTGTAGCGTGCCTCCCCCCATAGATGGAGCAACGACTTGGTAAGAGGTATAGGAAGTCGATAGATGCAGGTGGCTCAGGACCGTGCATTGTGGCATTTCAAGGCCCATGTTCAGTAGCGGACTTGTAGCGCTGTAATGATATCGATGATTTATTTATGCTGTAGTTTGGGTGTTTTAGACGTGAGTATTTAAAAACTAGTGAGGGTAGAACACTAAACCATCTCAGGCAATTAGCTTCGGCGAGATATGCGGCATTATTTTTAAATTAGGGAAATGTTCTAGTTTTAATATATTTAAAACGAAAATTTTCCTAATTACAATTCTCTGCAAAGCAAATTGCGGTTAGACCAGTAAATCTGGGTGAAACCTAGTCATGTTGTATTATGTAATAGTATAGATTGCACATATGAACTGGTTGACTTTCTATAATCAATAAGACTAATAGAAAACTATAGAAATTAATTCATTGTATATTCATAAGAGCTGTTGGTTTTCTAAATAAATAAATAAATAATGAAATCAACGTTAAGTCACGTGAGTATCACGTTGCAATATGTCATTTCCATACCATCTTGGCCAACTTCAAAATAGGAGGAGGTTATAATTGTATGTTCTCGTATATATGTTACGCGATTTCTTGGTCAATTGTGCGCAGATTTTTATTAAATAGTTTATTTTCCAGATGGGGTCCTTAAGGCGACAAATGGGGATGAAGTTTTTAATGTAAACATTTTGATGACATTAAGATTGTGATATTTCTTTGTTCATTTATAACTTTAAAAAAAGGTTTTTAATAAAAAGTAGAAGTCAACTGTCTTTCTATAGAACTAAAAAGAATAAAGAAATATTACATTCTGAAGTCGAGGTTTTAAATCTTCTATACAATTTGTCTCAGCACCGACTTCAGTCTCTGCAGGTCTTCACTTGGGAGACTTCTTTCAAAAAAGGAGTTATGAATAAATGGATAGTTCTCCTTCATTGTAACCTTTTCATGCGATTATTTCTAGGTTATGATATGATGACAAGATTTAAAGTATTAAATAACCAACTTGAACTCTCTTATTCTCTTAGAAGCATTATCTGTTCGCTCATAAAGACATTAGTTGTTTATATTCGTTGAGTATTTACTTTCAGATATTTGTTCTCAACTATAACATGTTACAGATATGCAAGATTTGAAAACTTCACCATTTAGTGGTCTTAAGTGCCTTTTTAACGAATAAGTTAACGAACGAGCACACGGTTCACCTATAGGTAAGTAGATGCTGTAGCCCATATACATCTACATATGTCCTCAATTAAGAATCAACATGCAGATTTCATATTAACCCTAAGGACTAAGATGGAATGCTTTCTTTCCAGTAAATACACTCATTATATGGAACACAGCATTAGGCTGTTATTTCACGCTGGTATTCTGCGAGAGTCTAGCTCTACCATGTAAAAATCTCTAAAAATTTTGTTAAAGTAAGTGAGAATGTTACGTGATTGGACGGTAGGAAAAATTCTTTCGAAAGCTAAATCCAATAGACATTCAAGCCAGATGGTTCTAAGTGGCCACAAAAATAGACCAACTGGTACCACAAGGAACTTTAATCAAGCTATGATTTATTTGTATCAGGAGTGTGGCATTTATATTTCAAAACCCCATCTTACACATCATGATGACACAATTGTTTTAATTTGATTTTTTATGGTGACGCCGTAACGCGATACGAGTATTATCGGTTCAAGTTCTTTTGTCACTACAGTTTCAAAAAACCCACTGTTTAATTATTTTAGTTCCTAAACGCGATCATAGATGGCGCAGGCTCTCTGTTGCTTCGCGCAGTTGAATTGTTTTTTTGTTTAGTGACCCTCGGGCTCTGAAGGCTCTTAATAAATTTTGGTTTGCCAGTATTGTATATTGAATTTTTATTTCAATTACATACCTACTTCGAACTACCTCGTCATACCTATGTATTGGGTTATACACCCACTTACTAGCAGATGGACTAGCAGACTTATCAACAACAGACAAAACATGTAACTTACCAGTTTTTCAACCTTTCTTCTATAAAAATAATTCAAATATCGGTAGGGTATTTAAAATGCGAAAAAGTGCATAAGAGCTATGTGCGGGGTTCCTCTGAGTGACTCTTGTAGACCGCTTTTTAAGAAACTAGTCATTTTGCCATTACCCTGTTTATACATAAAAGGGGTATCTTTATTTGTAAGGAAATATAAAAACTTATTTGAAAAATCAAAAATCCCAAGATATCCGAAAACAGTACATTATACTAAAAGCATTTACTGAAATGCCATTAAAATTTACAATAATATTCGTGACTTTTTAAAAATATGAACGATATAAGATTTAAAAGATACTGAACACGTGGTTGTTAGAACAATGCTTCTACAGCTAACAAGAATTTACATAAAACAAAGATTAAGTAAAGTGATGATATATTTGGTGGTTAGATAATTATTATTGAGTCATCATCATCATCATTACAGCCCTTCACAAGTCCACTGCTGAACATAGGCCTCCCCCAAAGAATGCCACAAAGCACGGTCCTGAGCCACCTGCATCCATCGACTTCCTGCATATCTTACCAGGTCGTCACTCCATCTAGTGGGGGGACGCCCTACACTTCGCCTGCTGGTACGAGGCTGCCACTCGAGAACCTTTCTTCCCCATCGGTTGTCGGTTCTTCGAGCTATATGGCCGGCCCATTGCCACTTCAGCTTACTAATCCGTTGGGCTATGTCGGTCACTCTAGTTCTACTGCGGATATCCTCATTTCTGAGTTTATCACGCAGAGAAACTCCGAGCATAGCCCTCTCCATAGCTCGCTGAGCGACCTTGAGCTTCCTCATCCGGCCAGCAGTGAAGGACCACGTCTCAGTTCCGTATGTCATCACTGGCAACACGCACTGGGTGTACAGTCTCGTTTTCAAGTTTTGAGGTATACCTGACGAGAAGATGTGCCGTAATTTCCCGAACGCTGCCCAACCGAGTTGAATCCGTCGATTGACCTCTCGGTCGAAGTTGGAATTACCTAGTCGGACTATTTGTCCCAGGTAAACATACTCGTCAACAACTTCGAGCTTAGTGTTCCCAACAACTACCGGCATAGGTGTGACATGGACATTAAACATGATCATTAGATTATTGAGTACTAAGTTAAAATTATATTGAAAAAGTTAAATCCCTAAGTACAATACTTTTAGTATAGAAAACTGACATCATATATTGTACTAATAATTTAATTTAAAAAATACGATGACATTAATTAATTAATCTATATATTTGAATGTAGATTTCATATTAACCCTAAGGACTATGATGGAATGCTTTCTTTCCAGTAAATACACTCATTATATGGAACACAGCAGCATTAGGTTGTTATTTCACGCTGGTATTCTGCGAGAGTCTAGCTCTACCATGTAAAAATCTCTAAAAATTGTATTAAAGTACGTGAGAATGTTACGTGACTGGACGGTAGAGAAATTCTTTCGAAAGCTAAATCCACTAGACATTCAAGCCAGATGGTTCTAATTGGCACAAAAATAGACCAACTCGTACTTTCCAGTAAACACACTCATTATATGGAACACAGCAGCATTAGGCTGTTATTTAACGCTGGTATTCTGCGAGAGTCTAGCTCTACCATGTAAAAATCTCTAAAAATTGTGTTAAAGTAAGTGAGAATGTTACGTGACTGGACGGTAGGAAAAATTCTTTCGAAAGCTAAATCCAATAGACATTCAAGCCAGATGGTTCTAAGTGGCCACAAAAATAGACCAACTGGTACCACAAGAAACTTTAATCAAGCTATTTTAAACGTATAATTGAGACTTAATATTGTACACCTGAAATAGGTAGACTATGGAGAACAAATGTACATAACATAATCTTAATATCTTATTTAATTTTAACCTGTAGTCATGCAATAAATATTTTATTTGATTTGATATGATTTGATTTGAAAAAATAAATCTTATCTCCCACCCGGGGTCATAACGAGGAGTGAATGCTGTGCCGCCGCTAATACACGGCGGAATAATTGGGGATGTATATAAGCTGGCAGTAATTGTGGTAATATGAAGTATAATCTCCTATCTGCTGTTTATATCTTCTTGTCGTTCGCATATTCACTTTTTTTTAGTATATTGGCAGCAATGTCTTTCTAATAACAACTAGAAAATAAAAGACTGCGGTACTAACACGTCTGCCAAGTGTGGCAACTTTGGCGAAAAACCCACTTGTAAGGCATTCTATGGTGTGGCCTATGATCACCAGTGCACTTTGATAGGCTGTATGAATGAATAATGAATACACCGATGCTTTCGATATCAATGAGTAACTTTATACATTACTAGCTGTGCCCCGCGTATATCCCGTGTCTGAGCCGCGTAACTTGACATGGACACCTAATTCAAGCATTCTAGATAGCAATGTATGAAAAAATTGGTAAAATTAATGCAATACTTTTTATCTATCGAAAGAAATCAGCACCCGGCCCTGATGGCATTAGCAACAGGGTACTGAAATCTCTCTTCGCGTCGCACGTTTGCCTCCTGGTAGACATATTCAACGCTCTTCTTTCCAGCTGCTCCTTCCCGGATGCATGGAAAGAGGTAGACGTAATAGGAATCGCGAAACCGGGGAAACCACGCAACTTAGCCCCTAGTTACAGACCAATTAGTCTCCTCACCACACTCGGGAAACTTTTTTCAAACGAGCAGTATGGCTTCAGACTCGAACACTCGTGCATCGACCAATTACATCGCCTCACAGAATACTTTCTGAAAGGATTCAACCTTCCAAAAAGAAGTCACAGAACAACCATAACGGGTGCCCTCTTCTTCGATGTCGCAAAAGCGTTTGACAAATTCTGGCATGATGGCTTACTTTACAAGCTGTATAAACTCAAGGCACCAGATAGACTCACCCACATCATCAAAGCCTTGCCAATCGCCACTTTCACTCTACAAAGCGTCCCCTCAAAGCTAGAGTCCCACAGGGCGCCGTCCTCTCCCCACTTCTCTTTACACTCTTCACAAGTGACATCTCGAAGGACCCAGTGGTGAATGCTGCCCTTTTGCCGATGATACACGACTTTTCGTCACCCGTCATAATAAAAGAATCCTGACCGAGATGCTCCAAACAGCGGTCAATCGCTTAGGCGATTGCTTCCGCTTATAGAGAATCGAAGTGAATCCTGTAAAAAGTGTAGCAATAGATTTTCAAAGGAGTCGTGGTAGCTCAGATGGTTGGCGCTCGCGGTAATTTTCACAGAACGCGAACAACCCGGGTTCAATCCCCGCCGGCACCAATGAAATTGTTAATTGTAATTTTAAGTACTGATTTACCACGTGCTCAGCGATGAAAGGAAACATCGTTAGGAAACCTGCATGTCTGAGTAATAAGAACAAAAATTATGTCGAAGACTTGTGAAGTTTGCCAACACAGATTGGGGCAGTGCGGCGGACACTTCCTTGCCCTAAACCCCTTTCATAAATGAGTTCACTAACTGAGAAAATTTAACTTTAACACTTTTAAAGAATCTCCCACTTACAATCATAAATACAATAACCCCAAAAAAGCGATAGATCCGATCACCTTGTACGGCCGCCGGATCCCCTGGGAGTCAACGTCCAAATATCTATGGGTCACATTTAACCACGGTATGACATTTGCGAAACACATTCGCGATGTCCGCAACTGTGCAAAATTCGTCACTAGTCGCCTCCATCCGCTAGTTAACAGCAAGAGCGAACTGTCCTTAAGACACAAGCTTCATCTTTACAAAGCGTGCGTAAGACCTATCATATTTTACGCAAGCGTAGTTTTCGTACACGCAAACCATAGTCATTTGTGCAACCTCCAAGTCGTCAAAAATAGATTCACTCGCATAGCCACCAGAGCTCGGTGGTACCAGCGAAACTCCGGCTTTCACAGAGACTGTCAACTTCCGATGATCTCTGAATATTTTAAGGACATCCCAACCCACTAGTTGTAGACGTAGGTTCCAACTCCGAACGTTGTGCAAACCCTCCGGAGGCCCCGCAACTTTCTTATCGAACCCCCTGTACCGCTTGATTCCGACGACCGAAATGTCGCCTGAAAAGTCACACACAAGCACCTAGTGCCACAAACACTATTAGGATACCAACGGATGGCACGCATCGAGTCCGTAGACGAGTGCACTGCACACTCCTCCACACCACGTACACACCGTACACCCGCAGCCCTGGGTGGTTCTCACCGCCCAGAACTCCGAACGGTACGAGCTAGCCGTCAGAGCCGGGTCCCATCACCTCCTGTTCGGACGCCTATTACGTAACTCATCAATGTTATGTTAATGTGATCACAAAATGGAACACAATATTATCCCCCTAAGATTATTGGTTTTCATCATCATCATCATCATCATTACAGCCCTTCACAAGTCCACTGCTGAACATAGGCCTCCCCCAAAGAATGCCACAAAACACGGTCCTGAGCCACCTGCATCCATCGACTTCCTGCATGTCTTACCAGGTCGTCACTCCATCTCGTGGGGGGACGCCCTACACTTCGCCTACCGGTACGAGGCTGCCACTCGAGAACCTTTCTTCCCCATCGGTTGTCGGTTCTTCGAGCTATATGGCCGGCCCACTGCCACTTCAGCTTACTAATCCGTTGGGCTATGTCGGTCACTCTGGTTCTACTGCGGATATCCTCATTCCTAAGTTTATCACGCAGAGAAACTCCGAGCATAGCCCTCTCCATAGCTCGCTGAGCGACCTTGAGCTTCCTCATACGGCCAGCAGTGAAGGACCACGTCTCAGTTCCGTAAGTCATCACTGGCAACACGCACTGGTTGTACAATTTCGTTTTAAGGTTTTGAGGTATGTCTGACGAGAAGATGTGTCGTAGCTTCCCGAACGCTGCCCAGCCGAGTTGAATCCGTCGATTGACCTCTCGGTCGAAGTTGGACTTACCCAGTCGGACTATTTGTCCCAGGTAAACATACTCGTCAACAACTTCGAGCATAGTGTTCCCAACAACTACCGGCATAGGTGTGACATGGACAAAATATTATTGGTTTTAGTTTAAAATAAACTATCTCCACCCCCTCCCTTTTTATAGCCTGAGCCCAATGAAGTCACATAGGCTAACAACATTAAGATCACAGAATCTAGACTAACGTTCTTATACCATTAGGTAAAAGTACTCCATTAATTTTGCAATTTTTTTAACATTAAATGATTTAAATAAAGTCACCCATAGAAGCGTTCACTGCTCGTTTCTCTCGGTACTCATCGGGCGGCTAGGGATTATGCGTCGTTCGCGCAGCGATTCGAGTGTTGAATTATTTTCGTTTTTCGTTATCTCTTACAATATGCGCCCAAATACGATGCTATAAAGGGCAAAGATTATCTTCATAAAATTGTCTTGATGATGAAGTAACTTTCGTTTGCAAGGAGGCATATTATGCCATGCCTTATAATAACGCTCGTAAATCACTTTTGAATTTTCAATTTTTTTTGTCACAAAATATCTTATTTTGGCCTATGTATAAGAAATAGGCATATTTGAAATGAAGTAAAGATCTATGTTACGGCCTACGGCTGCTCCCTTAAAGGATCCAATCCTCAGGGGCCCATGAGCTGAAGATTTCCCGAACAGACGTAGGTCGGGCCCCAATGTGGCCACGTGGAATCTCTCCAATTACACTAAAATATATGGGGGAGCGCTATACTACGGCCAGTCGACCGGAAGGAATTTGGACGAAGCTTACTTACCTATATCCAAGGCGACTGGTCCCTCCGGAGTCGGTCAGGTCGCATGTGGTTGTGTAGTGCAAGGGAAAGAATGGTGATGTGGTGTGTATCTGGGTGTGACTGATGGTGATTGAACCTAGACCTTGGCCGTCGGCAGCAGCCCGAGCGTCGACACCGCTCCAACTTGAGGGGGCCTTTCGAGGTTGTCCACAGTCACTTTCTTCTTTCGTCACGTTGACAGTCAATTAACTCTATCGTACGATTTACTAACTTACAGAAGCCACTAACTATCGCTGGGTATAATGGTTACCGCACAAACGCACACGGAGTTTAAAGGGTCAAAGGTCACTACCGTTTCGCGTAGCAATAGTTAATTCTAGAATATCAGAGGCCGCACTATCTAACATTGCCGAATGCACTTATGCAGGTTCTGAGTCAGACACAATAAGTCCCGGGAAGCTCTCCAGTAGGAATGCGCGTCACAATGATAGACCGTATATTTACTGGCCGCGCCGAATTATTCCGAGTTCCCTAACAGAATACAGCGTGCCAATCGTTAGCACCGCTTGTGGACGACTGACTTTTTCGCTCGCGACTCGCGCGCTCGTGCCACACCCAGCCGAACTTCAAACCGGAATCGCGCCGAGCCGAGTGACATCTGATGTCGAATCCGACAACAGTGTTTTGCGCAAACAAACCCCCGTCCCGGACATAAGGATTTAGGTCCGCGAGCAAACCGGGCAGCGAGACAAGGTCGCGACGGCAAGTTGCAAGTTGCAACCAAACTAGGCCACCTTAGGCAACCCATCAGATCTTGCAACCCTAATCAACGCCTCAAAAGATAGCCCTAATGTGGCAAGCCGGAGGGTCAGCCTCCACTGGATGCCCCTCCTGGGCATTGCAGCACTTTAATAAGTCCTGTACTGGACAGAAGTCCGACAACCTCTTTCAAACACCTATCTGTGCCCCTATGATTAGTTCCGCAATCCGACCGGATCAGCTCTGCAAACAGCGACGCTACACGAAGCTGCCCAGACAAATTTTGTGCCAGCAGTTGCTTCAGTGCAGAGCGCACCCACAAATTCCACATGAACGTCGTCTGTGGAGAGCCAAACGAAACGCACAGATAGTCCCTAGTATGAATTTTCAACAAGTAGGCCTAGCCAGGCCACCCACCATATTATCATTTACTAAAATAGTGCGGCAGCTGATTTCAATCTGATAATCTCCAAAACTAGCTAGCCTGTTAGGCAAGTAGTCCTATGCTCATATTTCAACTAATTTTTCAAAAGCATCAATGTTCAACTACAGAATTAATTCAACCAAATTAATCACCGATGCGCATAGGTCAACTTGCAAATTAAACAAAACAATAACGTAAGGGACAGCCCTACTTCTTCGCAAAGCAAAATGATTAAACACTATCTATGTATATGTTACATAATTTTTCAAATAGCGCGCCATTCAATTTCCTTTCAGCAAACAGACGCAACAATCAAATACAGTGATTAAATATATGTACAAAACACATGCAGTAGCATTGAAAGGAGTAGATTAAATTCAATTCTTTTAATTTAAACCGCTACAAATAGGAAAATTTCGCGGAAAGCCCAAAGCAATTTTTAATTTTAATTCAAGTATTTTTTTGACTAAGTGCTCGACCAAACCAAATCTAATACCCCTTGACAGCGTGATTCAACGCTCCAGAGGGGCCCTAATCTTCCCACCACCAAGGGGAGGCCACATGGCGTGAACCCGAGATCGCTAACAGTCGCCACTCGGGTTGTACGCCTTCACTGAGGCCGTCGGCAACAGAACATTTTGACAAGTGGACTGTTGACGGCTTAAGGCTCAGTGGAGGTGGCCGTGGTGGGAACTAAGGCGGCAGCTAGCCAGGGCCGCCTCCATCAAATGGGGAACAGTGGTACACCAGTCGCGGCCACTCAGCTAACGGGAGTGAGAAGGGTCCAGCGGACCGATGAGTGGCCGTGAAGTTCCTCTCCACACGCTTAGGGGGGGTGATGACACCCCCGCCCCTGGGGGAATTACCCCCCGACTGGTCGGGGGAGGGACCCCTTTCAAACTTAGGGGCCTGATGGCTGGCCGGCGGGCGCCGAGAGTCGCCCGGCAGAGGGCGTGGCTGAGCGCCCCCGCCCGTGGGGGTCGAGGGCCTGGCAAAGCCCCGGAGGAGACGCCGTTCGCACTCAGGCACAAAACGGCATGATGATTGCCCTGGCAATGCAGACAGGGCCGCCGATGCGGACAGTCTCGCTGGAGGTGTCCTCCCAAACATGAGCAGCACCAGCAGCGCTCCTTGGCGATAGTTCGCCTCGCTGGAACCGGCTTACCTAATAATTTCGGGCACGACGTTACCCGATGATCAGATGCTCGACAATAGGAGCAGGGGGGGTTGACGACGACTTGCCTGGAGGATTCAGCCTCTCACTGGGCACGGCTCGTAAGTCGTCAACGGTGCCCGCCGCGCTCTCTATCTGCCGGCACTGCTCCTTCAAAAACCGCAGCAGGTCATAGAAGGGCGGAATATAGGAGGCCTCGTCCCCGCCGTACCTCTCCTCAAAATGGATTCGAAGGTCGAGAGGTAGACGGGACAGCACGATGCGGAGCAACAAAAAAACCCATTCGCCCACTGGTAAACCCAGCCGCCTCAACGTATTACAGGCCACCAAGACTGGATCCAACAGGTGCAGACGCAGTCTGGCCCGGTCACTAAGCAGCGGGAGGCTTAGAAGCTGCTTAACATGTTCGTCCGCAATTCGCCGGACGTTGGCGTATCTTCTGGCTAGGAGGTCCCGAGCAGTCTGGTAGGCGTCGTCCGACAATCTCAAGTGGGCGACGACGCCCAGGGCCTCCCCCTCCAGTGAGGCCAGGAGGTACACCATCTTTTGGCTCGGGGTCAAGTCACTCCGGGCGTCCACTAGGCTGTCGAAAAGACCAACGAAGGTCAGCCATTCGGAAAGGACCCCGGAGAACTTTGGCAGGTCCAGAGTTGGGAGTCGTCCAAACAGCTCCGGCTGAAGTTGCTTCAGAGAGGACTCGGACAGGTCACTCATCCGAGCTTCACGCGCCTCCTCGGCATACCTGCCTTCAGCCTCGATCAACTCGTCCGTGAACCACAAGAACTGCTCATAGTCCGCGAAGCAGGAGTCCAGGACTCCCTTCTCCACATCCGAATCCTCGAGCTCAGCGTAAGCCTCCTCCACTGCGGCCCTTCGAGCATCCACCTGCTCGAACCGCTTCATCAAGTTATGGACCCTATCCGGTCGACCTATCAAAGCATGGGCGCTTGTGGCCCAGCGTAGCTCAGTCCGCAAACAACGGATCAGTAGCTTGGGCGATGTCATCACTATTAAATGCAAAATTACGACGCGGCTTGAGCACAGACTACAAAAATAACAAACAAAAAATACAACAAAAATTAACAGTTAATAAATGCAGTTCCTATCAAATCGCGTTGAATAGAAATTACACAAATACGAATTACTACGTATCAACCAAATACAAGTTAGCACAAAAGAAAAGGCACAAATCAAATTAACAAATAACAAATACTAGTGCGATCAAATCAAGTTAAATTCAAATGGCGCAAATACCATTACTACTCTTTAGTTCAAATACAACTTACAGTATAAACGAAGATACACATCACGGTCGATCAACAAAAAATGCCTAGCTCGGAAATCGACCCTCCAATAAGTAATCCACTACAACTATCCGACAACGATAATTAACCGATTACGTAAAAATAACCATCTACCTACATGACGTATATCTCTAGAAAACTCCCGCTTGCGCAACCTAGGGCGCGGCTTTTCAAATCTACCCATTAACCAAAAAAAGGCAAGCAACAAAGAACTAAGGGAAATAATTATATTATTACGTACAAAAAAAATATTTTTACGTATTACGGACGGGCGTGATTGTAGATACAAATTAAATCAATCAAACCAACGCTCCCTGCCACCAGAATTGTTTAATGTTTATCAAACACTATGGTCGGGATCGACCGGGGAATCGAACCCGGAACCACGCTCTGCTACCAGTTTGTTAGGGCCTACGGCTGCTCCCTTAAAGGATCCAATCCTCAGGGGCCCATGAGCTGAAGATTTCCCGAACAGACGTAGGTCGGGCCCCAATGTGGCCACGTGGAATCTCTCCAATTACACTAAAATATATGGGGGAGCGCTATACTACGGCCAGTCGACCGGAAGGAATTTGGACGAAGCTTACTTACCTATATCCAAGGCGACTGGTCCCTCCGGAGTCGGTCAGGTCGCATGTGGTTGTGTAGTGCAAGGGAAAGAATGGTGATGTGGTGTGTATCTGGGTGTGACTGATGGTGATTGAACCTAGACCTTGGCCGTCGGCAGCAGCCCGAGCGTCGACACCGCTCCAACTTGAGGGGGCCTTTCGAGGTTGTCCACAGTCACTTTCTTCTTTCGTCACGTTGACAGTCAATTAACTCTATCGTACGATTTACTAACTTACAGAAGCCACTAACTATCGCTGGGTATAATGGTTACCGCACAAACGCACACGGAGTTTAAAGGGTCAAAGGTCACTACCGTTTCGCGTAGCAATAGTTAATTCTAGAATATCAGAGGCCGCACTATCTAATATTGCCGAATGCACTTATGCAGGTTATGAGTCAGACACAATAAGTCCCGGGAAGCTCTCCAGTAGGAATGCGCGTCACAATGATAGACCGTATATTTACTGGCCGCGCCGAATTATTCCGAGTTCCCTAACAGAATACAGCGTGCCAATCGTTAGCACCGCTTGTGGACGACTGACTTACTTCGCTCGCGACTCGCGCGCTCGTGCCACACCCAGCCGAACTTCAAACTGGAATCGCGCCGAGCCGAGTGACATCTGATGTCGAATCCGACAACAGTGTTTTGCGCGAACAATCTATATTTTTGAAGAACATTGTATTCACGTATCACTAACAATAACATTAGCACACGCGGCTAAATAATTTCGGGAGCGCTTTTTCTTCTGACTTGCTGGACAAAAATCAATATTTAAAGCAAGCTGAGAGGTATAACCTAATGACAGATAGCCTCACAAATCTGGCTATGCTATATAAAAAAAAGTAAATTGGACTGGTAGTTCCTGAGATCAGACTGTTTAAACAAACAAAAAAAAACTAAATAATACCCTAAAATAACTTTATTGTATTAGTATACATGTAGTTTAAGCCTAAGCAATATGATCGTATTAAAACTTTGGTAATGTTCAAAGATTTAATTTGAGATAGAAGAAAACTGGAGCATATGTGAAACTGTTTGATACGCTATTAAACTGTAATATAATCTATTACAATGTTGAATACTTCGTATACGATTTGGAATATGTTGCTAACTGCGTTTATATGACTTTAATGTAGACCGCGAAAAAAAATATGAATACATAAAAATTAATAACTTATTATTGAAATTGTAACATGACATTAAAAAATGATCCTGCCAGTCAAAAAAGATTTAACCAAGTCTTAATTAAATAAAAAGTTTTACACATGACTGTTTTTGTTCAAATAACAATTAATATTTTCGAATCCGGCCTTTAATTAAGTTGTTTACGTTTCTGATCGAATTGGTTCGAAGGTTGGAAGGAAAGTTTTAATATATGAATTTGTTATGAAATATATACTAAGTTCATTCAATCACTTATTTTAATTGAAAACAAATTGCTGTCAACAAGGACACAATCCATCAGATCGTACGTAGACGTAATAGACGTAATTCTAAAAATCGAGACCGTAACCCCAAAATCGGTCGCGCGAAACCTCGGCAGCGGCAGAAACAGAAACTTTTTTATTCAATATAGATTATAAATAATAATTATTGAAAGTCACTCTTTTGTATAATTACCACTGGTTCGAAAAAAAAACCTCTGTCCTGGGAAGAACAAGTAAGAAACCCAGCGGGACTTTTTTTTTAACAGCTTAAAATCATGTATGTTACACAAATTAACAACACAACAAATTAGAAATATCTTGGTAGCGATCACCTCATTTCCAGGGGTTATTATCATCTATAAATTCATTACTATTATAATAACCGTTTTTATACAAACTTAGTTTAATAAAGTTTTTGAACTTTGAGCAGGTCAAATTTTGTATATTTTCTGGAATTTTGTTGTAAAAGCGTATACATCGCCCCAAGAATGAATTACTGACTCGATGGAGTCGAGTAACTGGTACTACTAGCTTGTCTGTCTGTTCCTAGTATTTACAGAATGAATATCACTTATTTTTGTAAAACTACTTTTATTTTTGTGTACGTACATTACATTTTCATAAATGTATTGAGAGGCCAAAGCTAATATATTAATTTCCTTAAATTTTTGTCGCAGCGACTCTTTAGGCTTTAAATCATAAATTGCTCTTATGGCCCTCTTCTGTAAAACAAATTTAATTTCAGTGTCAGCTGCGTGTCCCCATAGCAAAATACCATACGACATTATGCTATGGAAATAGCTGAAGTAAACTAGTCTAGCTGTTTCAACACTGGTTAGACTTCTAATCTTTTTTACAGCATGTGCTGCAGAACTAAGTCTGCTCACTAGTTCTGATATATGGGGGCTCCATTGAAGCTTCGCGTCTAGTGTGATTCCAAGAAAAATGGTGGTATTTACAAGACTCAGTTTCTCCCCATTTAAAATTACATTAGTATATAATTGTTTGACATTTGGAGTCATGAATTTCATACATTTCGTTTTAGTGCCATTTAAATGCAAATTATGAACATTGAACCAATTTACTAAATTTTTTTTTATAGAATAAGGGTGACAAACGAGCACACAGTCCACCTGATGGTAAGTGGTCGCTGTGGCCCATAGACATCTACATCTATCTTCGATTACGAGTCAAAATGCAGATGCGTTGTCACCCGTGAGGACTAAGATGGAATGCCTCGTTTCCAGTAAAAAGGGTCTCCGGTTCTCTACACTCACCATACGAAACACAGCAGCGTTAAGCTGCTATTTTACGCTGGTATTCTGTGAGAGCGTGGTCCTTCCCCGGTCGAGCCGACCCATTCGTGCTACAACCATAATATAGATGCAGCATGGCTCTACCACGTATAATTTAGATATAGCATTAATTACTTCGTCATATTTTAGCAATTGGCGACTTAATTTTAAAATTAAAGAAGTGTCATCTGCAAATAATACTATATCATGGTTATCTCCTACTATGTAAGGTTAGTCATTATGTATACAAGAAACAGAAAGAGGCCGAGAATTGAGCCTTGAGGCACGCCCATTTGTACCATCGACCGGGGAGAACTCATACTGCTAATGACAACTTTTTGCGTTCTTTTACTTAAATATGAAATAATTAATTTAAGAGCATTACTTCTTACACCGTAGTGTTGAATTTTCCTGATTAATGTTTCATGGTGAACACAATCGAAGGCTTTGGATAGGTCACAAAATATACCCAAAGCATCCCGTGAATTCTCCTCTCTCCTATTTAATCAGCTCAACACCGGCATCAGTTGTCGAGCGAACCCTTGTGAAACCAAATTGATTTTTATGAAATAAATTATTTATATTAAAGAGATTTAACATTTGATCAAGAATATTTTTTTCAAAAATATTACTAAGTGTTGGTAGTACAGAAATAGGTCTAATATTGGCGGGGTCTAATGTACTACCAGATTTAAATAAAGGTATTACTTTACTATACTTCATTAAATCAGGAAACTCACCAGATTCGATACTAGTATTAAAAATAATAGCTAAATGAGGCGCGATTGTATCTATTATAGAAGCAATAACTTTAAAGGAAATCTCCCACAGATCCGCAGTTTTCTTAACATCAAATACAAAAATGAGAAGTTGTCAAAATGTTTCACTGTCAAAAGCTACGTATATTTATATTATTTTATTTTGTTATTTGGAGGCCAATTCTGGCTTACAAATTTCAACAAAAAGATCAGAAAATATATAAGAGAGTTGTTATAATAATAATTTTTTGATTTCAGACATAATAGTAATTAATAAAGAAAAATATTTCTGCTGCGCCCTTGACAACTGTCAAAGTGTAACGACTATACATACAATGTTTATCAAGATGGAATAAATCCAGGGAAGTAATGTAATAATATTTCATTTATAGAGTAAAAAGCTTTTATTTAGGCCGTAAATGATTGTTTCAGGGAAAGATGCGGGGTACAGCACATTTCAAGTTAATATGAATATGTAATATAAAGACTTTTGAGTGTTGTAGAGATCTGTTTAGATTTTTTAATGAATATCTCTGCTCCTCTACATTCACAGCCGGATTTCCTACAGTGTCAAAATTTTGCTGACGGTAGGCTGTTCACAAGGAAAAGGAGATTAAATATACCTATTAAACGATGCCATAGTAAAAGTATTTCGGCTTCACAGCCTGCCGTACAAATTCATAACTTCTTTAGCAATTCCTCTATTGACACAAATGTTTCCCTTTTTTCGGAGCAAATTTACAATTATTATCGTAATGTACCAGTGGTTAAAAGAATTCCTAGAGGTGCGAGGATGCAGCTTGCTAAAGCATTGTCATGCACTATTCAAAATTGTTTCACTAACAGTGAAAATAGTTGGCAAAAATTATTTACTTTCGCGTATTCACATTTTCATTTTGATAAAACAATAAATAAATCAATCACGTCTCAACTAAAAGAGACATCTTTTCAAAATTTAGATTACCCAATTAATACTCATTTATCTCGACCACGTCCTAAATTTGATTTAAAAAAGTAGTTGAGTCGAAAGTAATGGATGGCGACTTAAAAAATGCATCCCGTATTTTATTCTCAGATGACATCCTGGCTCCTCGTAATGTCGAAACTCTTAAAAGCCTTCGTCAAATGCATCCTTCGGTCAAACCGTCTCAGGGTTTACTGCTGCCTCCCAAGACTTCTATGCAACCTTTACAAATTTCGGAAAAAGACACTTTAGAAGCAATTATGTCATTTTCGAATGGCTCTGCTGGCGGCATTGACGGAATTACGCCTCAACATCTTAAAGATCTTGTAAGCGCTTCTGCCGGTGACGCCGGCGGAGTACTTCTTAAAGACATTAGAATATTATGTAACTTTATGCTTTCTGGTAATGTTAATCCAAATTTCATTCCATTCTTATATGGGGCAAGATTATGTGCCTTCAAAAAAAAGGATAACGGTATCCGTCCTATTGCCGTTGGTTCCACATTTCGACGCTTAACTTCAAAATTAGCTTGCAGGTACATAATCTCTAACCTTAAGACCAAATTTCAGCCTACTCAACTAGGTTTTGGCACTAGAGGTGGCTGTGAAGCGGCGGTACATTCAGTGCGTACATTTTTAACAAACTCTGATGCAGATGTTCTTGTGAAGGTTGACCTAAGGAATGCTTTTAACTCTATCTATAGGGTAACCTTGCTGAAAGAAGTGGCTAACAATACCCCCGAAATTTATCATTACGTTTGCCAATGTTATAGTCAAAATACTAACTTGTTTTACGAAAACCATGTTATCGATTCTGCTGTTGGTGTTCAGCAGGGTGACCCTCTGTGTCCAGCACTTTTCAATTTGGGAATTCAACCCATTATTTCAAATTTGAAATCCAAGCTGAATGTCTGGTACCTAGACGACGGTACACTGGGAGGTAGAGCAGATGACGTCCTCAGCGATCTTACTCATATTTTTCGAAATTTTAAAAATATTGGCCTTGAACCAAATAGCAATAAATGTGAAATATTTTTTTCCAATAATTTATCTACTTCTCATAGAGACATTTAAATTCAAAATTTTAATCATATTTGTCCAGGAATAAAAACTGTCAATACGAAATCACTATACCTGCTAGGTGCCCCGTTGTTTTTCGATAGTATTAAACGTGTTTTAAAAACAAAATTTGATCGGTTTTTAAACCACGTTGATAAATTGTATAAATTAAACCCCCACATAGCTCTTACTATTTTAAAATATTGTCTTCTTGTACCTAGATTTACATACTTACTCCGCTCGAGTCCAGTCTGGAAATGTTCGGATATTTTACAAGATATTGATAATAATCTTAAAATTGCTATAGAAAAAATTCTAAATTTAAATTTAAATACAACAGCCTGGACTCAAGCTACTTTACCTATAAAATTTGGTGACATTGGTGTGAGAAATCTTTCTAGCGTTGCATTGCCTGCTTTCCTTGCTTCCGTGCATAGTGTCAGTGACTTATGTAACATAATTTTAAATAATAAAGTAGACCTATGCTTTGCTACGGAGGCAGGGCAGACATGGCAAACGCTCTGTCCTGGTGAAAATATTCCACTGGAAGTTAACCAACAAAAACAGTGGGATATTGGGTTGGTACAGGGCGTGCAGAAGGATTTGTTTCATAATTTCCATAGTGACCAAGATAAGGCACGCCTTCTAGCTGTTTCGACTAAGGAATCTAGTCACTGGTTACACGCTTTACCATCAAGTAATCTCGGCACATTACTTGATAGGGAAAGCTTGCGTATTGCCGTAGGAATCCGACTAGGAGCGGCGATTTGTCAACCCCATCAGTGCCCCTGTGGTAGCAGCGTCGACAAGTTTGGGCTCCACGGACTTTCATGTAAGAAAAGCGCTGGTAGGTTTTCACGACACAGTTCTTTGAACGATGTCATCCGAAGGGCTCTTGCCTCTATAAATGTTCCCTCGGTTTTAGAGCCTTGTGGAATATTTAAAGACGATGGCAGGAGACCCGACGGTATGACATTGGTCCCTTGGGAGAGAGGTAAAGCCCTAGTGTGGGATGCTACTTGCGTAGACACTCTGGCGGCCTCTCATCTCAGGGGTACCTCGTTTAAAGCAGGGGCGGCATCAGAGGCAGCTGAACTGAGTAAGTGGCGCAAATATGAGTCTCTGAGAGATGACTACATATTTGTGCCATTTGCTGTAGAGACTATCGGTCCGTGGGGTCCACGTGCGGTGAAGTTCCTAAAGGAACTCTATCCGCGACTGGTCGTTGCTGCTGGTGATAAGAGGGCTGGTTCTTTCCTCGCTCAAAGGCTAAGTATAGCCATTCAGCGGGGAAACGCAGCCAGCGTTCTTGGCACGATACCGCGGGGAGTCGGACTATATGATAATTAAGTTTCTAGTTTTAGTTTTTTTTTTTATTATCATAGTTTTTAATATTGTAGATAAAATTAAGTATTATGTAAAATTGTAAGTACAGTTTTAAACTATTTTACAATATATTTTGATGATACTTTATGGAATGTAAAATTCTTTGTACACGCATTTACATTTTGTTTAAGTAATGATTCGGCGACGGCAGGAGAAGAATTCAGTGACTTAGTGGTTAATATCGGAATATCAGTAAAATATTTCTCAAAAACCATTACAACGTCCTGATCTGATTCGCTTAATTTGTTATTAACACTTAACTGGTAGTTTGAATTGTGAGAGTTGATCTTAGCAGTTTTGCTATTATTTATACTCCATGTCATTTTAATTTTAATAGAAGCCGTCTTAATTTTGTTGCTCAAATGCAAAGACTTGGCTGTGGAGCACACTCTTTTAAATATTTTTGAATATTTTTTACATATTCCCTAAATTCGACGCTATGGTTATATGACCTTTCATGATAAAGATCATATAACCAATGCTGCTCTTATGGACTCCTATTGTCGCCCATTCATTAAATGACTTCCAACTGTTCAAGGAGAACGTTTTAGAAGTAAAAGTATTATTAAATTCATTTCAAATAAGCTTAAATAATGTTCCATACAAAAAATTTGGATCATTTTGGTATGAAAGTGATGGAAGTGTTTTCACTATGTTACTTCTAAATTTCTCCAAGCGACGTGCATTTACTGGAACAAACACAAATTTCTCATCTACTTGCTTTTTGTGAACATAAGGTAACGAAACTACTTGTCCACAGTGATCAGAACTTAATTTTTGAATTATACATTTAGGCAACGGCTTCACATTTGTAAAAATGTTATCTACACATGTTGCACTAGATTGAGTGATACGCGTTGGCTCTAAAAATAAATTAAAAAGACCATATAATTTAAACAATGATCTAAATTTAATATTGATTGAGGATGATTAATTAATAATTAATTAATTAATCTGGATGATTGGCGGTCCACCACTGTGCGATTTAGAAGAAGTTTTCTCCCTCGCACAACTTCTTTGTGCAATCAATTACCACCAGCGAATTTTCCGAACCGATACGACTTAGGAACCTTCAAGAAAAGAGCTTACACCTTTCTAAAAGGCCGGCAACGCATCTGCAATTCCCCTGGTGTTGCGGTTGTTCATGGGCGGCGGTAGTTACTTACCATCAGGTGAGCCGCAAGCTCGTTTGCCCCCTATTCTATAAAAAAAAAGCTTCTAGGAGATTGATATTAAAGTCTCCACATACTACAACAGATTTATGTTTATGAAGCTTAGCAAAAATTAAATCCATAATTTTTTCAAAAGTATCGTACATAGAACATAGGGGTCTGTAGACGCTCACAATAATGAGGTGCTCAAACTCAACACATGCCATTTCTACAGTTCGCTCAACAGAGAGGCTCACAATATCTTTAATTTCTTTACATGACAATAATTTACTAGCTAATATTAAGGAGCCACCACTTAAAACCGTTTCTCTATTGAAAGAACTGACCACCTGGTGATTACTGAAGTTAAACATTAAGTTGTAAGCTTTTAACCAATGTTCAGTAATACATAAAATATGAATATTGTTGCTATTTAAGAACAACTCAATTTCTAGCTCTTTGCCTATCATTCCTTGTATATTTTGATGCACCAGGTGTAAACAATTTTCATTATCACTCTGTGGAGACATACAATTAAAGATTTGTAAGCTACATTCTAAATGATTTAAATTATTACAACTGCTAGAGATTACCTCTATTGTCTCATTTTCTAATTTAAATTACTTGGAACTGATTCCAAATTACATATTAAGTCATTATACTGCTCAAAATGAGCAGATGTCTGTGTAGCCAAGTCTTTGACTGAGTTAATATATAAACAATAAGATAGCATATTTTTGCTATCTGTCTTAAAATATATTTAGATAGGTATAATACCTATCTCTAGTCAAAAATTTCTTAATTAAATTATTTATGTCTATTAAATTAAATTAATTATTATAATTATAACAATCAAATGTCAAGTTAAATTATCATATCTTATTTTATTTTCCTGCGGCCAACCCTGTATGTAGGGCAATGTAAACAAGACAATTTTATTAACATTTAAAGTATTTAGATTGTCAATACATTTTAATAATTGATTTTTGTTTACATTGCCTCTTCTCCCAACAAGAATTATTAATGTGCTATAAGGGCAAAATTTACTAGCTAAATCTTTATTAATTATATGACTAAAGATGCTCCTGGCATGCAATAATTACTGATCATATGTCCTTTTAAACAGTTATTTAAATTTTTGCCTATGTCACCACAATACATAATAACTTTATTTTTTAAATATTACATTGCTTTTTAAGTTTATATCCTTTGTCATGGCACTGTCATAGAGTGTAGGTGAAAATAATGAGTCCTTACTGTTTACTTTGTTATTTACACATATTGTCCCCGATGAACTTGGTATGGAGCGCTGATACTCACTCTGATGTTTTATTAAGGAGTCAAAGCGCTCCTCATTATATTTACATGATTTTACCAGATCATTGGCCAATATGTGTTCTTTTATCTCATCTTGAGCCGATGCATATTTATTTGATACTCTTTGTAGGTAGTTTTTAAGTGATAAAATTGTTGAATTTAGACACTATATCAGTCTCATAACAGTGATTCATATTTTCCGCCTCAATTGAGATATTTTAAGTTTATTAATTAATTCTTGTTTTTCTTTGCTTACATTTATATAATTTTTAATATAAATTTTAGTTTTAATTAATTTTTGCAGTTTTCTAATATATTTATTAATTTTTATATATTTCTTTGATTTTCTTCTACTGCAAGTAGTCCTTGCTGCTGTTCTTGATATGACATCATCGCCAGTCAAATCAATTGTTGTGGAGGGTTGCAATGCTTTAGAAGATTTACATTCTACGAACTCGATGAACAGACTTTGAGTTTGGGACGCTTTCATGTTGTCTATGTAATGTTTTAATTGCACAATCTGCTCATTAGCCTTACTTAACTGTAACTGCAATGCAGCATTTAATCTAAGGGATTCCAAATGAGATGATCAAACTCATCGACTGTTCTCTGAAGTTGATCCCTTTCTTTTGAAACAAATGTATATTCTGTATGCAACTTAACCAAATCACTATTTAGCTCAGTATTTTTAGCTATTATATTTATTATTTCCTTTCCATTGTCATCCCTATCTTTACATAACAGCTCACACTGCTCCTTTGACGCCTTAAGTTCTTGAAGCGCCATTTGAAGTTGGTTCTTCAATTGGCGCGTTCATCATTTCATTTTAACCGAGGTATGCTAATTAACTGCACGGCTGCCAGCGAGCTACTGTTTCTCGCCCACGAGTGCCATACGCTGGGAAGCTGCCTACCGCTGCCCCCTCCCCGTGATGCGCGTGACACCTGGTACCATCGGGCGATTCACTAATTCGAAGGTGATTGGGTGACGTCTGAAAATGCCCATTTTTGGGGATAAACAATATATATATTATATAAAAATGAATCGCTGAATGTGTTGCTAACCGCAAATCTCGAGAGCAGCTGGACCGATTCCGCTAATTCTTTTTTATAATATTCCTTGAAGTACGAAGATGAAAAAATTTTAAAAATTGCCTGAAAAAGTCTAAAAACTACACTTTTCTATATTCCCATACAAAAGATTCGTAACAATAATTAAAAGTCGATTTGAACTGTAATACTGATAGCTGATGTTATAAGGAGTAACTTGGGCTGCTTTTATTTTAGGGTTCCGCGAAAAATAACACCACGCGGGCGAAGTCGCGGGGAACAACTAGCTATAAATATAAATTAAATTGAAGTGTCTGTCTGTAAAATCGAATTAGCTGTATTTATTTTATTTATTATTTATTTTATTAAGCTCAGAGGGTTAATGGCATTCAATTAAGACATGAATAGCCATATGTAAAACTTTGCCCATCTATTTGTCTGCCTATATGTCCAAACTAACTTTTGGAATGGCTGAACTGATTGTAATGAAACTTCATGAATAGATAGCGAGCAGATCTAGGAATAATCGAGGCCATATTATATCCAAACAATTTTGAGTAATTTATGTTGTGAAATATAAAAATTGATAAAACAAATGGTCATTGATGATTATTTAAAAAAAACTAAGCGGCTTATATTATATAAAAATGTTAATTATTTATAAACAAGTATCCATTAAACTATATACTTAAACGGGTATGGGGTTCGACATTAATTTGCAAGGGTTTTCTTATTTACATATCCGTGACTAGAATAAGGGAAGTTATTGGTGAGATTAGTGTGAGGCAAACAATTATAATTAAAAATAAACTTTTTATAAAAGGTAAAAACCGGAACAAGACGGACCTTTTATTCTTTGGTACTCCATGTTTTGGCGCAGACTTGAGAACTATAATGTAAACATTAAAATATTCTTTTTAGCTTTGTTTTTGGGCTTTTGTTTTAATTTTTTAAGCATTTTCAGTGGACAAAAGTTCAACTTAAGAACTGTGAAGACATGACCCTTTCACAATTCTACCTTTTCATAAATTAACTAAATTTTTAGACCATCTTTACTCCATACATTCTAAAATTCGGTTCACAATAGGGTTAGAGGCAAATAATTCTTTAGCTTTTCTAGATGTGTTAGTAATTTTAAATCCTGATAATACCTTGAGCCACATTGTGTTTTAAAAAAAGACACATATAGATTGATATCTAAACGGTGATTCTCACAGTCATGCTTTAGAGTTAGGTACCGTGGGTTAATCTATGTTTCAGAGAGAACGCGGGATCTGTGACAATAAACACAAGCAAGTTTGGCATGACAAGAAGCTTCCAGTCACGCGACTACATTACAGTGAACGAGTGAAGCAAGCCACAGTCGAGCGAGTGCCTGCTATACTGACATATGTCAGAGGTATTACTGACAAGATTGGTTACATCTTGACGCGCGCTTCCATCAAAACATACTTCAAGCCGCCGAAGAAGATTAGTCAGTTTTTCCCATCAGTCAAGTGTAATGTCCCCCTGCAAGATGCATGAGTATACAAGCTTAAATGTGAATATGGTCTCTATTATATAGGACAAACTAGAATATCAATAAAACTCGCATTAAAGAATACATAGCTGATGTGAAGAATCGACGCTCTGGGCTGTCTGCAGTCTGTGAATACGCACACGGTCGCCCTCGTCACTACATGAGATTTGATAGACCACAAATTCTCACTAAACAACACCGATTCCTTCCAAGGGTGATTCTTGAGACTATTGAAATAAAAAAAAACATCCTAATTTCAAAAGAGAAAATACATCCTAATTTTAAATATATGCGATAAAATCCGTAAAAACTAGTTTTATTTAAATGTGTAGTGTCCGTGTGAATATAAGAAATCATTAACTAGAATGTCGTCTGAAATTTTCATCTCCTGTTTTTCCACAATTAAAGATTAAAGTTTTTCTAGAAATTTATCTAAAAGAATATTAGCAGCTTAGGTACATAACAAATTACACAAATTAGAATTTACATAGACAAATATACATTTTATTAAATCGCTTAATTCTGATATTAATATTATTATTTGTGTTATTTTATATTTCGAAAAGTATTATGACACATTGCAAATCCAAGATGTGCAGAGCTTATTGGACGAAACACTTCTGCGCATTCTTACTTAATACGGCCTCCTATTTCAGAAACGTAACATTAATCTTAGAAATTGCTTAGTAGCGTCTAGAGAAATTAAAATATTATGTACCTCGCAAGTGATTTCTAGATCTCGGCTACAGCGTCACCTGTCGAGTCGAGTCACAATTGTGAATCTAAACCATTCTCGAATCAACATTATCTCACACACAACATTTCATCAAAAGCTGTCCAGCCGTTTAGGAGATGATTATATATATATATATATATATATATATATATATTATACGCTACTAATTCACTTACTTGTATTTGTTAATCAATAATATAATACCTCATCAATAATAATATACTACGAAAAGAACCCCGTTCCAACCGAGTGTTTCACGAAACTTACGCATGTTTTCTTATTTATCCTTTATTGGAACATACCTTCAAGTAGGGGTTACAAAGGACGGACTAAATGCATCATGGCATTCTCTACCAATAAACCCTGAAAAAGATTTAATAAATAAAAATGTTGGTAGATAAAATTAAGAACAAAAAAAGGTTTGAGAAACAGAAATTATTAATTCCTTTTATATTTACATAATATATAATATAAAATACTTACTTACATTTATGATGATTACATGATTATACTTACATGATTATATAAAGTTTTTGTCTAATGACAAAAAACAACAAATTTAATAACCATTCCTTCAAATCAAGTGTCAAAAAAAAGTTTTAACATCTTTTGAGACAAAAATTATCATTGACACTTGACCTAGAGTAGACGAAAGACGAACTCAAGAGAATCAGATCTAATTCTTCTGATTTATTAAATATTTAGACTAGAAAAACGATTTTCGTCTAGTCTAAATATTTTAAATATATATTTAATTATCGCTAGGCGTAGAGATATTCCAGATTATTTTAAGTGCCAAAAAATAAAACACTTCAATTATGTAACAACTGAAAATGTTACGTGGAAATTTGTCTGAGTATTTATGATTTGTATGGTTCAGCTGAGTATGACAGAAATTTAAAACTGGAAATAGGTAGCAACAGAATCTTTCTAAAAACAGCTTAAAATAATTTTAAAAAAACTGCGCTCTCCAAGTCATGGCAAATATGTGAGTAAATCTATGCCGGAGGCCTATTTTTAGTATTTTTGAATGACTGCAATAAATAAAAATTGGTTTTTAAAAGGAAACGGTCTCTTGTTTTGTTTTCACCTTTTAAAAATTATGATTAGGAAAGACATACTCGTAATACTGGTTTTTATTATAATGACTTAATCGTCATATAAAATCATTATCATTATCAACGTTACAACCTCAAGCAACTATGAATATAGACCTCCCCAAGGTATGCCACGAAACGACGTCTAGAGCCTCTTGCATCTCTTACTACATCTAGTTGGAGGCTACCCTACACTTTGCTTACATCATGTGTTTTCTTTTCTTCTAGCTATATCGTCATCCCATTGCTACTTCAGCTACCGATCCGTTACAGAAACAGAAACAGAAACTTTTTATTTAATATAGATTATAAATAATACTTATTGAAAGTCACTCTTTTATTTGATTACCACTGGTTCGGAAAAAACCTCTGTCCTGGTTCTTACCAGCAAAAAACCCAGCGGGACTTTTTTTTTAAATAACAGCTTACAATCATGATGTTACACAAATTAACAACACAACAAATTAGAAATAGCTTGGTAGCGATCACCTTATTTCCAGGGGTTATTATGATCCATAAATTCCTTAATATTATAATAACCCTTTTTATACAAACTTAGTTTAATAAAGTTTTTGAACTTTGAGCATGTCAACCTTTGTATATTTTCTGGAATCTTGTTGTAAAAGCGTATACATCGCCCCAAGAATGAATTACTGACTCGATGGAGTCGAGTAACTGGTACTACTGGCTTGTGTCTGTTCCTAGTATTTACAGAATGAATATCACTTATTTTTGTAAAACTACTTTTATTTTTGTGTACGTACATTACATTTTCATAAATGTGTTGAGAGGCCAAAGTTAATATATTAATTTCCTTAAATTTTTGGCGCAGCGACTCTTTAGGCTTTAAATCATAAATTGCTCTTATGGCCCTCTTCTGTAAAACAAATATAATTTCAGTGTCAGCTGTGTGTCCCCATAGCAAAATACCATATGACATTATGCCATGGAAATAGCTGAAGTAAACTAGTCTAGCTGTTTCAACACTGGTTAGACTTCTAATCTTTTTTACAGCATATGCTGCAGAACTAAGTCTGCTTGCTAGTTTTGATATATCCCCATATCCATTGAAGCTTCGCGTCTAGTGTGATTCCAAGAAAAATGGTGGTATCTACAAGACTCAGTTTCTCCCCATTTAAAATTACATTAGTAGTTAATTGTTTGACATTTGGAGTCATGAATTTCATACGTTTCGTTTTAGTGCCATTTAAATGCAAATTATTAACATTGAACCAATTTATTAACTTAGATATAGCATTATTTACTTCGTCATATTTTATTAATTGTCGACTTAATTTGAAAATTAAAGAAGTGTCATCTGCAAATAATACTATATCATGGTTATCCCCTACTATGTAAGGTAAGTCATTAATGTATACAAGAAACAGAAAGGGGTCGAGAATTGAGCCTTGAGGCACGCCCATTTGTACCATCGATCCGGAAGAGCTCATATTGTTAATCACAACTTTTTGTGTTCACTTACTTAAATATGAAATAATTAATTTAAGAGCATCACTTCTTACACCGTAGTGTTGAAGTTTCCTGATTAATGTTTCATGGTGAACACTATCGATAGGTTCGTTAGGTTTTTCGGTTACTCTGACAATACTGCGAATAACCTTATTATGAAGTCTATCATGCAGAGAAAATCCGGACGTAGCCATCTCCATTGCTGAGGAACCTTCAGCTTCCTTCAGCCAGCAGTGAAGGAACACGTCTCAGATCCATATGTCATCACTGGCAACACGGACTGGTTGTACACTGGTTTTAAGGTTTCGAGAAAATATGATGAGAAGATTTATGTCGTAACATCCCGACCGCAGCCTAAATGGATCTGTAAATCGATTTGTGGGTCGAAGTTAGAGTTACTCTTATTTTTTACTTACTTACTCTTACTGACTAAAGCCTTATGGAATGTGGTTTTTCCCTACTCGTACCGACTAAATCCATAAGGTATTCTACCTTCGCCCCATATTGACAGTGCGACGGAAACGCATTAGCGCACGCCCGCGGCTTAAATTGATGAAATTAATATTCTTTGATTACCTTGAATCTAAATAACCCCACATTATTAAATACTGTTCAGGCAAAGCCGGGGTGGGTCGCTAGTCTCGTATAAAGAAACAAATGTCAAACATGCTGCTGTCTGTCGTCGGTCTGGGTAATTGTTTTACGTCTAAATAAGTGCCCTCATAGTCACTGTTGCACGCCACAATTAATACATGGTACATGGCGACACTATTTACCACTAGCGACCTCTAATACCAAGTAGCAGGACTAGGAGAGTCAAGAACATTCTAGAAATTTCCATGGAAGAAGTTTACTAGAAATATCGACACCTAGTCAATCGGGACCGATACATACTCGAACATTCTAGAAGTTTCTACAGTAGAAGGTTCGGGAAATCGATTCTTCTTAAAATTGCCTTAGTAGGGCCCCTCAGTGGCTCGTAGCCGCCTGCGCCCTCTTTTCCCAAAAGAGGGTCGCTTCCGATTCAGCAGAAAAGCTCAATAAGCCAATGCCAGTCCCACGGGTGGTTTTTAGTGGGTACACTTAGGGTGCTAGGTAGTTATTCACAGTGAGTCCCACATAACCACGACAGCCGGCTGTCGTGGTATGCATAAAGAATTTACCACCTCCTCGCGTAACGCGGTAGCCCTATTCATTTGCTTCTGAGGGGAAAACAAAAGCAACCGGGTCAGCATTGAATTGGCAATACAAGCGAATACTTCGAAACAATACAACTGCGAACTAAAGTGATCAGTAGTACAATTGTGTTTTGTTATTAGTGTGGTTTTAAGTTGTAATATGTGTTCTGTAATTAAAGTGTCAATTTTGGTAATTCAATCGGCAGTTTTTAATTGTCTCGAACCTCAAGCTCGTAACATTACCATAGTCACTTCTTACAGCATCCACGAAATAAAATAAGGTGATGGATTCTCTTTTGCCGCCACAACACGTCCTGTCTTCTTAATAATAACAATAATAATTCATATGCTAGAAATATAGGGGGTTACAGATATTACGTTTGAAAATAGTACAAACATATTTCGCCAGTGGCATGCAAATACATAATTTTAAATGTACATAATTCAGTAAAAAAAATGTTTCATTATAATTATTGTAATATAAAGATAGATTTCAACAATAAATTAAAAAAATACTTTATCAAATTAAGTGTACACTGAAAGGTCTTATAATATACTTATGAATTTATTTTTTTACAATAAAAATCATCTAGGGTATAAAAGCAATTTTGGATGAGCCATTACTTTAATTTTTCTGTGGTTCTGTGTAGAAAATGTTTTAATGGAAGTTCTCGAATTTCAGTTGGATGTTTATTATATAATTTTCTGCACAAAATGGGACAATTCTTTTGAAACAAGCAAGTTTTAAATAACTTAAAATTTAACCTTGTTACGTCTCTATGTGGAAATATTTTATCTGTATTATCAACATAAATAACACAAGTCAACTTACTGACTTCATTAATAAAAAAAGTTAAAGTACCTGAATCATAGGTAATCCAAGTACCCAGCGTACTAAAAGTTGCGGGTGAAATGTAGAATTATAATTAATTCAATAAATTGGGACAGAAGTTGTAAATCTGTAAATCAAAATGTTCTCTATGAAAGTCGAAAGCGATATCGTAAGTTATCAAACCAGCGTAACTTTGCAGACGATGTGACATATTTTAAGAACTCTAGATAATTTTTAATAATAACCTAAAAACAACTTCAAAATTTAATTTCAAACACTAAGCGATCCTTTGAAATTAAGTAATGTCGTTCTTAATACCGAGATTCAATATTTTCAAATTAAAAGCCTTGTTCTTTAAAGCTCAAGTCGAGGTGAAATTAGCTAAAGCCACTTTCATTTTTGTAGGTACCGACTAATTTAGAAAAACAGTCTCAAGAAGACGATACTCTTGCTAAAGCAATCGTCACTTTTTCTAGTGAAAGAACTCCTTTTCTGCCTAAGAGTCCGTCTGGACAGGAACTAAACTCTTACCTACTAGTATGTCCGCCGCCAAATAGTGTATGCACAGACCGTGAAACATTCCATGTTAGACCTCAGGGGGAACAACGCATCTGCATTTTGATTCTTAATCAAGGATAAATGTAGACGTCTACGGGGCAAAGCATCCACTTACCATGAGGTAAATTGTGTGCTCGTTTGTCACCCCTATTTTATAAAAAAAAATTGAATTAATTGAACTATTTTATTTATAGAACAGTAATTTTATATATGCTTGTATTGTATTTTATCCTATGAATAACATTTATTTGTTGATTGAAAAGTCAGTCCTAATTGGTCAATATTAGCTTACAGTTACCATTCTTTGTTCGTTGTTTCTTCAATTTCTTCCTCATTTTTTAAGGGCTTTTCGTCTTGAACCACTTAACAGTTTTGTGGCACTGTACAGATTATTTCTTAGGTTTGCTTACTTTGTTTGAAAAAATAGCACGTGATAAATTAAATTAAGGATCAGAATTTAGTACAAATCTAAATGTCCGACTACGCTAGCGGTTGCAATTTATAATTAAGAAAGATTGGAAGTCTCACAGATGTTGAGACAGCTAGGTTAGTGTATTTTTGTTACTTTCATAGCGTAATGTCTTATGGAATTTTGCTATGGGGTAATGTGACTGATATTGAAGCTATATTTGTTTTGCAAAAGGGAGCCGTACGGGCGATTTAAAATCTAAATTGTAAAGAGTCCCTCAGAGAAAAATTTAAAGAAATAAACACATTAACTTTGCCATCGCAATATATTTATGAAAATGTAATGTATGTACATAAAACATAAATAGCTTTAATAAGAATAAGGATGCTCATACCTTAAACACTAGGAACAAACATTAGCTTGTAATGCCACTTACTAGACTCCACAGAATTAGTAATTCATTTATGGGGCAATGTATACGCTATTACAACAAAATCCCAGAACATGTTCAAAGTTTGTCAATAAACAAGATTAAAAGTTTTATTAAATAAAAACTGTACAAAAAGGGTTATTATAATATCAAGGAATACATAAATGAAAAAAACCCCTGGGAATAAGGTGATCGCCACCATGCTGGTTCTATGAAAATTCATTTAAAATTGTATAAACAAAATTATTGTTAAGTGAAATTATGTTTAAAAAAAAAGTCCCGCCGGGTTTCTTGCTGGTTCTTCCCAGGACAGAGGTATTTTCCGAACCAGTGGTAAATAAAATAATGACTTTCAATAAGTATTATGTAATAATCGATATTGAATAAAAATCATTCTATTCTATTCTATTCTATTCCATTCTATTCCATTCTATTCCATTCTATTCCATTCTATTCCATTCTATTCCATTCTATTACATTCTATTCCATTCTATTCCATTCTATTCCATTCTATTCCATTCTATTCCATTCTATTCCATTCTATTCCATTCTATTCTATTCTATTCTATTCTATTCTATTCTATTCTATTCTATTCTATTCTATTCTATTCTATTCTATTCTATTCTATTCTATTCTATTCTATTCTATTCTATTCTATTCTATTCTATTCTATTCTATTCTATTCTATTCTATTCTATTCTATTCTATTCTATTCTATTCTATTCTATTCTATTCTATTCTATTCTATTGTATTGTATTGTATTGTATTGTATTGTATTGTATTGTATTCTATTCTATTCCATTCTATTCCATTCTATTCTATTATTTTCTATTCTTTTCTATTCTATTCTATTCTATTCTATTCTATTCTATTCTATTCTATTCTATTCTATTCTATTCTATTATATTCTATTCTATTCTATTCTATTCTATTCTATTCTATTCTATTCTATTCTATTCTATTCTATTCTATTCTATTCTATTCTATTCTAATCTATTCCATTCTATTCCATTCTATTCCATTCTATTCCATTCTATTCCATTCTATTCCATTCTATTCCATTCTATTCCATTCTATTCCATTATGTTCCATTCTATTCCATTCTATTCCATTCTATTCCATTATATTCCATTCTATTCCATTATATTCCATTCTATTCCATTCTATTCCATTCTATTCCATTCTATTCCATTCTATTCTATTCTATTCTATTCTATTCTATTCTATTCTATTCTATTCTATTCTATTCTATTCTCATCATGTAAGCTGATAAGTTTTGTATATTTTTACATTATATTACGGTTGATGGTAAATTTAATACAATTATAGGCCTGCAAATTAAGGTGAAGTAATATTTGAGACAACCATAAACGTGTAACAATCTTAATTGAAATTTAATTGTTTGCCAAAACACTTATCTATACATACTCGTATAAATAAAATAAGTGTATGTTTGTAATAAAGAATTAACTGGCTTGTATTAAGTTCAAGAGTTATAAGCATTCTATTAAGCCTGTTCGGTGTGATCTTCGGAATGGCTGGACTGATTTTGATGAAACTTTAAGAACAGATAGAGAGCAATGCCAAGAATGATCAAGGACTTATTTTATTCGAAACACTTGAAATTTTCTTTTAGATTATCCGTAGAAGATTAGTCAGTTTTTACCATCCATTAAATGTAAGGTCCTTCTGCAAGATGCAGGATGCAGATCAAACTAAAAGATCAAAATAAACCCAAAAATATACAGCTGATATGAAGAATCGACGCTCTGGGAAGTCTGCAGTCTGAACACGTACAGGATAGCCCGCGTCACTACATTAAATTTGATAGACTACAAGTCCTCGCTAAAGAACACCAATTCTTTCCAAGGATGATTCACGAGGCTGTTAAAATCAAGAAGCATCCTCATTTCAATAGAGAAGATGGCGGGGTGCTACCATCTGCTTGGGATCCTATAATTAATAAAATTAAATCCCAACCCAAGCATACAAATGCAAGTTCATACTGCGTAGATAGGAACAAAAAATATAATTATTTTTAAATCTTTTTTTTTATAGGAGAGGGCTCCCTCTCCAAACGAGCAAACGAGCATGCGGCTCACCTGATGGTAAGTGACTACCGCCGCCCATGAACAACTGCAACTCCAGGGAGGGAATTGCAGATGCGTTGCCGGCCTTTTAAAAAGGAGTACGCTCTTTTCATGAACGTCCCTTAGACGAATCGGTCCGGAAAAATCACTGATGGTAATCGATTCCACAAGGAAGTCGTGCGAGGAAGAAAACATCTTCTAAATCGCACAGTGGTGGACCGCCAATCATCCAGATGGTGTGGATGGTATCGGGAGTTCTGCCGCGATGTGCAACATCTCTTCGCAGTGCCAATGAATCGAGCCGATCGGAAAGGGCTCGGTCGTCGACGATTCGGGCCGCTCTGCGCTGGATGCGGTCAAGTGGAAGGAGCTGGCACTGGGGAGCCCCTGCCCAGAGATGGGAACAGTATTCCATGTGAGGCCGAACCTGCGCCTTGTAAAGTTGCAGGCGGTGTGCCGGCATGAAATACTGTCCCGCTCTGCTGAGCACGCCAAGTTTTAGAGGCCAATTTGGCCTTCTCTTCCAAGTGACCACGAAACTGCACGTAACTCGATATGTCGACTCCGAGGATACCGATACTGGCTGAGGCAAGAAGGGGAGTGCCTTGAAACTAAGGAGATACGACAAAGGGGTTCTTTCTTTTTTTTATTTCTTTCTAATCTGGAGGTAGCCGTGGTTAGACCATGGGTGCTGTAAAGTACTCGAAACGTCGGGAATATAAAATAAGTTAATATACGCGATAAAATCCGTAAAACTAGTTTTATTTAAATGTGTAGTTTTTGCGTAAATATAAAAATCATTATAAAAAAAGGTTAATAACTTTAAATCTAAATAACGCTACATTAATAAATCTTATCCAGACGAAGCCGGGGCAAGTCGTTAGTCTTGTAATAATTCGATATAACATTCACACTAATACTTCCCATGAGTCTAATCCCATGAACATAAACACGCGATAGCTTTCACTTTAAATCTGGCAAACAACAGACAGAACTAGATCCTACGTCAATATTTGTGTAAGAAAATCACTTAAAATGGTAATTCAAGGGGCTTGCTTGGTTCTAAAAGGATGAAGATTGAGGCCATCGGAGAAGAAACTACATAATCTTTTTTATGATCAATACGTTGCCCTAACAATAGGATTAAACTTTTTTATAATTAATATAGATTATAAATAATACCTATTGAAACTCACTCTTATGTTTAACTTACCACTGGATCTGGAAATACCTCTGTCCTGGGAAGAAGCAGCAAGAAAACGATCCGGACTTATTTTTAAAAAGAACAGTTTACAATCTTTCAATATATTACACAACAATTAACAATATGAAACCAATTAGAAGTGGTTTGGTAGCGATCACCTCATTCTCAGGAGTTATTATTATCCATAATTTACTTAATATTATAATAACCCTTTTAATTCAATCTTTCTTTAATAAAGTTTTTACACTTGACGGAAATCAGATTTTGTGTTTTTTAGGATTTTGTTTCTAGTACTTACAGAGTAAACATTAATTTTGTTTTAATTATATATAGATATAGATTATAATATTATTATAACATTAAAGAAATTAAAAACTACAATTAATAAAACAAAAACTAGTAACTTAATTATCATACAGTCATACTCACAGCGGTATCGTGCCGAACCCGCTGAATGACTATATTGGCCATATAATGGCACTTTGAGCGAGAAAAGAATCAGCCCTCTTATCGCCAGCAGCAACGACCATCCGCGGATGGAGTTCCTTTAGAAACTTTACCGCACGTGAACCCCACGGACCGATAGTCTCTACAGCAAAAGGCACAAATATGTAGTCATCTCTCAGAGACTCATATTTGCATCACGTTCTCATTTCTGCTGCATCTGATGCCGCCCTGGATCTAAACGAGGCACCCCTGAGATGACAGGCCGCCAGAGTGTCTACGCAAGTAGCAGCCCACACTAGGGTTTTACCTCTCTCCTAAGGGACCAATGTCATACCGTCGGGTCTCCTGAAACCGAGGGAACGTTTAAAAGAGACAAGAGCCCTTCGGATGACATCGTTCAAAGAACCGTGCCGTGAAAACGTACCAGCATTTTTCTTACATGAAAGTCCGTGGAGCCCAAACTTGTCGACACTGCTACCACAGGGGCACTGATGAGGTTGACAAATCGCTGCTCCTAGTCAGATTCCTACGGTAATTGCAAGCTTTCCCCAATATAATGTAACGTAATATGCCGAGATAACTTGATGGTAAAGCATGTAACCAGTGACTAGATTCCTTTGTCGAAACAGCTAGAAGGCGTGCCTTGGTTACTATGGAAATTATGAAACAAATCTTCCTGCACGCTCCGTACCAACGGAATATCCCACTGTTTTTGTTGGTTAACTTCCAGTGGAACATTTTGACCGGGACATAATGTTTGCCATGTCTGCCCTGCCTCCGTATCATAGCACAGGTCTACTTTATTATTTAAAATTATGTTACATAAGTCACTGATACTATGCACGGAAGCAAGGAAAGCAGGCAATGCAACGCTAGAAAGATTTCTCACACAAATACCACCAAATTTTATAGGTCTTTTTTTATAGGGTAGGGTGACAAACATGCATACAGTCCACTTGATGGTACGTGGTTACTGTGACCCATAGACATCTACATCTATCCTCAATAAAGACTCAAGATGCAGATGCGTTGTCACCCGTGAGGACTAAGATGGAATGCCTCTTTGCCATTAAAAAGGATCTCCGGTTCTCTACACTCACCATACGAAACACAGCAGCGTTAAGCTGCTATTTTACGCTGGCTTCCTGTGAGGCGTGGTCCTTCTCCGGTCGAGCCGACAAATTCGTGATGCAACTATACTGCTAATGTAGCTGCAGCATGGCTCTACTACGTAAAAGGTAAAGTAGTTTGAGTCCAGGCTGCTGTATTTAAAGTTAAATATAGAATTTTTTTCTACAGCTTTTTTAAGATTATTATCATCATCATCATCATAATCATTACAGCCCTTCACAAGTCCACTGCTGAACATAGGCCTCCCCCAAAGAATGCCACAAAGCACGGTCCTGAGCCACCTGCATCCATCGACTTCCTACATGTCTTACCAGGTCGTCACTCCATCTCGTGGGGGGACGCCCTACACTTCACCTACCGGTACGAGGCTGCCACTCGAGAACCTTTCTTCCCCATCGGTTGTCGGCTCTTCGAGCTATATGGCCGGCCCACTGCCACTTCAGCTTACCAATCCGTTGGGCTATGTCGGTTACTCTGGTTCTACTGCGGATATCCTCATTCCTAAGTTTATCACGCAGAGAAACTCCGAGCATAGCCCTCTCCATAGCTCGCTGAGCGACCTTGAGCTTCCTCATACGGCCAGCACTGAAGGACCACGTCTCAGTTCCGTAAGTTATCACTGGCAACACGCACTGGTTGTACAATTTCGTTTTCAGGTTTTGAGGTATGTCTGACGAGAAGATGTGTCGTAGCTTCCCGAACGCTGCCCAGCCGAGTTGAATCCGTCAATTGACCTCTCGGTCGAAGTTGGACTTACCTAGTCGGACTATTTGTCCCGGGTAAACATACTCGTCAACAACTTCGAGCTTAGTGCTCCCAACAACTACCGGCATAGGTGTGACATGGACATTAAACATGATCTTTGTTTTTTCCATGTTCATCTTAAGACCTATCGGTTGGGAAACACTATTGAGGTCATTGAGCATAGTGCTTAAGTCCTCCAGCGATTCTGTTATAAGGACTATATCGTCGGCAAATCGAAGGTGAGTGATGTACTCGCCATTGATGTTGATACCGTATCCTTTCCAGTCCAGAAGCTTGAAAACGTCTTCCAATGCAGCGGTGAAGAGTTTCGGGGATATGACGTCACCCTGTCTTACACCTCTCTGCAATTGGATAGGTTTCGTACTCTGGTTCTGTACTCGGATAGCCATCGTAGCCCTACTGTACAAGCACTTCAACACTTCGATATACCGACAGTCAACTTGGCACCGCTGAACGGACTGCAGCACCGCCCAAATTTCGACGGAATCAAAGGCTTTCTCATAGTCCACATACGCCAGACATAGTGGCAAATTATACTCTTCGGACTTCTGTACAATTTGCCGAAGGGTATGTATGTGGTCTATGGTGCTAAAGCCTTTTCGGAAACCGGCTTGTTCGGGAGGCTGGAAGTCGTCAAGTCTGCGCGCGAGACGATTCGTAATGACTCTCGAAAACAGCACGTAGGCGCGGCTCAGAAGGGAAATCGGTCTGTAGTTCTTCAAGAGAGCGTTGTCACCTTTCTTGAAGAACAAGACCACCGCATTTCTGCTCCACGCCTCCGGTGTAATGCCACCATGAAGGACGGAATTAAAGAGCTTCTGAAGGACTTCGAGTACCGGTCTTCCACCCGCTTTCAGAAGCTCCGCTGTAATTCCATCCTCGCCTGGGGTCTTACCGTTTTTAAGGTGCTGGAGAGCCATTCTAATCTCGCTCAGACTGACATCCGGGATATCTTCGGAATAGTGTCGGATGAGACTCGCTCTTGGATCGTTACTCACACTTGCGTGTGGCTCCAACGATAATGTGTACAGCTGCCCATAGAACCTCTCAATCTCACTCAAAATCTCAGGTGTCCCGGAAACGATGCTGCCACATTCTGTCTTCAGCTTTGACAGTTGGCTCTTTCTGGCAGACAGATCTCTGGCAAAGACTTTGGCGCCTTGGTTCCGCTCGATCGCTTCTTCAATACGAGCTGTATTGAAGTTGCGTAAGTCCCGCCGCATGCATTTGGAGATCTGTCTGTTCAGATGCCTGTATGCTGTCAAGTCTGTTGAAGAATGTAGCTTCATCTCCCGTCTAACAGCCATGAGATTAAGAATGTGATCGGAGAGTTTTTGTGTTCTTCTGCGGCGGGTCTTGCAGAACTTAGCTCCCGACCGCATGGACAGTTTCCACGAGCTTGTCATTCATATCGTCCACTTCATTGCAGTCTTCCAGGCACTGAAAACGGTTTTGTAACTCGAGCTGAAAGGTTTCGAGACTTTGGATTAGAGCACGAGGGGAACGGAGCGTAGACTTCATTAGACGAGACCTCTCCAACTTAACGTTTAGGTTCAGTGTGCCTCTAACCATTCGGTGATCGCTACCAGTTTTCAACCTCGCGATCACGGAGACATCACTGAACAGTTGTCGTCTGGTCGTCATAATGAAGTCAATCTCATTTTTGTGGAACCGTCGGGGCTCGACCAGGTCCACTTCCTGTGGGGCCGCTTCTGGAAGAAAGAGTTCATCATAAAGAGTCCCTCTTTCTCCGTGAAGTCGGCCAGCTGCTTGCCCCTTGGATTCCGTAGCCCTATTCGAAATTTCCCTACTTTCAGCTCACCATTCTCTTTTGTGCCTAGTTTTGCATTGAAGTCTCCCATTAACACCGTATATTGGGTTTTTGAGAAATGCATGGCTCTAGAGATATCCTCATACATTTCCTCCACCTTCCCATCGGGGTGTGCCGAGGTTGGTGCGTAAACCTGTATGACCTTCAGCGAATACCGTTTGGTGATTCTGAGTATAAGGTACGCAACCCTCGTCGACACACTCCCGATCTTTACAACGTTGTTACCGAGAGACTTGTGGACGATAAATCCGACACCTCCTTGGGAAAGATGGTCGCCCTCCCGGTGATAGAGCAAGTTGCCGGATTCGAGGATTACCGTGTCCTCCCCCTCTCTTCGGACTTCGGATAATCCTATAATATGCCAGCGCAACTTCTCTATCTCTTCTTCCAGCTCCACGATCTTCTCGTCAGTCCTCAGGGTGCGTGCGTTGTACGTTGTCAGGTCGAGTCGTCTAAGGTGGCAACCGAAACTCCACCGGAGATTCTTAGCACCCCCTGCCCCGCCGTTACCATGGTCGCCACCGTAGCCAGGAATAGCGGGGCCGCCAGGGACTGGGGGCCGTCTGTTTGTTGCTTTATTCATTGGGGGGTATTTGCCATAGTTGCCACGCTTGGCGAGGGGGTTGGCAACCGCAGTTTTTTTTATTGTAATTTGGCTATTATCAGGAAGATGCTGCTGCCCATCTCCCGCCTGTTTCCCTTTGTCGCCTTTTACGACACCCACGGGAGGATATGGGGTAGTGGATATTCTTGACCGCCACTACACGGCAATTATTATCAATATCTTTTAAAATATCCGAACATTTCCAGACTGGAATCGAGCGGAGTAAGTATGTGAATCTAGGTACAAGGAGACAATATTGTGATATAGGAAGTGTGTCAATGAGGAGAGGCGTGTTGACGCTTCTATAACTTTAATTAGACTGAACCTCTATTTTTAACTTTACTCTAATATATATATATGTCGGAGCGTCTCTAGAATACCCGGTTGGATCGAGGTGCAATGGAGGGTATATCGAGAAACCCCTTGTTGTGGATCGCAGTGGACTGTATGATTTTACTATGGCGAGTGGACTGTATTAAACTGACTACGCTAGGGAACTGCTTAAAGAAAAGATGGTACTAAGAAAATTATACTGTATTCACTTATTTACAAAATATCACTATAAACTATCCTATGTACAGAGGGGAGTCTTCTGGAGTCTTCTGGAGTCTTGATTTCTTCCTGATTTCTTCTCTTGCCGCTTCCGAGGTGAAATGAACAACTCACAGACCAAAACGCCCTTCTTATATGCCTCAAGAGAGCGTCTTGGTTCGTGAGTGGCGTCGTAAGGCGATGCCGCGCGCTCATTGGTCGGCGACATCGCGTGATCCGCTGCCGGTGTGCGGGGTGCGCGGGGCGCACCGGGGAGTGAAGGGGCGATGGGGCGACGGCCTCCTCGCTGTCCGCTACATCCTCCACCCGGCGTAGCATGCGAGCCTAAGCTTTTCTCGGGAGGATGGCGATCTTCCTGACGGGCCGCCGCAGCACTCCTCCCTTGGTCCAGACCTCGACGTTACGCACTACGCCGTCTGGTCCAGGAAACGTCCTTGTCACGATGCCCCGCGGCCGCACATTCCTTGGTAGGTTGCTGTCCGCAACCACGACGAGGTCTTCTTCCTGTATTTGGCGCTGCTGAGCATCTCGGGAGTCCCGGCGCGCAACCAGCGTCGGCAGGTATTCCTTCACCCAGCGCCTCCAGTACTCGTCGGCGAGCCCCTGCGCCGCTCTCCACGCCCGACGATCCATGGGTGTGCACGGCGCGGTGACTGGCAGGCCCGATGGTCCCAACAGCAGGAGGTGGTTGGGTGTCAGTGCCTCTTCATCGTTGATGTCGACCGGTACGTGCGTCAACGGTCGAGAATTCACAGTATTTTCGGCTTCAGTCAGAAGCGTCGCCAACGTCTCTTCTCGTGGGCTCTTCTGATGGAAAGTGGCTTCGAGTGCGGTCTTTACTGAGCGCACGAGATGCTCCCATGCGCCCCCTGGTTAGGCGAACCCGGTGCGATGAACTTCCAATCGACTCGCCGAGTTAGCGCGTAATCCTTCAACTGCGGTGCCCACTCTTCCATCGCCCGTTGTAATTCTGTATTCGCCCCATGAAAGTTAGTCCCATTATCCGAGTAAATAACCCGTGGCCACCCACGCCTAGCCGCCATGCGCCACAATGCCGATATCGCCGAGTCCGCGGTTAGAGAGTAGACTATTTCTAGATATACTGCGCGCGTCGTTAGGCACGTGAACAGTGCCACCCACCGTTTTTCGTGCCGTCGTCCTATCGTAACCGTCAGAGGCCCGAAGTAATCAATTCCGGTGTACGTAAATGGTCGCGCAAACGCCCCTAACCGTTCAGGTGGTAGATTCCCTGTAACCGCAGGCCGTGGTGTCGCCTTCCGTACTCTGCATCGTAGGCATCTCCGCTCCGCTTCTCGTACTGTAGGTCGTAATCGTAGGATATGATACCTAGTGCGCAGGTCGTTCATCACTCTCTCTCTATTGGCGTGGCTTGCTTCCTGATGCGCCTTCTCAACAAGCAGCTTTACAAATTGGTGACGTCCGTTCAGTATAATGTGTCTCTTCATTTGACCGTCCACGTCGGCTGCGTCGATCCTTCCCCTGGCTCGTAGCACTCCATCCTCCAATATGGGGTCGAGCTTCCTTAGTGCGCTGCCGGTGGCCAAATTCCTTCCCCGCCGAAGGCGGCTGATGTCTTCAGCGAAGCTTTCCCGCTGGCTATATACTACCCACATCCGTTCTGCTCTCTGGATGTGTTGTAATGTCAGTCCTCGTGCTCTTCCTCGTGCCGCATCGATGAACTGTAGTACTCTTGCTGTGGCCCTGATTAACCTCTCGTAGGCAGAGAATCTCCCTATGTCTGGCAGGTGTGGAGCTTCCTGGGTGTCGCTCTGGTGCGCCAAGATTTCCTCCAACTCTTCATCATCCCCTGCCTTCTCTTCTTGTCGGTGAGGCCATTTGTCTTCATTCTCGTAGAGGAAGGGTGGTCCTGTGAACCACTTATCGCTCTCTTCCTTGGTTGTGAATTTCATACGCGGTTGGATCAAGCCGCTACGTTTTCCGCAGTCGGTATCCACCTCCATTGCTCGGGTGATGTCTTCTCAGCTATCTCCCCTAACCGGTGGGCTACGTATGGAGTGTAACGCGCCGTATCATTCTGTATCCAGTGGAGCGCCGTAGTAGAGTCTGTCCAATATATGACCCTATCTGCTACCACTCTGTGTTCGCCCTGTACGAATTCCGCGAGTCGCGCGCCTATTAAATTCGCCTGCAACTCTAATCGCGGTATACTTTGCGCTTTAATTGGAGCGACTTTCGCCTTAGCCGCCACTAATCGTACCCTAATCGTTCCGTCGCGATATCGTATACGCCAATATGCCTCGGATGCGTACGCACGTTCGCTTGCATCATTGAACACGTGAAGTTGACGCTCTACCACTCCCCCCGTAGAAGCATAGCACCTTGGCAGTCGTAGTCGTGATACTTCCTCGACGACTCGCAGCCACCTCTGAAATTCTTCTGCTGCCTCCTCGGGTAGTTCGTCATCCCATCCGACCTTCTTCATACGCCATAGGTCTTGTAGCAGGATCTTGGCGGTGATGGTGAGGTAGCTTAGCAGTCCAAGCGGGTCAAAAACAGACATGACTGCGCTTAATGCTTCCCTCTTGGTCGGTGGTCGCTGTAGCGTCTTTACTTCCTGCGGCACCCTATTCATCGACGTGTTGAATGTTAGGGCGTCTTCATCGGCCATCCATAATAACCCTAAGGTTCTGCCTGGGCTATCTTGCCTTAAGCCTACTTCCTTAGGCTTGCGCGCCAGTAAGTCCTCCGGCTTGTCTTCCAACAGGGCTGCGTGGTTAGAGTTCCAGCCTGCCAAGGTGAAACCGGTCTGCTGGTGCATTTCCGAAACCTGCTTCGCCGTATTTACCGCTTCCTCTACCGTGGCATAACTGTCTAAATAGTCATTCATATAATGGCTACGTACGATAGCGTTAAGTGCCAACGGGTGTGTCTCTGCGTGTGCGCGCGCGTTATGATCCCTAATACTATGTGCGAGAAACGGCGAGCTCCTCGCGCCGAAAATTATAGACGTCATAACGTACTCCCGCGGTGGGCTGTGTCGCTCGTTTCCTCGCCAAAGAATCAACTGCGCGGGCTGATCGCGACGGTCGATTTTCACACGCAAGAACATTTCCCTAATATCCGCGGACACCGCTATCTCGTTCTCCCTAAATCGAAACAGTATGCCCGGTAAGTTCCATAATAAGTCGGGGGCGTCGAGTAAATAATCATTAAGGCATCTGCCGGATGCGCGCGCTGCCGCGTCGAACACTACTCTCGTCTTCCCCGGCTTGTTCGGGTTTCGTACTGCGAAGTGTGGCAGGTACCAGCTCTTGGGATCCTCTCGTTCCGTCCCCTCGGCTTCCCTTGCGTATCCCTTCGCCAGGAGGTTGTCTATCTGGGCTGTGTAGGCGTAACGAAACTCCGGCGACTGCTCCATCTTCCTTTCAATCGTCCGTAGTCTTCGAGCTGCCATCTCGTAGCTGGGTGGCATCCGCACGTTGTCGTCCTTCCATGGCAGTCCAACTTGGTATTGCTCGCCGACCTTCTTGACGTTGCGCTGGAATATGTCGACAGCGCGCTCCTCATCCCATCACGGCCTACTCTTTAGCGAGATACCTATAGAGTCTATCTCGTACTGCCGTTTGAGGAGTTCCGTTAGCTCCTCGTCCTGACTGGCAAACGTTCGGATGTCCCTATCTGACCGTCCGCTAGTGCTCTTTACGTGTAATACGGTCTCGCCGTCTTCCCTACACGTTAACCGCGGCACGGTTCCCTGGATTACCCATCCTAATAACGTACGTGCAGCTATGGGCTGTCTTCGACGTCCTATCCTCAAACTACGGGTAATTATCAAATGCCAATTGTCGGCGCCTAATAACAATCTCAGCTTCGCGTCGTCGTAACACACCGAACTCGGTAAGTCACGTAAGTGCTTTAACTGTAAGCAATCCCTACTCACAGACTGCGAGCCTATCTTTAAGTCGGTTATTGTTCGCGCGTTTATGTTAAACATCTCGCTGCGCGTCTTTCCACGTATCCCTATATTGACTAATCTACTATTAGCCTCGCGTTGACTGTTACCTACGCCTTTAATATTGAGCGGCTTTACTGGTCCTTCCGCTCCTAACTCGCGAGCTAAGTCGTCGTCAATTAGCGATATCGTAGAGCCTTCGTCAAATAGCGCGTACGTATTTACTTCCTTTCCGCGCGGTCCGCGCACGGTTATCGGGCACACTTTTAACAGTACGGACGCACTACTGCTAACACTCGACGCGACGAGCACGGTTTCGTCCGGTTTAACCAACGCTGCAGGTATACGGGCCTTGCAGGTGTGAAGAAGAGCGTGGTGGGGGGCGTTGCAGCCGTCGACGCCGCACTTCCTAGCTTTGCAGCGTATGCGTCGGTGTTTGCTACTCAAGCACTTGAAACACACCCCATCTTCCCTAACCCACTTCCACCGGTCGTCCGAGCCCATTTGCTCTAGCTTCCTACATTTGACGATAGGGTGTTCACCCCCACAACACATACATGAGGCACTACCGGTGTCCTTCTGGGCGGTGAACGTCTTTACATCGCGGGCCCTATCTTCTACGCGGCGTGTTAACACTATTCTTTTCGACGGCGGCGCCTCTCGTCTTACGGGCGATTCCTTAGTCGACGTTACGGACGTATAGGCATGACTTAACGCACGGTCAGCCTCTCTCATCATGAACCGGGATAACGTAACGATGTCCGGGTCGTCCGTACTTCCGTAGTGCTCCGCATAATCGCACCAACGCGACCGTAAGTGAGGGCTAAGTTTGCTAGTAACTTCCCTAGTCAGCATCGGATTACGCAAATATCCTTTGCCGTCGACGTTCTGCATAATGCACACTATATTTTGTAATTTAATCGCGAACGAGTTTAATTCCTGGGCGGTTTGACCCGGGCGCGGAAGGTGTTTTAATTCTTCTAACGCACGATCTATAATTACTTCCGGGCGGCCGAAACACTGCTCCAGTGTCCGCATAATGTCTGCCGGATCCTTCGCGGTAAACAGCAGAGCCGATACTACCTCTCTAGCCTCACCGCGTAAACAGTTCCTTAACCTTGCCATATTTTCCGTATTTGTGAATCCATATAAACGCGTGGATTCATTCATCGCGGATTTAAACGCTAACCATTCCACGGCCGAGCCGTTAAAAATAGGCAAGTCCTGCGTCTGCTTCGCGGCGGCTGGTCTAACCCTAACCATGCTTTCTAAAGCTTCTGCTAGCCGTTCTATACCCCTATCCTTCCCTCGCGGGGTGAGCGACCTATCTCTATCCCTATTTCCTTCTAGCCTACGCTGTGGCGCTGGCGACCTATGTACACCTACATCCCTATGACACGGCGACGGTAATCTACGATCCGCAAGGCGATGTGGCGATTTATCTCTGCCTACATCATTACACGGCGACGGTGATCTACGATCCGCGTGGTGATGTGGCGATGGCGATCTACGTGCACCTACATCCTTACACGGCGACGGTAATCTACGATCCGCGTGGCGATGTGGCGATCTATGTGTAGGCGATAGAGTGCGGCGTTGGACGTGCGACGGCGACGTAACCCGTACACGACGATCCACCTGGTTCATTTCTACGGCGACTCCATTATCCCTCTGTGTCGTATTTACGCGGCGCGGTTGAACGTCATTCGCAACCAACCTCCCCTGGGCATCTTCAGCGTGGTCGTAACCGGTTTCCCTACTCAGCGGGGCCTGCTCTATCTCGATGCGGGGCGCGGTCTGAGACGGGCGGTAGGGTGGCTCTCCCCGCACAGTCTCTACGTTTTCTAACCACCTATCAACGCGTACCCTATTTTCGACTAATTCGTCCTCGTTTAGACTTTCCCTATCTGTTTCTTCTTGCAGTTGAGCGATATCCCTAGCATACTTCTTCTTGATGAGATCTTCCTCGATTTGCAATTGCTTCCTCCTAATTGCAGCTAGTTCCTCCGCGGCATTATATTCGATTTGTTTTAACCTTGCTATTGCGCTAGCTGTCGATTGGGCTGAACGGACTGAACGGACCGACGGGGCGTGGGACGCGGGCCTATGTACAACGTCTGCTACAGGCGCGACGGTACGCACTATCGAACTAGTTTCTGTAGTCGGAAGATCTTCTATTATCGCGGCGAGCGTTTCTGTGCGCGGCGCGGATGTGCTAACTTCTCCCAAGCGATCGGTTGTAGACACGGACATAGCGGGGCGCGGCGGCGCGGGCGCGGGCGCGGGCATAGATGCGGGCGCGAGCGGGGGCTGCGGCGCGGCGGAGGGCGCTTGTGCCAACGCGAGATAATCGGACAGGGACGCGGGTGCTTCCTCGAATATCCGCATTCCTACTGGCGTTTCGTCGTCGTTCCATGTCTTCTGGCTTCTTGTCTTCCGCATGATGGTGTCCCTCGTTGCGACCTCCGATCGTCTTCAAAAAGACGCACGTATTGGACGCCGTTCCCGCCTCAAGGGCGTTACCAGATGGTCACAGTTTGGCACCGTTAGGGAGCAACCACCTGGCCGCGTAAACGCGGTTTAAGAAACAAGAATTGTCTGGAAACAGACAATATATATAACGTAGATGTAAGCAAGAAACGAGGAAAGAGTTAGCACCGACGAGCTTCTCTCTTCGTCGACATACTTCTTTCTTCCTCGAAGATGTTCTGTAATGATCTTCTTACTTCTGTAATTATGTTCTCTCTTCTATAATTATGTTCTCTCTTCTATAATTATGTTCTTTCTTCTATAATTATATTCTTTCTTCTAAAATTATGTTCTTTCTTCTATAATTATGTTCTTTCTTCTAAAATTAGCATCTTTCTTCTCTCTTCTGACTTGAATCCGGCTCGAAGGACCAAGAACTTGTTGTGGATTGCAGTGGACTGTATGATTTTACTATGGCGAGTGGACTGTATTAAACTGACTACGCTAGGGAACTGCTTAAAGAAAAGATGGTACTAAGAAAATTATACTGTATTCACTTATTTACAAAATATCACTATAAACTATCCTATGTACAGAGGGGAGTCTTCTGGAGTCTTCTGGAGTCTTGATTTCTTCCTGATTTCTTCTCTTGCCACTTCCGAGGTGAAATGAACAACTCACAGACCAAAACGCCCTTCTTATATGCCTCAAGGGAGCGTCTTGGTTCGTGAGTAGCGTCGTAAGACGATGCCGCGCGCTGATTGGTCGGCGACATCGCGTGATCCGCTGCCGGTGTGCGGGGTGCGCGGTGCGCACTGGGGTGTAAAGGGGCGACGAGGTGGCGGTCTCCTCGCTGTCCGCTACACCCCTGCTTGTTTATGCAGTATAAAGTTCAGTGAAGGTGCCGTGCGTGAGAGATTCCGCTTAAGTCATTCAACGAGTATGGTCGTTCTACTAGTGCTAAGATAGTTCTATGAGATGTTGTAATTCTTCTAGTGCAGGCTAGGAGAATCGGTGTTGCTGAGAGGCTGCCCTGTGTTACATTGAGATAAGTAGTGTTGCTGTTGGTTTACATATTTTGGTGTTATCATGTAATTACGTACCTCACGTTACACTGGTGTGTGATTGTGGCGGAGACGTGTTACGGTGTGGTCGAACTGTAATTTCACTATACTGAATGTATAGTGCGTTACGTTGTCTTATTACTGATAATGATTAATTGCGTAAGCACGAGAACAAGTTGAACATCCGCTCTCATACTTTTATTATTTTTAACAGTTAACGCTATCCTGATGTATTTCCGAGATCAAAATTGGGATCTCCTGTTGAATTCTCCGACATCAGAAGTGAGATCTCCTGTTGTCATTTCCGATATCAGAAGTGGGATAAAGTCCCTGTTACTGCCCACCTGTTATAACCTTTGAATAGTGTGAGGGTTATGACGTTGGTGAAATACTATGATGTGCCTCGCGTTTTGTTTTTGTGTTCAATTTCTTAAATCAAGTTTGCTGTCGTATTTACAACAATGACGAATCATTTAAGTGTAGAGTGAAAGTTTACAGTGAAATGTTTTAAGCCAAAAGTTAAATCATTTTGTTCGATTTATAATAAAAAGTACCCGCAAGTACTTTCATTATTTCTTAACGTACCTAAAATGAAGGTATTCTAAATGAGTTATAGTTTGCATTCAGTGGAAGTTTAATTTGCTCAAGTTATGCTATAATTTGATACACGAGGTGTGATTTACATGGGCTAATTTTAAAGTTTAAAATGTTTTACTGAAATTTTTTTAACGTTAACGTGCTATGAATTAAAAACACTAAGTTGTATTTCTGTGTTCTAATGTGTTGATAAGTGTTACAGTTTACTGCGAGTATTACGTAGTCGATAAAATTGAGATTTGTTGTTGAGGGTTTAGTGGAACGCGTGGTGCTGTGGCGCTCGCTCTTGAGTGGAAGTGTGCTGTCGGCTTATGACGCCACGGCCACATTAATTGCCGCTGTTACCGATTACCATTTCATACACGAGGAAAGTAAATTTAACTTAAGGTTAACTCTTTAATTAGTTGAGAAAAATGCCGGAAAACCAAAATATAACTGACGAAATTGAAGTAGAGCAAATTATTTTCTCACATTGAAGAGAGTATTTAAGTTTACATGAGGATCGGACCGTACCAGAGGTTGTCGTGTAGCCACAGCCCAGTATATGGTGCCCTGGAAAGGCGAATGGTGTCTCGAGAGTAGTGCTGCATTTTTTTTAAAAAAAAATTCCTACAGAATCTTAATGTTTTCTTATGTGTTACAGTAGCACGTGTGATGCGCTTACATGTGCGCGAGCGTGAGACGAGTGTGTGCCTTGCTAGTCGGAACGGACCGCCCAGTCCAGCTGTAGCATGGCCTGGTTTCGGCAGACGCGTATGCGCGTATACGCAGGCGTCATCCCGGCGCGCGTGTATGCTGTACATGGCGGTGCCTCGGAAGTCTTACACTACGTGTGCCCGGAAGTCGTACACTATGTGTGCGCGGAAGTGTTATACTCTGTATGCGCGGAAGTCGTATTCTCTAAACATGCATTAGGCTCTGTCCTGGCAGGCACTGTCCTGGTTTATGTTTTTAACGTGGTTCACGTGGTTAACGTGGTTAACGTGGGATCTCGCAAGTTCAAGTACGAGTATGTGTGAGATACTTCGTATGGAGATGTATGCTTACTTGTGAAAGCGAAGTGCTTTATTTATATATTTTTATATATATATATATTATAGTCCACGATATGAGAGCGTATTTCTATTTGAGAGCCTCGTATGCGTGGTGGGTGAGAGGATAGGCAACTGTGTATATTGTCCTGATAACTAACAACTTGTTTTTTACGTAGATCACGATGACTGCAACTTCTACGATGCCTGTGAACCCTCAGGTGCTCCTTCTGCTCCCGTTGACGCTTGGAGTTCGTGGTACGGTGCAGCGTCTCGCTGGCGCTGGTGAAATGCGACGGCTCGCTATGCGAGTGCGGCACGCCCTATGCTGTTGTTTTGACCACGTGAGCTTGCTTCGTGACACCTAACTATGACGTGTGCCGGTTTGTTTTAGTAGCCACGTGCGCTAGCCTTACGACTGCCGCAGAGGCGAGCAGTGAGCGACGTGTTGATGTTTACTATGTGAGCAATCCCAGCGGTGTGCTGATGAATACTGGTGAGTCGTACCCATTTTATTATGATTCTGGGCCGAATGCCCTATCATCAAAGATTGTGTTGTGGCAAAAGTGTAAGTAATTTTGTAAATTTAACCGAAATCTGTCAAAGTTTATTGTGCAAAGTAACAAATACCCCCATGATCATGTGAGGAAGATCCCCGATCACAAAGTTTCTCGAGAATTAGATGTCATAGTTGATGACATTGGTAGTGAGACCAAATTTGATTAAGAATGGCTTGTATACTCATACTCAAAACCTTAGACCGTACCTCATGAGTAACATGTGGCGATGGGTCTGTAGAGAGTCGTTGGTGCGATTTCTGTCTGTGTTGGTGCACAGAGCGCTTCATGTGGTGTAGCACATATTGCGTTAGAGTTTCGAGAATCGTTGGTGCGATTCTTGTCTGTGTTGGAGCATATTTGGCGGCAGATATGTAGGGAATCGTTGGTACGATTCTGGCATATGTGGCGGCAGATGTGTTGTAGCATATTTGGCGGTGGATATGTGGATAATCGTTGATGCGATTCTGGCATATGTGGCGGCAGATATGTAAAGAATCGTTGGTGCGATTCTGGCCTGTGTTGGTGTACAGAGCCCCTCGTGTATTGTAGCATATATGACGGCAGATATGTGGGGAATCGTTGGTGCGATTCTGGCATATGTGACGGCGGATATGTAAAGAATCGTTGGTGCGATTCTGGCCTGTGTTGGTGCACAGATTTCAATGAAATTTTCACGATTTGAATATGCATTGCTTATGAATTATGGTAAAAGTAACAAAATTGTGAGAATTACTGTATTGGAACTTGTCGATCGGACCTTCCACAATAAATCATGTTGTGCAGGAAGCACTGTGTACGAAGCCTTAATAACAAGGCATTGTCAATTATGACAGTTGACTATTGTACTTAGGAGAAGTGAAGTACCATTTTGAATCGAACTTTTTTTGTATTGGCAGAATAGCCGAGCTAGATTAATCTCTGAGCATATTTATCTCCAGGCACTGCAACCAGGGACGGATGCTAGTCAGGAATGGCCGTGTCGTGAATTGATGACGTCATAGTGCAACAAGCAGCGCCATTTAACAATTAGTTTTGCGAATTAATAATATGTACCCACTCATGTCAGGATGGACGAGCGGACGAATTGGTGATTGTTACAGGAATGCATAAAGATACACGCCCGAGGACGGTTGTTCTTCAGGATGGCTATATCGGAGCGTCTCTAGAATACCCGGTTGGATCGAGGCGCAATGGAGGGTATATCGAGAAACCCCCGCTTGTTTGTGCAGTATAAAGTTCACTGAAGGTGCCGTGCGCGAGAGATTCTTTAAAAAAAGAAGAAAGACTTCTCTTTAGAGAAGAACTTTAAAAATTAATCGGTTATTAGGTTTTCCAAACTCTCAGCTGATCGGGCCGATTGTATGTGGATATGCTAACCTCCGATAATTTTTCTTTACCTATGCCACACTTTCTACTTATAATTCTATCAATATTTTTCATTCATAATGATAATTTCCGTAACTTATCCATAAATTTACTTACGTCTTTTATAAATTATGTCATATTGTCTCGTATAATATTTAGTTACATCATTGTCAGTCAGAGATTGAGGCTCACAATATGGGCACAACAAATTTTAAATTAACGACTTAATTGTCTACATAACATAATGAGTTTCAAAATCGTATTAAGCGAAGTAAATATTTTCATGATCCACACAAGTACGTACCATTTTCCGAGAAAATAATAAATTATAATAGTTAAAAGCTTACGATTTAAAATTTCGAACAACATAAAACCGAAAACAAATTATTACACTTCATATTAAGATGAACAGAACAAAGAAGTCAATGTTAAGCAACGTAATCATTTTCAATAACAATCACATAACAAAAGACAGATCAAAATACAAACTGTAATCTTAGCAACGCAAGCAATTTGAGACACCTTTACGTATATGGAAACGTTTTCGGATACATCGAACTATGATCACATGGTGTGATTCACACCTAATTTTAAGATAACTTGTGTAATATGTTACAGATAATATGAATGCAAGTAAAATAAAGTGTACCTTAAAGTGATATTTTTAAATGTTTTTAAATTTATACAGAAGTTAAAATACTTGCATCGTGAATAGTTTTATTAGTTTCACATCGAAAAATGTATTATTTTTTTCTTAATTACTTTTGCTAGAAATATGGTGTTTATTGTATTGTATAGAAAACATTATTGAAAAATCACTACAACTTCTATCAAGTTTATATAACAAAACATTAATTTAATTATACATGAAAAAAAAACAATTTTCATTTTTAATTAGGGTTAATATACAACTTTAAGATTTATTTTTCTAAGAAAAGTTGAAAAAGCTTATAATAATAGCTAATTGTTTATAACCTTTGTCATACTTGTATACATTTAAATGAAATTTGCTACAAAAAAACAATTGAATCTATTACTGATGCGTTACAACTAACTCAATGGTTACAACTACAAAATATGAAAAATTCATTGACATGGTAAATTTAATTACGTAAAAATGTAATCCACTATATCATTTCAATCATTTTTGCATGACA